>CM069552.1:97500-237500 GCA_035773235.1 Eospalax fontanierii | reverse complement strand
ACGGTTAGGTTTAGGTTTTGGGTTAGGGTTAGAGTTAGGGTTAGTGTTTGAGTTAGGGTTAGGATTAAAGTTAGGGTTAGGGTTTGGTTTGGGTTTTAGTGTTAGGGTTTGGAATAGGTTTTGGGTTAAGGTTAGGGTTAGGGTTACGTTTAGGAATAGGGTTAGGGTTAGGGTTTGGGTTAGGGTTAGGGTTAGCTTTAGGGTTTGGGTAAGGGTTAGGGTGAGTGTTTGGGTTAGAGTTTGGGTTAGGGTTAGGGTTAAGTTTTGGGTTAGGTTTAGGGTTATTTTTTGGGTTAGGGTTAGGGTTAGAGTTAGGTTTAGGGTTAGGTTTAGGGTTTGGGTTAGTGTTAGGGATAGGGTTAGGATTAGGGTTAGGGTTAGGATTAGCGTTAGGGTTAGGCTTTTGGTTTGGGTTAGGTTTAGGTTTAGGTTTTGGGTTAGTCTTATTGTAAGTGTTAGTGTTAGTGATAGGGTTTGGCTTAGCTTTAGTGTTAGGTTTAGGATTAGGGATAGGGTTAGTGTTAGGGTTAGGGTTTGTCTTAGGTTTAGGGTTTGAGTTAGGGTTAGGGTTTGGGTTAGATTTACGGTTAGGTTTTGGGTTAAGGTTAGGTTTAGGGTTAAAGTTAGGAATAGGGTTAGGGTTAGGGTTAGGGTTAGGGTTAATGTTAGGGTTTTGATTAGGGTTAGGGTTAGGATTAGAGTTAGGGTTAGTGTTATGGTTTGGTTTACGGTTAGGGTTTGGGTTAGGGTTTGGGTTAAGGTTAGGTTTAGGTTTATGTTTAGGAATAGAGTTAGGATTAGGGATTGGGTTAGGGTTAGGGTTAGGATTAGGGTTTGGGTTAGGGTTCGGGTTAGGGTTAGTTTTTGTGTTAGGGTTCGGGTTAGGATTAAGGTTAGGGTTAGGTTTAGGTTTAGGGTTTGGGTAAGGGTTAGGGTTTGGGTTAGGGTTAGGGTTAGGATTAGGGTTAGGGTTTGGTTTAAGGTTACTGTTATTTTTTGGTTTAGGTTTAGAGTTAGGATAAGGGTTAGGGTTAGGTTTAGGGTTTGGGTTTGGGTTAGGGTTAGGTTAGGGTTTGAGTTAGGGTTAGGGTTAGGGTTAGGCTTAGGGTTAGGGTTAGGATTAGCGCTTCGGTTAGGCTTTTGGTTTGGGTTAGGTTTATGGTTAGGTTTTGGGTTAGTCTTAGGGTAAGTGTTAGTGTTAGGGTTAGGCTTTGGGTTAGGGTTAGTGTTAGGTTTAGGATTAGGGTTAGGGTTAGTGTTAGGGTTAGGGTTTGTCTTAGGTTTAGGGTTTGAGTTAGGGTTAGGGTTTGGGTTAGATTTACGGTTAGGTTTTGGGTTAAGGTTAGGTTTAGGGTTAAAGTTAGGAATAGGGTTAGGTTTAGGGTTAGGGATAATGTTAGTGTTTTGATTAGGGTTAGGGTTAGGATTAGAGTTATGGTTAGGGTTTTGGTTAGGTTTAGGGTTAGGGTTAGGGTTAGGGTTAGGGTTTGGGTTAGTGTTAGGAATAGGGTTAGGGTTAGGGATATTGTTAGTGTTTGGGTTAGGGTTTGGATTAGGGTTAGCTTTAGGTTTTGAGTTACGGGTAGAGTTAGGGTTAGAGTTTGAATTAGGGTTAGGGTTAGGGTTAGGGATAGGGTTTGGGTTAGGATTTAGGGTTAAGTTTTGGGTTAGGCTTTGGGTTAAGGTTAGGTTTAGGGTTATGTTTAGGAATAGGGTTAGGATTAGGGTTTGGGTTAGGGTTAGGGTTAGGATTAGGGTTTGGGTTAGGGTTCGGGTTAGGGTTAGTTTTTGTGTTAGGGTTCTGGTTAGGATTAAGGTTAGGGTTAGGTTTAGGTTTAGGGTTTGGGTAAGGGTTAGGGTTTGGGTTAGGGTTAGCGTTAGGGTTAGGATTAGGTTTAGTGTTAGGGTTAGAGTTTGGGTTAGGGTTAGGGTTAGTTTTTGGGTTAGTATTAGGGTTAGGGTTAGGGTTAGTGTTAGGTTTAGGAATAGGGTTAGGGTTACGATTATTGTTAGGGTTTGTGTTACGGTTAGGTTTAGGTTTTGGGTTAGGGTTAGAGTTAGGGTTAGTGTTTGAGTTAGGGTTAGGATTAAAGTTAGGGTTAGGGTTTGGTTTGGGTTTTAGTGTTAGGGTTTGGAATAGGTTTTGGGTTAAGTTTAGGGTTAGGGTTACGTTTAGGAATAGGGTTAGGGTTAGGGTTTGGGTTAGGGTTAGGGTTAGTTTTAGGGTTTGGGTTAGGGTTAGGGTTAGTGTTTGGTTTAGAGTTTGGGTTAGGGTTAGGGTTAAGGTTTGGGTTAGGTTTAGGGTTATTTTTTGGGTTAGGGTTAGGGTTAGAGTTAGGTTTAGGGTTAGGTTTAGGGTTTGGGTTAGTGTTAGGGTTAGGGTTAGGATTAGGGTTAGGGTTAGGATTAGCGTTAGGGTTAGGCTTTTGGTTTGGGTTAGGTTTAGGTTTAGGTTTTGGGTTAGTCTTATTGTAAGTGTTAGTGTTAGTGATAGGGTTTGGGTTAGCTTTAGTGTTAGGTTTAGGATTAGGGATAGGGTTAGTGTTAGGGTTAGGGTTTGTCTTAGGTTTAGGGTTTGAGTTAGGCTTAGGGTTTGGGTTAGATTTACGGTTAGGTTTTGGGTTAAGGTTAGGTTTAGGGTTAAAGTTAGGAATAGGGTTAGGGTTAGGGTTAATGTTAGGGTTTTGATTAGGGTTAGGGTTAGGATTAGAGTTAGGGATAGTGTTATGGTTTGGTTTACGGTTAGGGTTTGGGTTAGGGTTTGGGTTAAGGTTAGGTTTAGGTTTATGTTTAGGAATAGAGTTAGGATTAGGGATTGGGTTAGGGTTAGGGTTAGGATTAGGGTTTGGGTTAGGGTTCGGCTTAGGGTTAGTTTTTGTGTTAGGGTTCGGGTTAGGATTAGGGTTAGGGTTAGGTTTAGGTTTAGGGTTTGGGTAAGGGTTAGGGTTTGGGTTAGGGTTAGGGTTAGGATTAGGGTTAGGGTTTGGTTTAAGGTTACTGTTACTTTTTGGGTTAGGTTTAGAGTTAGGATAAGGGTTAGGGTTAGGTTTAGGGTTTGGGTTTGGGTTAGGGTTAGGTTAGGGTTTGAGTTAGGGTTAGGGTTAGGGTTAGGGTTAGGGTTAGGGTTAGGGTTAGGATTAGAGTTAGGGTTAGGGTTTTGGTTTGGTTTAGGGTTAGGGTAAGGGTTTGGGTTAGTGTTAGGGTAGTGTTAGTGTTAGTGTTAGGGTTTGGGTTAGGGTTAGGGTTAGGGTTTGGGTTATCGTTAGGATTAGTTTTTGGGTTAGGTTTAGGGTTAGGATTAGGGTTAGGGTTAGGTTTAGGTTTAGGGTTTGGTTAAGGGTTAGGGTTTATGTTAGGGTGACGATTAGGGTTAGGATTAAGGTTAGGGTTAGGGTTAGGATTAGGGTTAGGTTTAGGTTTTGGGTTAGGGTTAGGGTTAGGTTTAATGTTAGGGTTTTGATTAGGGTTAGGGTTAGGATTAGAGTTAGGTTTAGGGTTTTGGTTTGGGTTAATGTTAGGGTTAGTATTTGGGTTAGTGTTAGGGTTAGGGTTAGGGTTTGGGTTAGGGTTAGGGTTTGGGTTAGGGTTAGGGTTAGGGTTAGGGTTTGGGTTAGGGTTAGGGTTAGCGTGAGGGTTTTGTTTAGGGTATTGGTTAGGGTTAGGGTTTAGGTTTAGGGTTAGGAATAAGGTTAGGGTTAGGGTTAGGGTTAGGGGTGTTAGCAATAGGGTTAGGGTTAGGGTTATTGTTAGGGTTTGGGTGAGGGTTTGGATTAGTGTTAGGTTTAGGTTTTGTGTTAGGGTTAGAGTTAGGGTTAGAGTTTGAGTTAGGGTTAGGGTTAGGGTTAGGGATAGGGTTTGGGTTAGGGTTTAGGGTTAGGGTTTGCGTTAAGGTTAGCTTTAGGGTTATGGTTAGGAATACGATTAGGGTTAGGGTTTGGGTTGGGGTTAGGGTTAGGATTAGGGTTTGGGTTAGGGTTCGGGTTAGGGTTAGTTTTTGGGTTAGGGTTAGGGTTAGGATTAGGGTTAGGGTTAGGTTTAGGTTTAGGCTTTGGGTAAGGGTTAGGGTTTGGGTTAGGGTTAGGGTTAGGGTTAGGGTTTGGTTTAGGGTTAGTGTTATTTTTTGGGTTAGGTTTAGGGTTAGAATAAGGGTTAGGGTTAGGTTTAGGGTTAGGGTTTGGGTTAGGGTTAGGGTTAGGGTTAGGGTTTGAGTTAGGGTTAGGGTTAGGGTTAGGGTTAGGGTTAGGGATAGGGTTAGGGTTAGTGTTAGGGTATTGGTTTGGTTTAGGGTTAGGGTTAGGGTTTGGGTTAGTGTTAGTGTTAGGGTTAGGGTCAGGGTTTGGGTTAGGGTTAGGGTTAGGGTTAGGGTTAGGTTTAGGAATAGGGTTTGGGTTAGGGTTCGAGTTAGGGTTAGTTTTTGGGTTAGGGTTAGTTTTAGGATTAGGGTTAGGTTTAGGTTTAGGTTCAGGGTTTGGTTAAGTGTTAGGGTTTGGTTTAGGATTAGTGTTAGGGTTAGGGTTGGTTTGGTTTAGGTTTAGTGTTAATTTTTGGGTTAGGTTTAGGGTTAGGATAAGGGTTAGGGTTAGTTTTAGGGTTAGGGTTTGGGTTAGGGTTAGGGTTAGGTTTTGAGTTAATGTTAGGGTTTGGGTTAGGGTTACTGTTAGGGTTAGGGTTAGGGTTTGAATTAGGGTTAGCGTTAGGGTTAGGGTTACGGTTTGGGTTAGGGTGAGGGTTTGCGTTAGGGTTAGCCATAGGGTTAGGTTTATTTTTGCTTTAGGGTTAAGGTTTGATTTAGGATTAAGGTTAGGTTTAGTGTTTGGGTTAGGGTTAAGTTTTGGGTTAGGGTTTGGGTTAGGGTTAGAGTTTGAGTTAGGGTTAGCGTTAGGGTTAGGATTAGGTTTAGTGTTAGGGTTAGGGTTTGGGTTAGGGTTAGGGGTAGTTTTTGGGTTAGGATTAGGGTTAGGGTTCGGGTTAGGTTTAGATTTAGGAATAGGGTTAGGGTTAGGATTATTGTTAGGGTTTGTGTTACGGTTAGGTTTAGGTTTTGGGTTAGGGTTAGAGTTAGGGTTAGTGTTTGAGTTAGGGTTAGGATTAAGGTTAGGGTTAGGGGTTGGGTTGGGTTTTAGTGTTAGGGTTTGGGTTAGGTTTTGGGTTAAGGTTAGGGTTAGGGTTAGGGTTAGGAATAGGGTTAGAGTTAGGGTTTGGGTTAGGGTTAGGGTAAGGTTTAGGGTTTGGGTAAGGGTTAGGGTTAGTGTTTGGGTTAGAGTTTGGGTTAGGGTTAGGGTTAAGTTTTGGGTTATTTTTAGGGTTATTTTTTGGGTAGGGTTAGGGTTAGGAAGAGGGTTAGGGTTAGGTTTAGGGTTAGGGTTTGGGTTAGGGTTAGGGTTAGGGTTAGGGTTAGCGTTTGGGTTAGGGTTAGGGTTAGGGTTTGAGTTAGGGTTTCGGTTAGGGTTAGGGTTAGGGTTAGGGGTTGGGTATGGGTTAGGGTTAGGTTTAGTGTTACGATTAGTGTTAGGGTTAGAGTTAGGTTTAAGGTTAGGTTTAGGGTTAGGGTTATCGTTAGGATTAGTTTTTGGGTTAGGGTTAGGGTTAGGTTTAGGGTTAGGGTTAGATTTAGGGTTAGGGTTTGCGTTAGGGTTAGGGTTAGGTTTAGGGTTTGAGTTAGGATTAGGTTTAGGGTTAGGGTTTGGCTAGGGTTACGGTTAGGGTTAGGGGTTGGGTTTATGTTAGGGTGAGGATTAGGGTTAGGTTTAGGGTTAGGATTAGGGTTAGGTTTAGGTTTTGGGTTAGGGTTAGGGTTAGGTTTAATGTTAGGGTTTTGATTAGGGTTAGGGTTAGGATTAGAGTTAGGTTTAGGGTTTTGGTTTGGGTTAATGTTAGGGTTAGTATTTGGGTCAGTGTTAGGGTTAGGGTTAGTGTTTGGGTTAGGGTTAGGGTTTGGTTTAGGGTTAGGGTTAGGGTTAGGGTAAGGGTTAGCGTGAGGATTATGTTTAGGGTATTGTTTAGGGTTAGGGTTTAGGGTTAGGGTTAGGAATAAGGTTAGGCTTAGGGTTAGGGTTAGGGTTAGGGTTAGGGTTAGGGTTAGGGTTAGGGTTAGTGTTAGGAATAGGGTTAGGGTTATTGTTAGGGTTTGGGTGAGGGTTTGGATTAGGGTTAGGTTTAGGTTTTGGGTTAGGGTTAGAGTTAGGGGTAGAGTTTGAGTTAGGGTTAGGGTAGGGTTAGGGATAGGGTTTGGGTTATGGTTTAGGATTAGGGTTTGGGTTAGGGTTTGGGTTAAGGTTAGGTTTAGGGTTATGTTTAGGAATAGGGTTAGGATTAGGGTTTGGGTTAGAGTTAGGGTTAGGATTAGGGTTTGGGTTAGGGTTCGGGTTAGGGTTAATTTTTGTGTTAGGGTTCGTGTTAGGATTAGGGTTAGGGTTATGTTTAGGTTTAGGGTTTGGGTAAGGGTTAGGGTTTATGTTAGGGTATGAATTACGGTTAGAATTAGGGTTAGGGTTAGGGTCAGGATTAGGGTTAGGTTTAGGTTTTGGGTTAGGGTTAGGGTTAGGTTTAATGTTACGGTTTTCATTAGGGTTAGGGGTAGGATTAAAGCTAGGTTTAGGGTTTTGGTTTGGGTTAATCTTAGGGTTAGTATTTGGGTTAGTGTTAGGTTTAGGGTTAGGGTTTGGGTTAGGGTTAGGGTTTGGTTTAGGGTTAGGGTTATGGTTAGGGTTTGGGTTAGGGTTAGGGTTAGCGTGAGGGTTATGTTTACGGTATTGGTTAGGGTTAGGGTTTAGGGTTAGGGTTAGGAATAAGGTTAGGGTTAGGGTTAGGGTTAGGGTTAGGTTTAGGGTTATTGTTAGTGTTTGGGTGAGGGTGTGGATTAGGGTTAGGTTTAGGTTTTGTGTTAGGGTTAGAGTTAGTGTTAGGGTTTGGGTTAGGGTTTAGGGTTAGGGTTTGGGTTAAGGTTAGGTTTAGGGTTATGTTTAGAAATAGGGTTAGGATTAGGGTTTGGGTTAGGGTTAGGGTTAGGATTAGGGTTTGGGTTAGGGTTCGGGTTAGGGTTAGTTTTTGTGTTAGGGTTCGGGTTAGGATTAGGGTTAGGGTTAGGTTTAGGTTTAGGGTTTGGGTAAGGGTTAGGGTTAGGGTTAGTGTTAGGGTTAGGGTTTAGGGTTAGGGTTAGGAATAAGGTTAGGGTTAGGGTTAGGGTTAGTTTTAGGGTTTGGGTGAGGTTTTGGATTAGGGTTAGGTTTAGGTTTTGTGTTAGGGTTAGAGTTAGGGTTAGAGTTTGAATTAGGGTTAGGGTTAGGGTTAGGGATAGGGTTTGGGTTAGGGTTTAGGGTTAGGGTTTGGGTTAGGGTTTGGGTTAAGGTTAGGTTTAGGGTTATGGTTAGGAATACGATTAGGGTTAGGGTTTGGGTTGGGGTTAGGGTTAGGATTAGTGTTTGGGTTAGGGTTCGGGTTAGGGTTAGTTTTTGGGTTAGGGTTAGGGTTAGGATTAGGGTTAGGGTTAGGTTTAGGTTTAGGGTTTGGGTAAGGGTTAGGGTTTGGGTTAGGGTTAGCATTAGGGTTAGGATTAGGGTTAGGGTTAGGGTTAGGGTTAGGGATAGGGTTAGGGTTAGGGTTTGGGTTAGGGTTAGGGTTAGGTTTAGGGTTTGGGTAAGGGTTAGGGTTAGAGTTTGGGTTAGGGTTAGGGTTAAGGTTTGGGTTAGGTTTAGGGTTATTTTTTGGGTTAGGGTTAGGGTTAGAGTTAGGTTTAGGGTTAGGTTTATGGTTTGGGTTAGTGTTAGGGTTAGGGTTAGGATTAGGGTTAGGGTTAGGATTAGCGTTAGGGTTAGGCTTTTGGTTTGCGTTAGGTTTAGTTTTAGGTTTTGGGTTAGTCTTAGGGTAAGTGTTAGTGTTAGTGATAGGGTTTGGGTTAGGGTTAGTGTTAGGTTTAGGATTAGGGTTAGGGTTAGTGTTAGGGTTAGGGTTTGTCTTAGGTTTAGGGTTTGAGTTAGGGTTAGGGTTTGGGTTAGATTTACGGTTAGGTTTTGGGTTAAGGTTAGGTTTAGGGTTAAAGTTAGGAATAGGGTTAGGGTTAGGGTTAGGGTTAATGTTAGGGTTTTGATTAGGGTTAGGGTTAGGATTAGAGTTAGGGTTAGTGTTATGGTTTGGTTTAGGGTTATGGTTAGGGTTAGGGTTAGGGTTTGGGTTAGTGTTAGGAATAGAGTTAGGGTTAGGGATATTGTTAGGGTTTGGGTTAGGGTTTGGATTAGGGTTAGCTTTAGGTTTTGAGTTCGGGTTAGAGTTAGGGTTAGAGTTTGAATTAGGGTTAGGGTTACGGTTAGGGGTAGGGTTTGGGTTAGGGTTTAAGGTTAGGGTTTGGGTTAGGGTTTGGGTTAAGGTTAGGTTTAGGTTTATGTTTAGGAATAGAGTTAGGATTAGGGTTTGGGTTAGGGTTAGGGTTAGGATTAGGGTTTGGGTTAGGGTTCGGGTTAGGGTTAGTTTTTGTGTGAGGGTTCGGGTTAGGATTAGGTTTAGGGTTAGGTTTAGGTTTAGGGTTTGGGTAAGGGTTAGGGTTTGGGTTAGGGTTAGAGTTAGGATTAGGGTTAGGGTTTGGTTTAGGGTTAGTGTTATTTTTTGGGTTAGGTTTAGAGTTAGGATAAGGGTTAGGGTTAGGCTTAGAGTTTGGGTTTGGGTTAGGGTTAGGGTTAGGGTTTGAGTTAGGGTTAGGGTTAGGGTTAGGGTTAGGGTTAGGATTAGAGTTAGGGTTAGGGTTTTGGTTTGGTTTAGGGTTAGGGTAAGGGTTTGGGTTAGTGTTAGGGTAGTGTTAGTGTTAGTGTTAGGGTTTGGGTTAGGGTTAGGGTTAGGGTTAGGGTTAGCGTTTGGGTTATCGTTAGGATTAGTTTTTGGGTTAGGTTTAGGGTTAGGGTTTGGGTTAGTGTTAGGGTTAGGGTTAGTGTTAGGGTATTGGTTTGGTTTAGGGTTAGGGTTAGGGTTTGGTTTAGTGTTAGGGTTAGTGTTAGGGTTAGGGTTAGGGTTAGGGTTAGGGTTAGGGTTTGAGTTAGGGTTTCGGTTAGGGTTAGGGTTAGGGTTAGGGCTTGAGTATGGGTTAGGGTTAGGTTTAGTGTTACGATTAGGGTTAGGGTTAGAGTTGGTTTAAGGTTAGGTTTAGGGTTAGGGTTATCGTTAGGATTAGTTTTTGGGTTAGGGTTAGGGTTAGGATTAGGGTTAGGGTTAGATTTAGGGTTAGGTTTTGCGTTAGGGTTAGGGTTAGGTTTAGGGTTTGAGTTAGGATTAGGTTTAGGGTTAGGGTTTGGGTTAGGTTTAGGGGTTGGGTTTATGTTAGGGTGAGGATTAGGGTTAGGATTTGGGTTAAGGTTAGGGTTAGGATTAGGGTTAGGTTTAGGTTTTGGGTTAGGGTTAGGGTTAGGTTTAATGTTAGGGTTTTGATTACGGTTAGGTTGAGGATTAGAGTTAGGTTTAGGGTTTTGGTTTGGGTTAGTGTTAGGGTTAGTATTTGGGTCAGTGTTAGGGTTAGGGTTAGTGTTTGGGTTAGGGTTAGGGTTTGGGTTAGGGTTAAGGTTAGGGTTAGGGTTAGCGTGAGGGTTATGTTTAGGGTATTGTTTAGGGTTAGGGTTTAGGGTTAGGGTTAGGAATAAGGTTAGGGTTAGGGTTAGGGTTAGGGTTAGTGTTAGGAATAGGGTTAGGGTTAGGGTTATTGTTAGGGTTTGGGTGAGGTTTTGGATTAGGTTTAGGTTTAGGTTTTGGGTTAGGGTTAGAGTTAGGGTTAGATTTTGAGTTAGGGTTAGAGTAGGGTTAGGGATAGGGTTTGGGTTAGGGTTTAGGGTTAGGGTTTGGGTTAGGGTTTGGGTTAAGGTTAGGTTTAGGGTTATGTTGAGGAGTGGGGGGAGGATTAGGCTTTGGGTTAGGGTTAGGGTTAGGATTAGGGTTTGGGTTAGGGTTCGGGTTAGGGTTAGTTTTTGTTTTAGGGTTCGGGTTAGGATTAGGGTTAGGGTTAGGTTTAGGTTTAGGGTTTGGGTAAGGGTTAGGGTTTATGTTAGGGTGAGGATTAGGGTTAGGATTAGGGTTAGGGTTAGGGTTAGGATTAGGGTTAGGTTTAGGTTTTGGGTTAGGGTTAGGTTTAGGTTTAATATTAGGGTTTTGATTAGGGTTAGGGTTAGGATTAAAGTTAGGTTTAGGGTTTTGGTTTGGGTTAATCTTAGGGTTAGTATTTGGGTTAGTGTTAGGGTTAGGGTTGGGGTTAGAGTTTGGGTTAGGGTTAGGGTTAGGGTAAGGGTTTGGGTTAGGGTTAGGGTTAGCGTGAGGGTTATGTTTAGGGTATTGGTTAGGGTTAGGGTTTAGGGTTAGTTTTAGGAATAAGGTTAGGGTTAGGGTTAGGATTAGGGGTGTTAGCAACAGGGTTAGGGTTAGGGTTATTGTTAGGGTTTGGGTGAGGGTTTGGATTAGTGTTAGGTTTAGGTTTTCTGTTAGGGTTAGAGTTAGGGTTAGAGTTTCAGTTAGGGTTAGGGTTAGGGTTAGGGATAGGGTTTGGGTTAGGGTTTAGGATTAGGGTTTGGGTTAGGGTTTGGGTTAAGGTTAGGTTTAGGGTTATGGTTAGGAATACGATTAGGGTTAGGGTATGGGTTGGGGTTAGGGTTAGGATTAGGGTTTGGGTTAGGGTTCGGGTTAGGGTTAGTTTTTGGGTTAGGGTTAGGGTTAGGATTAGGGTTAGGGTTAGGTTTAGGTTTAGGGTTTGGGTAAGGGTTAGGGTTTGGGTTAGGATTAGGGTTAGGGTTAAGGTTTGGTTTAGGGTTAGTGTTATTTTTTGTGTTAGGTTTAGGGATAGAATAAGGGTTAGGGTTAGGTTTAGGGTTAGGGTTTGGGTTAGGGTTAGGGTTAGGGTTTGAGTTAGGGTTAGGGTTAGGGTTAGGGTTAGGGTTAGGGTTAGGGTTTGGGTTAGTGTTAGGGTTAGGGTTAGTGTTAGGGTATTGGTTTGGTTTAGGGTTAGGGTTAGGGTTTGGGTTAGTGTTAGGGTTAGTGTTAGTGTTAGGGTTAGGGTCAGGGTTTGGGTTAGGGTTAGGGTTAGGGTTAGGGTTAGGGTTAGGGTTAGGGTTAGGTTTAGGATTAGGGTTTGGGTTAGGGTTCGAGTTAGGGTTAGTTTTTGGGTTAGGGTTAGTTTTAGGATTAGGGTTAGGTTTAGGTTTAGGTTTAGGGTTTGGTTAAGTGTTAGGGTTTGGTTTAGGGTTAGTGTTAGGGTTAGGGTTGGTTTGGTTTAGGTTTAGTGTTATTTTTTGGGTTAGGTTTAGGGTTAGGATAAGGGTTAGGGTTAGTTTTAGGGTTAGGGTTTGGGTTAGGGTTAGGGTTAGGGTTTGAGTTAATGTTAGGGTTTGGGTTAGGGTTACTGTTAGGGTTAGGGTTAGGGTTTGAATTAGGGTTAGCGTTAGGGTTAGCGTTAGGGTTTGGGTTAGGGTTAGCCTTAGGGTTAGGTTTATTTTTGCTTTAGGGTTAAGGTTTGATTTAGGATTAAGGTTAGGTTTAGTGTTTGGGTTCGGGTTAGGGGTTGGGTTAGGGTTTGGGTTAGGGTTAGGTTTAGGGCTAGGGTTTGGGGTAGGGTTTGGGTTAAGGTTAGGATTAGGGTTAGGTTTAGAGTTAGGAATAGGGCTACGGATAGGGTTAGTCTTAGGTTTAGGATTATGGTTATGGTTAGTGTTAGGGTTAGGGTTAGTTTTTGTGTTAGGGTTCGGGTTAGGATTAGGGTTAGGGTTAGGTTTAGGTTTAGGGTTTGGGTAAGGGTTGGGGTTTATGTTAGGGTGAGGATTAGGGTTAGGATTAGGGTTAGGGTTAGGGTTAGGATTAGGGTTAGGTTTAGGTTTTGGGTTAGGGTTAGGGTTAGGTTTAATATTAGGGTTTTGATTAGGGTTAGGGTTAGGATTAAAGTTAGGTTTAGGGTTTTGGTTTGGGTTAATCTTAGGGTTAGTATTTGGGTTAGTGTTAGGGTTAGGGTTAGGATTTGGGTTAGGGTTAGGGTTTGGGTTAGGGTTAGGGTTATGGTTAGGGTTTGGGTTAGGTTTAGGGTTAGCGTGACGGTTATGTTTAGGGTTAGGGTGACGGTTATGTTTAGGGTATTGGTTAGGGTTAGGGTTTAGGGTTAGGGTTAGGAATAAGGTTAGGGTTAGGGTTAGGGTTAGTGTTAGGAATAGGGTTAGGGTTAGGGTTATTGTTAGGGTTTGGGTGAGGTTTTGGATTAGCTTTAGGTTTAGGTTTTGTGTTAGGGTTAGAGTTAGGGTTAGAGTTTGAGTTAGGGTTAGGGTTAGGGTTAGGGATAGGGTGTGGGTTAGGGTTTAGGGTTAGGGTTTGGGTTAGAGTTTGGGTTAAGGTTAGGTTTAGGGTTATGGTTAGGAATACGATTAGGGTTAGGGTTTGGGTTGGGGTTAGGGTTAGGATTAGGGTTTGGGTTAGGGTTCGGGTTAGGGTTAGTTTTTGGGTTAGGGTTAGGGTTAGGATTAGGGTTAGGGTTAGGTTTAGGTTTAGGGTTTGGTTAAGTGTTAGGGTTTGGTTTAGAGTTAGTGTTAGGGTTAGGGTTGGTTTGGTTTAGGTTTAGTGTTATTTTTTGGGTTAGGTTTAGGGTTAGGATAAGGGTTAGGGTTAGTTTTAGGGTTAGGGTTTGGGTTAGGCTTAGGGTTAGGGTTTGAGTTAATGTTAGGGTTTGGGTTAGGGTTACTGTTAGGGTTAGGGTTAGGGTTTGAATTAGGGTTAGCGTTAGGGTTAGGGTTACGGTTTGGGTTAGGGTTAGGGTTTGGGTTAGGGTTAGCCTTAGGGTTAGGTTTATTTTTGCTTTAGGGTTAAGGTTTGATTTAGGATTAAGGTTAGGTTTAGTGTTTGGGTTAGGGTTAGGGGTTGGGTTAGGGTTTGGGTTAGGGTTAGGTTTAGGGCTAGGGTTTGGGGTAGGGTTTGGGTTAAGGTTAGGATTAGGGTTAGGTTTAGAGTTAGGAATAGGGTTACGGTTAGGGTTAGTGTTAGGTTTAGGATTAGGGTTATGGTTAGTGTTAGGGTTAGGGTTAGTTTTTGTGTTAGAGTTCGGGTTAGGATTAGGGTTAGGGTTAGGTTTAGGTTTAGGGTTTGGGTAAGGGTTAGGGTTTATGTTAGGGTGAGGATTAGGGTTAGGATTAGGGTTAGGGTTAGGGTTAGGATTAGGGTTAGGTTTAGGTTTTGGGTTAGGGTTAGGGTTAGGTTTAATATTAGGGTTTTGATTAGGGTTAGGGTTAGGATTAAAGTTAGGTTTAGGGTTTTGGTTTGGGTTAATCTTAGGGTTAGTATTTGTTTTAGTGTTAGGGTTAGGGTTAGGGTTTGGGTTAGGGTTAGGGTTTGGGTTAGGGTTAGGGTTATGGTTAGGGTTTGGGTTAGGGTTAGGGTTAGCGTGAGGGTTATATTTAGGGTATTGGTTAGGGTTAGGGTTTAGGGTTAGGGTTAGGAATAAGGTTAGGGTTAGGGTTAGGGTTAGGGTTAGTGTTAGGAATAGGGTTAGGGTTAGGGTTATTGTTAGGGTTTGGGTGAGGTTTTGGATTAGGTTTAGGTTTAGGTTTTGTGTTAGGGTTAGAGTTAGGGTTAGAGTTTGAGTTAGGGTTAGGGTTAGGGTTAGGGATAGGGTGTGGGTTAGGGTTTAGGGTTAGTGTTTGGGTTAGGGTTTGGGTTAAGGTTAGGTTTAGGGTTATGGTTAGGAATACGATTAGGGTTAGGGTTTGGGTTGGGGTTAGGGTTAGGATTAGGGTTTGGGTTAGGGTTCGGGTTAGGGTTAGTTTTTGGGTTAGGGTTAGGGTTAGGATTAGGGTTAGGGTTAGGTTTAGGTTTAGGGTTTGTGTAAGGGTTAGGGTTTGGGTTAGGGTTAGGGTTAGGGTTAGGGTTAGGGTTTGGTTTAGGGTTAGTGTTATTTTTTGGGTTAGGTTTAGGGTTAGGGTTTGGGTTAGTGTTAGGGTTAGGGTTAGTGTTAGGGTATTGGTTTGGTTTAGGGTTAGGGTTAGGGTTTGGTTTAGTGTTAGGGTTAGTGTTAGGGTTAGGGTTAGGGTTAGGGTTAGGGTTAGGGTTTGAGTTAGGGTTTCGGTTAGGGTTAGGGTTAGGGTTAGGGCTTGAGTATGGGTTAGGGTTAGGTTTAGTGTTACGATTAGGGTTAGGGTTAGAGTTGGTTTAAGGTTAGGTTTAGGGTTAGGGTTATCGTTAGGATTAGTTTTTGGGTTAGGGTTAGGGTTAGGATTAGGGTTAGGGTTAGATTTAGGGTTAGGGTTTGCGTTAGGGTTAGGGTTAGGTTTAGGGTTTGAGTTAGGATTAGGTTTAGGGTTAGGGTTTGGGTTAGGTTTAGGGGTTGGGTTTATGTTAGGGTGAGGATTAGGGTTAGGATTTGGGTTAAGGTTAGGGTTAGGATTAGGGTTAGGTTTAGGTTTTGTGTTAGGGTTAGGGTTAGGTTTAATGTTAGGGTTTTGATTACGGTTAGGGTTAGGATTAGAGTTAGGTTTAGTGTTTTGGTTTGGGTTAGTGTTAGGGTTAGTATTTGGGTCAGTGTTAGGGTTAGGGTTAGTGTTTGGGTTAGGGTTAGGGTTTGGGTTAGGGTTAAGGTTAGGGTTAGGGTTAGCGTGAGGGTTATGTTTAGGGTATTGTTTAGGGTTAGGGTTTAGGGTTAGGGTTAGGAATAAGGTTAGGGTTAGGGTTAGGGTTAGGGTTAGTGTTAGGAATAGGGTTAGGGTTAGGGTTATTGTTAGGGTTTGGGTGAGGGTTTGGATTAGGTTTAGGTTTAGGTTTTGGGTTAGGGTTAGAGTTAGGGTTAGATTTTGAGTTAGGGTTAGAGTAGGGTTAGGGATAGGGTTTGGGTTAGGGTTTAGGGTTAGGGTTTGGGTTAGGGTTTGGGTTAAGGTTAGGTTTAGGGTTATGTTTAGGAATAGGGTTAGGATTAGGGTTTGGGTTAGGGTTAGGGTTAGGATTAGGGTTTGGGTTAGGGTTCGGGTTAGGGTTAGTTTTTGTGTTAGGGTTCGGGTTAGGATTAGGGTTAGGGTTAGGTTTAGGTTTAGGGTTTGGTTAAGTGTTAGGGTTTGGTTTAGGGTTAGGGTTAGGGTTAGGGTTAGGATTAGCGTTAGGGTAGGCTTTTGGTTTGGGTTAGGTTTAGGGTTAGGTTTTGGGTTAGTCTTAGGGTAAGTGTTAGTGTTAGGGTTAGGCTTTGGGTTAGGGTTAGTGTTAGGTTTAGGATTAGGGTTAGGGTTAGTGTTAGGGTTAGGGTTTGTCTTAGGTTTAGGGTTTGAGTTAGGGTTAGGGTTTGGGTTAGATTTACGGTTAGGTTTTGGGTTAAGGTTAGGTTTAGGGTTAAAGTTAGGAATAGGGTTAGGTTTAGGGTTAGGGATAATGGTAGCATTTTGATTAGGGTTAGGGTTAGGATTAGAGTTATGGTTAGGGTTTTGGTTAGGTTTAGGGTTAGGGTTAGGGTTAGTGTTAGGGTTTGGGTTAGTGTTAGGAATAGGGTTAGGGTTAGGGATATTGTTAGTGTTTGGGTTAGGGTTTGGATTAGGGTTAGCTTTAGGTTTTGAGTTACGGGTAGAGTTAGGGTTAGAGTTTGAATTAGGGTTAGGGTTAGGGTTAGGGATAGGGTTTGGGTTAGGGTTTAGGGTTAAGTTTTGGGTTAGGCTTTGGGTTAAGTTTAGGTTTAGGGTTATGTTTAGGAATAGGGTTAGGATTAGGGTTTGGGTTAGGGTTAGGGTTAGGATTAGGGTTTGGGTTAGGGTTCGGGTTAGGGTTAGTTTTTGTGTTAGGGTTCTGGTTAGGATTAAGGTTAGGGTTAGGTTTAGGTTTAGGGTTTGGGTAAGGGTTAGGGTTTGGGTTAGGGTTAGCGTTAGGGTTAGGATTAGGTTTAGTGTTAGGGTTAGAGTTTGGGTTAGGGTTAGGGTTAGTTTTTGGGTTAGGATTAGGGTTAGGGTTAGGGTTAGTGTTAGGTTTAGGAATAGGGTTAGGGTTACGATTATTGTTAGGGTTTGTGTCACGGTTAGGTTTAGGTTTTGGGTTAGGGTTAGAGTTAGGGTTAGTGTTTGAGTTAGGGTTAGGATTAAAGTTAGGGTTAGGGTTTGGTTTGGGTTTTAGTGTTAGGGTTTGGAATAGGTTTTGGGTTAAGGTTAGGGTTAGGGTTACGTTTAGGAATAGGTTTAGGGTTAGGGTTTGGGTTAGGGTTAGGGTTAGCTTTAGGGTTTGGGTAAGGGTTAGGGTGAGTGTTTGGGTTAGAGTTTGGGTTAGGGTTAGGGTTAAGGTTTGGGTTAGGTTTAGGGTTATTTTTTGGGTTAGGGTTAGGGTTAGAGTTAGGTTTAGGGTTAGGTTTAGGGTTTGGGTTAGTGTTAGGGATAGGGTTAGGATTAGGGTTAGGGTTAGGATTAGCGTTAGGGTTAGGCTTTTGGTTTGGGTTAGGCTTAGGTTTAGGCTTTGGGTTAGTCTTATTGTAAGTGTTAGTGTTAGTGATAGGGTTTGGCTTAGCTTTAGTGTTAGGTTTAGGCTTAGGCATAGGCTTAGTGTTAGGCTTAGGGTTTGTCTTAGGTTTAGGGTTTGAGTTAGGGTTAGGGTTTGGGTTAGATTTACGGTTAGGTTTTGGGTTAAGGTTAGGTTTAGGGTTAAAGTTAGGAATAGGGTTAGGGTTAGGGTTAGGGTTAATGTTAGGGTTTTGATTAGGGTTAGGGTTAGGATTAGAGTTAGGGTTAGTGTTATGGTTTGGTTTACGGTTAGGGTTTGGGTTAGGGTTTGGGTTAAGGTTAGGTTTAGGTTTATGTTTAGGAATAGAGTTAGGATTAGGGATTGGGTTAGGGTTAGGGTTAGGATTAGGGTTTGGGTTAGGGTTCGGGTTAGGGTTAGTTTTTGTGTTAGGGTTCGGGTTAGGATTAGGGTTAGGGTTAGGTTTAGGTTTAGGGTTTGGGTAAGGGTTAGGGTTTGGGTTAGGGTTAGGGTTAGGATTAGGGTTAGGGTTTGGTTTAAGGTTACTGTTATTTTTTG
Source organism: Eospalax fontanierii (assembly GCA_035773235.1). Taxonomy (NCBI): domain Eukaryota; kingdom Metazoa; phylum Chordata; class Mammalia; order Rodentia; family Spalacidae; genus Eospalax; species Eospalax fontanierii. The sequence continues at coordinate 220,532 of CM069552.1, read as the reverse complement.
GTTTAGGTTTAGAGTTAGGATAAGGGTTAGGGTTAGGTTTAGGGTTTGGGTTTGGGTTAGGGTTAGGTTAGGGTTTGAGTTAGGGTTAGGGTTAGGGTTAGGGTTAGGGTTAGGGTTAGGATTAGCGTTAGGGTTAGGCTTTTGGTTTGGGTTAGGTTTAGGGTTAGGTTTTGGGTTAGTCTTAGGGTAAGTGTTAGTGTTAGGGTTAGGCTTTGGGTTAGGGTTAGTGTTAGGTTTAGGATTAGGGTTAGGGTTAGTGTTAGGGTTAGGGTTTGTCTTAGGTTTAGGGTTTGAGTTAGGGTTAGGGTTTGGGTTAGATTTACGGTTAGGTTTTGGGTTAAGGTTAGGTTTAGGGTTAAAGTTAGGAATAGGGTTAGGTTTAGGGTTAGGGATAATGTTAGTGTTTTGATTAGGGTTAGGGTTAGGATTAGAGTTATGGTTAGGGTTTTGGTTAGGTTTAGGGTTAGGGTTAGGGTTAGGGTTAGGGTTTGGGTTAGTGTTAGGAATAGGGTTAGGGTTAGGGATATTGTTAGTGTTTGGGTTAGGGTTTGGATTAGGGTTAGCTTTAGGTTTTGAGTTACGGGTAGAGTTAGGGTTAGAGTTTGAATTAGGGTTAGGGTTAGGGTTAGGGATAGGGTTTGGGTTAGGATTTAGGGTTAAGTTTTGGGTTAGGCTTTGGGTTAAGGTTAGGTTTAGGGTTATGTTTAGGAATAGGGTTAGGATTAGGGTTTGGGTTAGGGTTAGGGTTAGGATTAGGGTTTGGGTTAGGGTTCGGGTTAGGGTTAGTTTTTGTGTTAGGGTTCTGGTTAGGATTAAGGTTAGGGTTAGGTTTAGGTTTAGGGTTTGGGTAAGGGTTAGGGTTTGGGTTAGGGTTAGCGTTAGGGTTAGGATTAGGTTTAGTGTTAGGGTCAGAATTTGGGTTAGGGTTAGGGTTAGTTTTTGGGTTAGTATTAGGGTTAGGGTTAGGGTTAGTGTTAGGTTTAGGAATAGGGTTAGGGTTACGATTATTGTTAGGGTTTGTGTTACGGTTAGGTTTAGGTTTTGGGTTAGGGTTAGAGTTAGGGTTAGTGTTTGAGTTAGGGTTAGGATTAAAGTTAGGGTTAGGGTTTGGTTTGGGTTTTAGTGTTAGGGTTTGGAATAGGTTTTGGGTTAAGGTTAGGGTTAGGGTTACGTTTAGGAATAGGGTTAGGGTTAGGGTTTGGGTTAGGGTTAGGGTTAGGTTTAGGGTTTGGGTAAGGGTTAGGGTTAGTGTTTGGGTTAGAGTTTGGGTTAGGGTTAGGGTTAAGGTTTGGGTTAGGTTTAGGGTTATTTTTTGGGTTAGGGTTAGGGTTAGAGTTAGGTTTAGGGTTAGGTTTAGGGTTTGGGTTAGTGTTAGGGTTAGGGTTAGGATTAGGGTTAGGGTTAGGATTAGCGTTAGGGTTAGGCTTTTGGTTTGGGTTAGGTTTAGGTTTAGGTTTTGGGTTAGTCTTATTGTAAGTGTTAGTGTTAGTGATAGGGTTTGGGTTAGCTTTAGTGTTAGGTTTAGGATTAGGGATAGGGTTAGTGTTAGGGTTAGGGTTTGTCTTAGGTTTAGGGTTTGAGTTAGGGTTAGGGTTTGGGCTAGATTTACGGTTAGGTTTTGGGTTAAGGTTAGGTTTAGGGTTAAAGTTAGGAATAGGGTTTGGGTTAGGGTTAATGTTAGGGTTTTGATTAGGGTTAGGGTTAGGATTAGAGTTAGGGATAGTGTTATGGTTTGGTTTACGGTTAGGGTTTGGGTTAGGGTTTGGGTTAAGGTTAGGTTTAGGTTTATGTTTAGGAATAGAGTTAGGATTAGGGATTGGGTTAGGGGTAGGGTTAGGATTAGGGTTTGGGTTAGGGTTCGGCTTAGGGTTAGTTTTTGTGTTAGGGTTCGGGTTAGGATTAGGGTTAGGGTTAGGTTTAGGTTTAGGGTTTGGGTAAGGGTTAGGGTTTGGGTTAGGGTTAGGGTTAGGATTAGGGTTAGGGTTTGGTTTAAGGTTACTGTTATTTTTTGGGTTAGGTTTAGAGTTAGGATAAGGGTTAGGGTTAGGTTTAGGGTTTGGGTTTGGGTTAGGGTTAGGTTAGGGTTTGAGTTAGGGTTAGGGTTAGGGTTAGGGTTAGGGTTAGGGTTAGGGTTAGGATTAGAGTTAGGGTTAGGGTTTTGGTTTGGTTTAGGGTTAGGGTAAGGGTTTGGGTTAGTGTTAGGGTAGTGTTAGTGTTAGTGTTAGGGTTTGGGTTAGGGTTAGTGTTAGGGTTAGGGTTGGTTTGGTTTAGGGTTAGTGTTATTATTTGGGTTAGGTTTAGGGTTAGGATAAGGGTTAGGGTTAGTTTTAGGGTTAGGGTTAGGGTTATTGTTAGGGTTTGGGTGAGGGTTTGGATTAGGGTTAGGTTTAGGTTTTGGGTTAGGGTTAGAGTTAGGGTTAGATTTTGAGTTAGGGTTAGAGTAGGGTTAGGGATAGGGTTTGGTTAGGGTTTAGGGTTAGGGTTTGGGTTAGGGTTTGGGTTAAGGTTAGGTTTAGGGTTATGTTTAGGAATAGGGTTAGGATTAGGGTTTGGGTTAGGGTTAGGGTTAGGATTAGGGTTTGGGTTAGGGTTCGGGTTAGGGTTAGTTTTTGTGTTAGGGTTCGGGTTAGGATTAGGGTTAGGGTTAGGTTTAGGTTTAGGGTTTGGGTAAGGGTTAGGGTTTATGTTAGGGTGAGGATTAGGGTTAGGATTAGGGTTAGGGTTAGGGTTAGGATTAGGGTTAGGTTTAGGTTTTGGGTTAGGGTTAGGTTTAGGTTTAATATTAGGGTTTTGATTAGGGTTAGGGTTAGGATTAAAGCTAGGGTTAGGGTTTTGGTTTGAGTTAATCTTAGGGTTAGTATTTGGGTTAGTGTTAGGGTTAGGGTTAGGGTTAGAGTTTGGGTTAGGGTTAGGGTTTGGGTTAGGGTTAGGGTTAGGTTTTGGGTTAGAGTTAGGGTTAGCGTGAGGGTTATGTTTAGGGTATTGGTTAGGGTTAGGGTTTAGGGTTAGGGTTAGGAATAAGGTTAGGGTTAGGGTTAGGGTTAGGGTTAGTGTTAGGAATAGGGTTAGGGTTAGGGTTATTGTTAGGGTTTGGGTGAGGTTTTGGATTAGGGTTAGGTTTAGGTTTTGTGTTAGGGTTAGAGTTAGGGTTAGAGTTTGATTTAGTGTTAGGGTTAGGGTTAGGGTTAGGGTTTGGGTTAGGGTTTAGGGTTAGGGTTTGGGTTAGGGTTTGGGTTAAGGTTAGGTTTAGGGTTATGGTTAGGAATACGATTAGGGTTAGGGTTTGGGTTGGGGTTAGGGTTAGGATTAGGGTTTGGGTTAGGGTTCGGGTTAGGGTTAGTTTTTGGCTTAGGGTTAGGGTTAGGATTAGGGTTAGGGTTAGGTTTAGGTTTAGGGTTTGTGTAAGGGTTAGGGTTTGGGTTAGGGTTAGGGTTAGGGTTAGGGTTAGGGTTAGGGTTTGGTTTAGGGTTAGTGTTATTTTTTGGGTTAGGTTTAGGGTTAGGGTTTGGGTTAGTCTTAGGGTTAGGGTTAGTGTTAGGGTATTGGTTTGGTTTAGGGTTAGGTTTAGGGTTTGGGTTAGTGTTAGGGATAGTGTTAGTGTTAGTGTTAGGGTTAGGGTTAGGGTTTGGGTTAGGTTTAGCGTTAGGGTTAAGGTTAGGGTTAGGAATAGGGTTTGGGTTAGGGTTCGAGTTAGGGTTAGTTTTTGGGTTAGGGTTAGTTTTAGGATTAGGGTTAGGTTTAGGTTTAGGTTTAGGGTTTGGTTAAGTGTTAGGCTTTGGGTTAGGGTTAGTGTTAGGGTTAGGGTTGGTTTGGTTTAGGGTTAGTGTTATTATTTGGGTTAGGTTTAGGGTTAGGATAAGGGTTAGGGTTAGTTTTAGGGTTAGGGTTTGGGTTAAGGTTAGGGTTAGGGTTTGAGTTAATGTTAGGGTTAGGGTTAGTGTTAGGGTTAGGGTTACGGTTAGGGTTAGGATTTGGGTTAGGGTTTGGGTTAGGGTTACTGTTAGGGTTAGGGTTAGGGTTTGAATTAGGGTTAGCGTTAGGGTTAGGGTTACGGTTTGGGTTAAGGTAAGGGTTTGGGTTAGGGTTAGCCTTAGGGTTAGGTTTATTTTTGCTTTAGGGTTAAGGTTTGATTTAGGATTAGGGTTAGGTTTAGTGTTTGGGTTAGGGTTAGGGTTTGGGTTACGGTTTGGGTTAGGGTTAGAGTTTGAGTTAGGAATAGGGTTTGGGTTAGGGTGCGAGTTAGGGTTAGTTTTTGGGTTAGGGTTAGTTTTAGGATGAGGGTTAGGTTTAGGTTTAGGTTTAGGGTTTGGTTAAGTGTTAGGGTTTGGGTTAGGGTTAGTGTTAGGGTTAGGGTTGGTTTGGTTTAGGGTTAGTGTTATTTTTTGGGTTAGGTTTAGGGTTAGGATAAGGGTTAGGGTTAGTTTTAGGGTTAGGGTTTGGGTTAAGGTTAGGGTTAGGGTTTGAGTTAATGTTAGGGTTAGGGTTAGTGTTAGGGTTAGGGCTACGGTTAGGGTTAGGATTTGGGTTAGGGTTACTGTTAGGTTTAGGGTTAGGGTTTGAATTAGGGTTAGCGTTAGGGTTAGGGTTACGGTTTGGGTTAGGGTAAGGGTTTGGGTTAGGGTTAGCCTTAGGGTTAGGTTTATTTTTGCTTTAGGGTTAAGGTTTGATTTAGGATTAGGGTTAGGTTTAGTGTTTGGGTTAGGGTTAGGGTTTGGGTTACGGTTTGGGTTAGGGTTAGAGTTTGAGTTAGGGTTAGGATTAGGTTTAGTGTTAGGGGTAGGGTTTGGGTTAGGGTTAGGGTTAGTTTTTGGGTTAGGATTAGGGTTAGGGTTAGGGTTAGAGTTAGGTTTAGGAATAGGGTTAGGTTTAGGATTATTGTTAGGGTTTGTGTTACGGTTACGTTTAGGTTTTGGGTTAGGGTTAGAGTTAGGGTTAGTGTTTGATTTAGGGTTAGGATTAAGGTTAGGGTTAGGGTTTGGGTTGGGTTTTAGTGTTAGGGTTTGGGTTAAGGTTAGTCTTAGGGTTAGGGTTAGGAATAGGGTTAGGGTTAGGGTTTGGGTTAGGGTTAGGGTTAGGTTTAGGGTTTGGGTAAGGGTTAGGGTTAGTGTTTGTGTTAGAGTTTGGGTTAGGGTTAGGGTTAAGGTTTGGATTAGGTTTAGGGTTAGGAAAAGGGTTAGGGTTAGGTTTAGGGTTAGGGTTAGGGTAAGGGTTAGGGTTTGGGTTAGGGTTAGGGTTAGGGTTCCGGTTAGGGTTAGTGTTAGGGTTATTGTTATTGTTAGTGTTAGGGTTTGGGTTAGGGTTAGGGTTAGGGTTAGGGTTACGGTTAGGGTTTGGGTTATCGTTAGGATTAGTTTTTGGGTTAGGGTTAGGGTTAGGATTAGGGTTAGGGTTAGATTTAGGGTTAGGGTTTGGGTTAGGGTTAATGTTAGGTTTAGGGTTTGAGTTAGGATTAGGTTTAGGGTTAGGGTTTGGGTTAGGGTTAGGGTTAGGGTTAGGGTTAGGGTTAGTTTTTGTGTTAGGGTTAGGGTTAGGATTAGGGTTAGGGTTAGGTTTAGGTTTAGGGTTTGGATAAGGGTTAGGGTTTGGTTTAGGGTTAGGGTTAGGGTTACGGTTAGGGTTAGTGTTAGGGTTAGTGTTAATGTTAGTGTTAGGGTTTGGGTTAGGGTTAGGGTTAGGGTTAGGGTTAGGGTTTGGGTTATCGTTAGGATTAGTTTTTGGGAAAGGGATAGGGTTAGGATTAGGGTTAGGGTTAGATTTAGGGTTAGGGTTTGGGTTAGGGTTAATGTTAGGGTTAGGGTTTGAGTTAGGATTAGGTTTAGGGTTAGGGTTTGGGTTAGGGTTAGGGTTAGGGTTAGGGGTTGGGTTTGTGTTAGGGTGAGGATTAGGGTTAGGATTAGGGTTAGGGTTAGGGTTAGGATTAGGATTAGGTTTAGGTTTTGGGTTAGGGTTAGGGTTAGGTTTAATGTTAGGGTTTTGATTAGGGTTAGGGTTAGGATTAGAGTTAGGTTTAGGGTTTTGGTTTGAGTTAATGTTAGGGTTCATATTTGGGTTAGTGTTAGGGTTATGGTTAAGGTTTGGGTTAGGGTTAGCGTTAGGGTTAGGGTTTGGGTTAGGGTTAGGGATTAGCGTGAAAGTTATGTTTATGGTATTGGTTAGGGTTAGGGTTTAGGATTAGGGTTAGGAATAGGGTTAGGGTTAGGGTTAGTGTTAGGAATAGGGTTAGGGTTATTGTTAGGGTTTGGGTTAGTGTTTGGGTTTGGGTTAGGGTTCGAATTAGGGTTAGTTTTTGGGTTAGGGTTAGGTTTAGGATTAGATAAGGGTTAGGGTTAGGGTTAGGGTTAGGGTTTGGTTTAGGGTTAGTGTTTTTTTTTGGGTTAGGTTTAGGGTTAGAATAAGGGTTAGGGTTAGTTTTAGGGTTAGGGTTTGGGTTAGGGTTAGGGTTACTGTTTGAGTTAGGGTTAGGGTTAGCGTTAGGATTAGGGTTAGGATTTGGGTTAGGGTTTGGGTTAGGGTTAGTGTTAGGGTTAGGGTTAGGATTTGGGTTAGGGTTTGGGTTAGGGTTAGTGTTAGGGTTAGGGTTAGGGTTTGGGTTAGGGTTTGGGTTAATGTTAGGTTTAGGTTTATTGTTAGGAATAGGGTTAGCGTTAGTTTTTGAGTGAGGGTTAGGGTTAGGGTTAGGGTTTGGGTTATTGTTAGGGTTTGGTTAGGGTTTGGATTAGGGTTAGGTTTAGGTTTTGGGTTAGGGTTAGAGTTAGGGTTAGAGTTTGAGTTAGGGTTAGGGTTAGGGTTAGGGCTAGTGTTAGGAGTAGGGTTAGGGTTAGGGTTATTGTTAGGGTTTGGGTTAGGGTTTGGATTAGGTTTAGGTTTAGGTTTTGGGTTAGGGTTAGAGTTAGTGATAGAGTTTGAGTTAGGGTTAGGGATAGGGTTTGGGTTAGGGTTTAGGGTTAGGGTTTGTGTTAGGGTTTGGGTTAAGGTTAGGTTTAGGGTTATGGTTAGGAATAGGGTTAGTTTTAGGGTTTGGGTTAGGGTTAGGGTTAGGATTAGGGTTTGGGTTAGGGTTCGGGTTAGGGTTAGTTTTTGGGTTAGGGTTAGGGTTAGGATTAGGGTTAGGGTTAGGTTTAGGTTTAGGTTTTGGGTAAGGGTTAGGGTTTGGGTCAGGGTTAGGGTTAGGGTTAGGGTTAGGGTTAGGGTTTGGTTTAGGGTTAGTGTTATTTTTTGGGTTAGGTTTAGGGTTAGAATAAGGGTTAGGGTTAGGTTTAGGGTTAGGGTTTGGGTTAGGGTTAGGGTTAGGGTTTGTGTTAGGGTTAGGGTTACGGTTAGGGTTAGGGTTAGTGTTAGGTTATTGGTTTGGTTTAGGGTTAGGGTTAGGGTTTGGGTTACCGTTAGGGTTAGTTTTTGGGTTAGGGTTAGGGTTAGGATTAGGTTATTGTTAGGTTTAGGGTTAGGGTTTGGGTTAGGGTTAGGGTTAGGGTTATGGTTTGAGTTAGGGTTAGGGTTAGGGTTAGGGTTTGGGTTAGGGTTAGGGTTAGGGTTAGGGGTTGGGTTTGTGTTAGGGTTAGGGTTAGGGTTAGGATTAGGGTTAGGGTTAGGGTTAGGATTAGGGTTAGGTTTAGGTTTTGGGTTAGGGTTAGGGTTAGGGTTAGGGTTAATGTTAGGGTTTAGATTAGGGTTAGGATTAGAGTTAGGGTTAGGTTTTGGTTTGGGTTAGGGTTAGGGTTAGGGTTTGGGTTAGTGTTAGGGTTAGGGTTAGTGTTAGGGTTAGGGTTTGGGTTAGGGTTAGGGTTAGGGTTAGGTTTAGGTTTTTGGTTAGGTTTAGGGCTAGGGCTAGGGTTTGGGTTAGGGTTAGGGTTAGCGTTAGGGTTATGTTTAGGGTATTGGATAGGCTTAGGGTTAGGGTTTGAGGTAGGTTTAGCGTTCTGGTTAGGCTTAGGTTTAGGGTTTGGGTTAGGGTTTGGGTTAGGGTTAAGGGTTGGGTTTGGGTTAGGGTTATGGTTAGGGTTAGGATTAGGGTTGGGTTTAGGTTAGAATTAGGGTTAGTTTTAGGGTTTGGATTAGGGTTAGGGATAGGGTTAGGGTTAGGGTTTGAGTTAGGGTTATGGATAGGGTTAGGGTTAGGGTTAGGGTTAGGATTAGAGTTAGGGTTAGGTTATTGGTTTGGTTTAGGGTTAGGGTTAGAGTTTGGGTTAGTGTTAGGGTTAGTGTTAGTGTTAGTGTTAGGGTTTGGGTTAGGGTTAGTGTTAGGTTTAGGGTTAGGTTTTGGGTTACCGTTAGGGTTAGTTTTTGGGTTAGGGTTAGGGTTAGGATTAGCGTTAGGATTAGGTTTAGGGTTAGGGTTTGGGTTAGGGTTAGGGTTAGGATTAGGTTTTGAGTTAGGGTTAGGGTTAGGGTTGGAGTTTGGTTAGGGTTAGGGTTAGGGGTTGGGTTTGTGTTAGGGTTAGGGTTAGGGTTAGGATTAGGGTTACGGTTAGGGTTAGGATTAGGGTTACATTTAGGTTTAGGGTTAGGTTTAGGGTTAGGGTTAATGTTAGGGTTTAGATTAGGGTTAGGGTTACGATTAGAGTTAGGTTTAGGTTTTTGGTTAGGTTTAGTGTTAGGGTTTGGGTTCGGGTTTGGGTTAGGGTTAGTGTTAGGGTTAGGTTTTGGGTTAGCGTTAGGGTTAGGGTTAGGTTTAGGTTTTTGGTTAGGTTTAGGGTTAGGGTTAGGGTTATCGTGAGTGTTATGTTTAGGGTATTGGTTAGGGTTAGGTTTTAGGGTTAGGGTTAGCAATAGGGTTAGGGTTAGGGTTAGGGTGAGGGTTAGTGTTATTTTTTGTGTTAGGTTTAGGGTTAGGGTTAGGTTTAGTTTTAGGGTTTGGGTAAGGGTTAGGGTTTGGGTTAGGTATAAGGTTAGGGTTTGAGTAAGGGTTTGGTTTAGGGTTAGTGTTATTTTTTGGGTTAGGTTTAGGGTTAGCATAAGGGTTAGGGTTAGGTTTAGGGTTAGAGTTTGGGTTAGGATTCGAGTTAGGGTTAGTTTTAGGATTAGGGTTAGGGTTAGGTTTAGGTTTAGGATTTGGGTAAGTGTTAGTGTTTGGGTTAGGGTTAGGGTTAGGGTTTGAGTTAATGTTAGGGTTAGGGTTAGGGTTAGGGTTTGGGTTAGGGTTTGGGTTAGGGTTAGGGTTAGGGTTAGGGTTAGGATTTAAGTTAGGGTTAGCGTTAGGGTTAGGGTTACGGTTTGGGTTAGGGTTAGGGTTAGGGTTAGGGTTAGGGTTTGGGTTAGGTTTAGGGTTAGGTTTAGGGTTTGGGTAAGGGTTAGTGTTAGTGTTTGGGTTAGAGTTTGGGTTAGGGTTAGGGTTAAGGTTTGGGTTAGGTTTAGGGTTATTTTTTGGGTTAGGGTTAGGGTTAGGAAAAGTGTTAGTGTTAGGTTTAGGGTTAGGGTTTGGGTTAGGGTTAGGGTTAGGGTTTGAGTTAGGGTTTCGGTTAGGGTTAGGGTTAAGGTTAGGGGTTGGGTATGGGTTAGGGTTAGGTTTAGTGTTAAGATTAGGGTTAGGGTTAGAGTTAGGTTTAGGGTTAGGTTTAGGGTTTGGGTTAGTGTTAGTGTTAGGGTTAGTATTAGGGTTAGGGTTAAGATTAGCGTTAGGGTTAGGCTTTTGGTTTGGGTTAGGTTTAGGGTTAGGTTTTGGGTCAGTCTTAGGGTAAGTGTTAGTGTTAGGGTTTGGCTTTGGGTTAGGGTTAGTGTTAGGTTTAGGATTAGGGTTAGGGTTAGTGTTAGGGTTAGTGTTTGTCTTAGGTTTAGGGTTTGAGTTAGGGTTAGGTTTTGGGTTAGATTTACGGTTAGGTTTTGGGTTAAGGTTAGGATTAGGGTTAAAGTTAGGAATAGGGTTAGGGTTAGGGTTAGGGTTAGGATTAGGGTTTGGGTTAGGGTTCGGGTTAGGGTTAGTTTTTGGGTTAGGGTTAGGGTTAGGATTAGGGTTAGAGTTAGGTTTAGGTTTAGGTTTTGGGTAAGGGTTAGGGTTTGGGTTAGGGTTAGGGTTAGGGTTAGGGTTAGGGTTTGGTTTAGGGTTAGTGTTATTTTTTGGGTTAGGTTTAGGGTTAGAATAATGGTTAGGGTTAGGTTTAGGGTTAGGGTTTGTGTTAGGGTTAGGGTTAGGGTTTGTTTTAGGGTTAGGGGTACGGTTAGGGTTAGGGTTAGTGTTAGGGTATTGGTTTGGTTTAGGGTTAGGGTTAGGGTGTGGGTTAGGGTTTGGGTTAGGGTTAGGTTTAGGTTTGGGTTAGGGTTAGAGTTAGGTTTAGAGTTTAAGTTAGGGTTAGGATTAGGGTTAGGGTAGGTTTAGGGTTAGGGTTTGGGTTAGTGTTAGGGTTAGGGTTAAGGGTTGGGTTTGTATTAGGGTTAGGGTTAGGGTTAGGATTAGGGTTAGAGTTAGGGTTAGGATTAGGGTTAGGTTTAGGTTTTGGGTTAGGGTTAGGGTTAGGGTTAATGTTAGGGTTTTGATTAGGGTTAGGGTTAGGATTAGAGTTAGGGTTAGGGTTTTTGTTTGGGTTAGGTTTAGGTTTAGGGTTAGTGTTAGGGTTAGGGTTAGTGTTAGAGTTAGAGCTTGGGTTAGGGTTAGGGTTAGGGTTAGGTTTAGGTTTTTGTTTAGGTTTAGGGTTAGGGATAGGGTTTGGGTTCGGTTTAGAGTTAGGGTTATGATTAGGGTTTGAGTTAGGGTTAGGTTAGGGTTAGGGTTAGGGTTAGTTTTAGGGTTTGGGTGAGGTTTTGGATTAGGGTTAGGTTTAGGTTTTGTGTTAGGGTTAGAGTTAGGGTTAGAGTTTGAATTAGGGTTAGGGTTAGGGTTAGGGATAGGGTTTGGGTTAGGGTTTAGGGTTAGGGTTTGGGTTAGGGTTTGGGTTAAGGTTAGGTTTAGGGTTATGGTTAGGAATACGATTAGGGTTAGGGTTTGGGTTGGGGTTAGGGTTAGGATTAGTGTTTGGGTTAGGGTTCGGGTTAGGGTTAGTTTTTGGGTTAGGGTTAGGGTTAGGATTAGGGTTAGGGTTAGGTTTAGGTTTAGGGTTTGGGTAAGGGTTAGGGTTTGGGTTAGGGTTAGCATTAGGGTTAGGATTAGGGTTAGGGTTAGGGTTAGGGTTAGGGATAGGGTTAGGGTTAGGGTTTGGGTTAGGGTTAGGGTTAGGTTTAGGGTTTGGGTAAGGGTTAGGGTTAGAGTTTGGGTTAGGGTTAGGGTTAAGGTTTGGGTTAGGTTTAGGGTTATTTTTTGGGTTAGGGTTAGGGTTAGAGTTAGGTTTAGGGTTAGGTTTATGGTTTGGGTTAGTGTTAGGGTTAGGGTTAGGATTAGGGTTAGGGTTAGGATTAGCGTTAGGGTTAGGCTTTTGGTTTGGGTTAGGTTTAGTTTTAGGTTTTGGGTTAGTCTTAGGGTAAGTGTTAGTGTTAGTGATAGGGTTTGGGTTAGGGTTAGTGTTAGGTTTAGGATTAGGGTTAGGGTTAGTGTTAGGGTTAGGGTTTGTCTTAGGTTTAGGGTTTGAGTTAGGGTTAGGGTTTGGGTTAGATTTACGGTTAGGTTTTGGGTTAAGGTTAGGTTTAGGGTTAAAGTTAGGAATAGGGTTAGGGTTAGGGTTAGGGTTAATGTTAGGGTTTTGATTAGGGTTAGGGTTAGGATTAGAGTTAGGGTTAGTGTTATGGTTTGGTTTAGGGTTATGGTTAGGGTTAGGGTTAGGGTTTGGGTTAGTGTTAGGAATAGAGTTAGGGTTAGGGATATTGTTAGGGTTTGGGTTAGGGTTTGGATTAGGGTTAGCTTTAGGTTTTGAGTTCGGGTTAGAGTTAGGGTTAGAGTTTGAATTAGGGTTAGGGTTACGGTTAGGGGTAGGGTTTGGGTTAGGGTTTAAGGTTAGGGTTTGGGTTAGGGTTTGGGTTAAGGTTAGGTTTAGGTTTATGTTTAGGAATAGAGTTAGGATTAGGGTTTGGGTTAGGGTTAGGGTTAGGATTAGGGTTTGGGTTAGGGTTCGGGTTAGGGTTAGTTTTTGTGTGAGGGTTCGGGTTAGGATTAGGTTTAGGGTTAGGTTTAGGTTTAGGGTTTGGGTAAGGGTTAGGGTTTGGGTTAGGGTTAGGGTTAGGATTAGGGTTAGGGTTTGGTTTAGGGTTAGTGTTATTTTTTGGGTTAGGTTTAGAGTTAGGATAAGGGTTAGGGTTAGGTTTAGGGTTTGGGTTTGGGTTAGGGTTAGGGTTAGGGTTTGAGTTAGGGTTAGGGTTAGGGTTAGGGTTAGGGTTAGGATTAGAGTTAGGGTTAGGGTTTTGGTTTGGTTTAGGGTTAGGGTAAGGGTTTGGGTTAGTGTTAGGGTAGTGTTAGTGTTAGTGTTAGGGTTTGGGTTAGGGTTAGGGTTAGGGTTAGGGTTAGCGTTTGGGTTATCGTTAGGATTAGTTTTTGGGTTAGGTTTAGGGTTAGGGTTTGGGTTAGTGTTAGGGTTAGGGTTAGTGTTAGGGTATTGGTTTGGTTTAGGGTTAGGGTTAGGGTTTGGTTTAGTGTTAGGGTTAGTGTTAGGGTTAGGGTTAGGGTTAGGGTTAGGGTTTGAGTTAGGGTTTCGGTTAGGGTTAGGGTTAGGGTTAGGGCTTGAGTATGGGTTAGGGTTAGGTTTAGTGTTACGATTAGTGGTAGGGTTAGAGTTGATTTAAGGTTAGGTTTAGGGTTAGGGTTATCGTTAGGATTAGTTTTTGGGTTAGGGTTAGGGTTAGGGTTTGGGTTATGTTTAGGGTTAGGGTTAGGGTTAGGTTTTGCGTTAGGGTTAGGGTTAGGTTTAGGGTTTGAGTTAGGATTAGGTTTAGGGTTAGGGTTTGGGTTAGGTTTAGGGGTTGGGTTTATGTTAGGGTTAGGATTTGGGTTAAGGTTAGGGTTAGGATTAGGGTTAGGTTTAGGTTTTGGGTTAGGGTTAGGGTTAGGTTTAATGTTAGGGTTTTGATTAGGGTTAGGGTTAGGATTAGAGTTAGGTTTAGGGTTTTGGTTTGTGTTAGTGTTAGGGTTAGTATTTGGGTCAGTGTTAGGGTTAGGGTTAGTGTTTGGGTTAGGGTTAGGCTTTGGGTTAGGGTTAAGGTTAGGGTTAGGGTTAGCGTGAGGGTTATGTTTAGGGTATTGTTTAGGGTTAGGGTTTAGGGTTAGGGTTAGGAATAAGGTTAGGGTTAGGGTTAGGGTTAGGGTTAGTGTTAGGAATAGGGTTAGGGTTAGGGTTATTGTTAGGGTTTGGGTGAGGGTTTGGATTAGGGTTAGGTTTAGGTTTTGGGTTAGGGTTAGAGTTAGGGTTAGATTTTGAGTTAGGGTTAGAGTAGGGTTAGGGATAGGGTTTGGGTTAGGGTTTAGGGTTAGGGATTGGGTTAGGGTTTGGGTTAAGGTTAGGTTTAGGGTTATGTTTAGGAATAGGGTTAGGATTAGGGTTTGGGTTAGGGTTAGGGTTAGGATTAGGGTTTGGGTTAGGGTTCGGGTTAGGGTTAGTTTTTGTGTTAGGGTTCGGGTTAGGATTAGGGTTAGGGTTAGGTTTAGGTTTAGGGTTTGGGTAAGGGTTAGGGTTTATGTTAGGGAGAGGATTAGGGTTAGGATTAGGGTTAGGGTTAGGGTTAGGATTAGGGTTAGGTTTAGGTTTTGGGTTAGGGTTAGGTTTAGGTTTAATATTAGGGTTTTGATTAGGGTTAGGGTTAGGATTAAAGTTAGGTTTAGGGTTTTGGTTTGGGTTAATCTTAGGGTTAGTATTTCGGTTAGTGTTAGGGTTAGGGTTAGGGTTAGAGTTTGGGTTAGGGTTAGGGTTAGGGTAAGGGTTTGGGTTAGGGTTAGGGTTAGCGTGAGGGTTATGTTTAGGGTATTGGTTAGGGTTAGGGTTTAGGGTTAGTTTTAGGAATAAGGTTAGGGTTAGGGTTAGGATTAGGGGTGTTAGCACCAGGGTTAGGGTTAGGGTTATTGTTAGGGTTTGGGTGAGGGTTTGGATTAGTGTTAGGTTTAGGTTTTGTGTTAGGGTTAGAGTTAGGGTTAGAGTTTCAGTTAGGGTTAGGGTTAGGGTTAGGGATAGGGTTTGGGTTAGGGTTTAGGGTTAGGGTTTGGGTTAGGGTTTGGGTTAAGGTTAGGTTTAGGGTTATGGTTAGGAATACGATTAGGGTTAGGGTTTGGGTTGGGGTTAGGGTTAGGATTAGGGTTTGGGTTAGGGTTCGGGTTAGGGTTAGTTTTTGGGTTAGGGTTAGGGTTAGGATTAGGGTTAGGGTTAGGTTTAGGTTTAGGGTTTGGGTAAGGGTTAGGGTTTGGGTTAGGATTAGGGTTAGGGTTAGGGTTTGGTTTAGGGTTAGTGTTATTTTTTGTGTTAGGTTTAGGGATAGAATAAGGGTTAGGGTTAGGTTTAGGGTTAGGGTTTGGGTTAGGGTTAGGGTTAGGGTTTGAGTTAGGGTTAGGGTTAGGGTTAGGGTTAGGGTTAGGGTTAGGGTTTGGGTTAGTGTTAGGGTTAGGGTTAGTGTTAGGGTATTGGTTTGGTTTAGGGTTAGGGTTAGGGTTTGGGTTAGTGTTAGGGTTAGTGTTAGTGTTAGGGTTAGGGTCAGGGTTTGGGTTAGGGTTAGGGTTAGGGTTAGGGTTAGGGTTAGGGTTAGGGTTAGGGTTAGGGTTAGGTTTAGGAATAGGGTTTGGGTTAGGGTTCGAGTTAGGGTTAGTTTTTGGGTTAGGGTTAGTTTTAGGATTAGGGTTAGGTTTAGGTTTAGGTTTAGGGTTTGGTTAAGTGTTAGGGTTTGGTTTAGGGTTAGTGTTAGGGTTAGGGTTGGTTTGGTTTAGGTTTAGTGTTATTTTTTGGGTTAGGTTTAGGGTTAGGATAAGGGTTAGGGTTAGTTTTAGGGTTAGGGTTTGGGTTAGGGTTAGGGTTAGGGTTTGAGTTAATGTTAGGGTTTGGGTTAGGGTTACTGTTAGGGTTAGGGTTAGGGTTTGAATTAGGGTTAGCGTTAGGGTTAGCGTTAGGGTTTGGGTTAGGGTTAGCCTTAGGGTTAGGTTTATTTTTGCTTTAGGGTTAAGGTTTGATTTAGGATTAAGGTTAGGTTTAGTGTTTGGGTTAGGGTTAGGGTTTGGGTTAGGGTTTGGGTTAGGGTTAGGTTTAAGGCTAGGGTTTGGGGTAGGGTTTGGGTTAAGGTTAGGATTAGGGTTAGATTTAGAGTTAGGAATAGGGTTACGGTTAGGGTTAGTGTTAGGTTTAGGATTAGGGTTATGGTTAGTGTTAGGGTTAGGGTTAGTTTTTGTGTTAGGGTTCGGGTTAGGATTAGGGTTAGGGTTAGGTTTAGGTTTAGGGTTTGGGTAAGGGTTGGGGTTTATGTTAGGGTGAGGATTAGGGTTAGGATTAGGGTTAGGGTTAGGGTTAGGATTAGGGTTAGGTTTAGGTTTTGGGTTAGGGTTAGGGTTAGGTTTAATATTAGGGTTTTGATTAGGGTTAGGGTTAGGATTAAAGTTAGGTTTAGGGTTTTGGTTTGGGTTAATCTTAGGGTTAGTATTTGGGTTAGTGTTAGGGTTAGGGTTAGGATTTGGGTTAGGGTTAGGGTTTGGGTTAGGGTTAGGGTTAGGATTAGGTTTTGAGTTAGGGTTAGGGTTAGGGTTAGAGTTTGGTTAGGGTTAGGGCAAGGGGTTGGGTTTGTGTTAGGGTTAGGGTTAGGGTTAGGATTAGGGTTACGGTTAGGGTTAGGATTAGGGTTACATTTAGGTTTAGGGTTAGGTTTAGGGTTAGGGTTAATGTTAGGGTTTAGATTAGGGTTAGGGTTACGATTAGAGTTAGGTTTAGGTTTTTGGTTAGGTTTAGGGTTAGGGTTTGGGTTCGGGTTTGGGTTAGGGTTACGGTTAGGGTTAGGATTAGGGTTACCTTCAGGTTTTGGGTTAGGATTAGGGTTAGGGTTAGTGTTAGGGTTAGGTTTTGGGTTAGCGTTAGGGTTAGGGTTAGGTTTAGGTTTTTGGTTAGGTTTAGGGTTAGGGTTAGGGTTATCGTGAGTGTCATGTTTAGGGTATTCGTTAGGGTTAGGTTTTAGGGTTAGGGTTAGCAATAGGGTTAGGGTTAGGGTTAGGGTGAGGGTTAGTGTTATTTTTTGTGTTAGGTTTAGGGTTAGGGTTAGGTTTAGTTTTAGGGTTTGGGTAAGGGTTAGGGTTTGGGTTAGGTATAAGGTTAGGGTTTGAGTAAGGGTTTGGTTTAGGGTTAGTGTTATTTTTTGGGTTAGGTTTAGGGTTAGCATAAGGGTTAGGGTTAGGTTTAGGGTTAGAGTTTGGGTTAGGATTCGAGTTAGGGTTAGTTTTAGGATTAGGGTTAGGGTTAGGTTTAGGTTTAGGATTTGGGTAAGTGTTAGTGTTTGGGTTAGGGTTAGGGTTAGGGTTTGAGTTAATGTTAGGGTTAGGGTTAGGGTTAGGGTTAGGGTTTGGGTTAGGGTTTGGGTTAGGGTTAGGGTTAGGGTTAGGGTTAGGATTTAAGTTAGGGTTAGCGTTAGGGTTAGGGTTACGGTTTGGGTTAGGGTTAGGGTTAGGGTTAGGGTTAGGGTTTGGGTTAGGTTTAGGGTTAGGTTTAGGGTTTGGGTAAGGGTTAGTGTTAGTGTTTGGGTTAGAGTTTGGGTTAGGGTTAGGGTTAAGGTTTGGGTTAGGTTTAGGGTTATTTTTTGGGTTAGGGTTAGGGTTAGGAAAAGTGTTAGTGTTAGGTTTAGGGTTAGGGTTTGGGTTAGGGTTAGGGTTAGGGTTTGAGTTAGGGTTTCGGTTAGGGTTAGGGTTAAGGTTAGGGGTTGGGTATGGGTTAGGGTTAGGTTTAGTGTTAAGATTAGGGTTAGGGTTAGAGTTAGGTTTAGGGTTAGGTTTAGGGTTTGGGTTAGTGTTAGTGTTAGGGTTAGTATTAGGGTTAGGGTTAAGATTAGCGTTAGGGTTAGGCTTTTGGTTTGGGTTAGGTTTAGGGTTAGGTTTTGGGTCAGTCTTAGGGTAGGTGATAGTGTAAGGGTTTGGCTTTGGGTTAGGGTTAGTGTTAGGTTTAGGATTAGGGTTAGGGTTAGTGTTAGGGTTAGTGTTTGTCTTAGGTTTAGGGTTTGAGTTAGGGTTAGGTTTTGGGTTAGATTTACGGTTAGGTTTTGGGTTAAGGTTAGGATTAGGGTTAAAGTTAGGAATAGGGTTAGGGTTAGGGTTAGGGTTAGGATTAGGGTTTGGGTTAGGGTTCGGGTTAGGGTTAGTTTTTGGGTTAGGGTTAGGGTTAGGATTAGGGTTAGAGTTAGGTTTAGGTTTAGGTTTTGGGTAAGGGTTAGGGTTTGGGTTAGGGTTAGGGTTAGGGTTAGGGTTAGGGTTTGGTTTAGGGTTAGTGTTATTTTTTGGGTTAGGTTTAGGGTTAGAATAATGGTTAGGGTTAGGTTTAGGGTTAGGGTTTGTGTTAGGGTTAGGGTTAGGGTTTGTTTTAGGGTTAGGGGTACGGTTAGGGTTAGGGTTAGTGTTAGGGTATTGGTTTGGTTTAGGGTTAGGGTTAGGGTGTGGGTTAGGGTTTGGGTTAGGGTTAGGTTTAGGTTTGGGTTAGGGTTAGAGTTAGGTTTAGAGTTTAAGTTAGGGTTAGGATTAGGGTTAGGGTAGGTTTAGGGTTAGGGTTTGGGTTAGTGTTAGGGTTAGGGTTAAGGGTTGGGTTTGTATTAGGGTTAGGGTTAGGGTTAGGATTAGGGTTAGAGTTAGGGTTAGGATTAGGGTTAGGTTTAGGTTTTGGGTTAGGGTTAGGGTTAGGGTTAATGTTAGGGTTTTGATTAGGGTTAGGGTTAGGATTAGAGTTAGGGTTAGGGTTTTTGTTTGGGTTAGGGTTAGGGTTAGGTTTCGGGTTAGTGTTAGGGTTAGGGTTAGTGTTAGAGTTAGAGCTTGGGTTAGGGTTAGGGTTAGGGTTAGGTTTAGGTTTTTGTTTAGGTTTAGGGTTAGGGTTAGGGTTTGGGTTCGGTTTAGAGTTAGGGTTATGATTAGGGTTTGAGTTAGGGTTAGGTTAGGGTTAGGGTTAGGGTTAGTTTTAGGGTTTGGGTGAGGTTTTGGATTAGGGTTAGGTTTAGGTTTTGTGTTAGGTTTAGAGTTAGGGTTAGAGTTTGAATTAGGGTTAGGGTTAGGGTTAGGGATAGGGTTTGGGTTAGGGTTTAGGGTTAGGGTTTGGGTTAGGGTTTGGGTTAAGGTTAGGTTTAGGGTTATGGTTAGGAATACGATTAGGGTTAGTTTTTGGGTTAGGGTTAGGGTTAGGATTAGGGTTAGGGTTAGGTTTAGGTTTAGGGTTTGGGTAAGGGTTAGGGTTTGGGTTAGGGTTAGCATTAGGGTTAGGATTAGGGTTAGGGTTAGGGTTAGGGTTAGGGTTAGGGTTAGGGTTAGGGTTTGGGTTAGGGTTAGGGTTAGGTTTAGGGTTTGGGTAAGGGTTAGGGTTAGAGATTGGGTTAGGGTTAGGGTTAAGGTTTGGGTTAGGTTTAGGGTTATTTTTTGGGTTAGGGTTAGGGTTAGAGTTAGGTTTAGGGTTAGGTTTATGGTTTGGGTTAGTGTTAGGGTTAGGGTTAGGATTAGGGTTAGGGTTAGGATTAGCGTTAGGGTTAGGCTTTTGGTTTGGGTTAGGTTTAGTTTTAGGTTTTGGGTTAGTCTTAGGGTAAGTGTTAGTGTTAGTGATAGGGTTTGGGTTAGGGTTAGTGTTAGGTTTAGGATTAGGGTTAGGGTTAGTGTTAGGGTTAGGGTTTGTCTTAGGTTTAGGGTTTGAGTTAGGGTTAGGGTTTGGGTTAGATTTACGGTTAGGTTTTGGGTTAAGGTTAGGTTTAGGGTTAAAGTTAGGAATAGGGTTAGGGTTAGGGTTAGGGTTAATGTTAGGGTTTTGATTAGGGTTAGGGTTAGGATTAGAGTTAGGGTTAGTGTTATGGTTTGGTTTAGGGTTATGGTTAGGGTTAGGGTTAGGGTTTGGGTTAGTGTTAGGAATAGAGTTAGGGTTAGGGATATTGTTAGGGTTTGGGTTAGGGTTTGGATTAGGGTTAGCTTTAGGTTTTGAGTTCGGGTTAGAGTTAGGGTTAGAGTTTGAATTAGGGTTAGGGTTACGGTTAGGGGTAGGGTTTGGGTTAGGGTTTAAGGTTAGGGTTTGGGTTAGGGTTTGGGTTAAGGTTAGGTTTAGGTTTATGTTTAGGAATAGAGTTAGGATTAGGGTTTGGGTTAGGGTTAGGGTTAGGATTAGGGTTTGGGTTAGGGTTCGGGTTAGGGTTAGTTTTTGTGTGAGGGTTCGGGTTAGGATTAGGTTTAGGGTTAGGTTTAGGTTTAGGGTTTGGGTAAGGGTTAGGGTTTGGGTTAGGGTTAGGGTTAGGATTAGGGTTAGGGTTTGGTTTAGGGTTAGTGTTATTTTTTGGGTTAGGTTTAGAGTTAGGATAAGGGTTAGGGTTAGGTTTAGGGTTTGGGTTTGGGTTAGGGTTAGGGTTAGGGTTTGAGTTAGGGTTAGGGTTAGGGTTAGGGTTAGGGTTAGGATTAGAGTTAGGGTTAGGGTTTTGGTTTGGTTTAGGGTTAGGGTAAGGGTTTGGGTTAGTGTTAGGGTAGTGTTAGTGTTAGTGTTAGGGTTTGGGTTAGGGTTAGGGTTAGGGTTAGGGTTAGCGTTTGGGTTATCGTTAGGATTAGTTTTTGGGTTAGGTTTAGGGTTAGGGTTTGGGTTAGTGTTAGGGTTAGGGTTAGTGTTAGGGTATTGGTTTGGTTTAGGGTTAGGGTTAGGGTTTGGTTTAGTGTTAGGGTTAGTGTTAGGGTTAGGGTTAGGGTTAGGGTTAGGGTTAGGGTTTGAGTTAGGGTTTCGGTTAGGGTTAGGGTTAGGGTTAGGGCTTGAGTATGGGTTAGGGTTAGGTTTAGTGTTACGATTAGGGTTAGGGTTAGAGTTGGTTTAAGGTTAGGTTTAGGGTTAGGGTTATCGTTAGGATTAGTTTTTGGGTTAGGGTTAGGGTTAGGATTAGGGTTAGGGTTAGATTTAGGGTTAGGTTTTGCGTTAGGGTTAGGGTTAGGTTTAGGGTTTGAGTTAGGATTAGGTTTAGGGTTAGGGTTTGGGTTAGGTTTAGGGGTTGGGTTTATGTTAGGGTTAGGATTTGGGTTAAGGTTAGGGTTAGGATTAGGGTTAGGTTTAGGTTTTGGGTTAGGGTTAGGGTTAGGTTTAATGTTAGGGTTTTGATTAGGGTTAGGGTTAGGATTAGAGTTAGGTTTAGGGTTTTGGTTTGTGTTAGTGTTAGGGTTAGTATTTGGGTCAGTGTTAGGGTTAGGGTTAGTGTTTGGGTTAGGGTTAGGGTTTGGGTTAGGGTTAAGGTTAGGGTTAGGGTTAGCGTGAGGGTTATGTTTAGGGTATTGTTTAGGGTTAGGGTTTAGGGTTAGGGTTAGGAATAAGGATAGGGTTCGGGTTAGGGTTAGGGTTAGTGTTAGGAATAGGGTTAGGGTTAGGGTTATTGTTAGGGTTTGGGTGAGGGTTTGGATTAGGGTTAGGTTTAGGTTTTGGGTTAGGGTTAGAGTTAGGGTTAGATTTTGAGTTAGGGTTAGAGTAGGGTTAGGGATAGGGTTTGGGTTAGGGTTTAGGGTTAGGGATTGGGTTAGGGTTTGGGTTAAGGTTAGGTTTAGGGTTATGTTTAGGAATAGGGTTAGGATTAGGGTTTGGGTTAGGGTTAGGGTTAGGATTAGGGTTTGGGTTAGGGTTCGGGTTAGGGTTAGTTTTTGTGTTAGGGTTCGGGTTAGGATTAGGGTTAGGGTTAGGTTTAGGTTTAGGGTTTGGGTAAGGGTTAGGGTTTATGTTAGGGTGAGGATTAGGGTTAGGATTAGGGTTAGGGCTAGGGTTAGGATTAGGGTTAGGTTTAGGTTTTGGGTTAGGGTTAGGCTTAGGTTTTATATTAGGGTTTTGATTAGGGTTAGGGTTAGGATTAAAGTTAGGTTTAGTGTTTTGGTTTGGGTTAATCTTAGGGTTAGTATTTCGGTTAGTGTTAGGGTTAGGGTTAGGGTTAGAGTTTGGGTTAGGGTTAGGGTTAGGGTAAGGGTTTGGGTTAGGGTTAGGGTTAGCGTGAGGGTTATGTTTAGGGTATTGGTTAGGGTTAGGGTTTAGGGTTAGTTTTAGGAATAAGGTTAGGGTTAGGGTTAGGATTAGGGGTGTTAGCAACAGGGTTAGGGTTAGGGTTATTGTTAGGGTTTGGGTGAGGGTTTGGATTAGTGTTAGGTTTAGGTTTTGTGTTAGGGTTAGAGTTAGGGTTAGAGTTTCAGTTAGGGTTAGGGTTAGGGTTAGGGATAGGGTTTGGGTTGGGGTTTAGGGTTAGGGTTTGGGTTAGGGTTTGGGTTAAGGTTAGGTTTAGGGTTATGGTTAGGAATACGATTAGGGTTAGGGTTTGGGTTGGGGTTAGGGTTAGGATTAGGGTTTGGGTTAGGGTTCGGGTTAGGGTTAGTTTTTGGGTTAGGGTTAGGGTTAGGATTAGGGTTAGGGTTAGGTTTAGGTTTAGGGTTTGGGTAAGGGTTAGGGTTTGGGTTAGGATTAGGGTTAGGGTTAGGGTTTGGTTTAGGGTTAGTGTTATTTTTTGTGTTAGGTTTAGGGATAGAATAAGGGTTAGGGTTAGGTTTAGGGTTAGGGTTTGGGTTAGGGTTAGGGTTAGGGTTTGAGTTAGGGTTAGGGTTAGGGTTAGGGTTAGGGTTAGGGTTAGGGTTTGGGTTAGTGTTAGGGTTAGGGTTAGTGTTAGGGTATTGGTTTGGTTTAGGGTTAGGGTTAGGGTTTGGGTTAGTGTTAGGGTTAGTGTTAGTGTTAGGGTTAGGGTCAGGGTTTGGGTTAGGGTTAGGGTTAGGGTTAGGGTTAGGGTTAGGGTTAGGGTTAGGTTTAGGAATAGGGTTTGGGTTAGGGTTCGAGTTAGGGTTAGTTTTTGGGTTAGGGTTAGTTTTAGGATTAGGGTTAGGTTTAGGTTTAGGTTTAGGGTTTGGTTAAGTGTTAGGGTTTGGTTTAGGGTTAGTGTTAGGGTTAGGGTTGGTTTGGTTTAGGTTTAGTGTTATTTTTTGGGTTAGGTTTAGGGTTAGGATAAGGGTTAGGGTTAGTTTTAGGGTTAGGGTTTGGGTTAGGGTTAGGGTTAGGGTTTGAGTTAATGTTAGGGTTTGGGTTAGGGTTACTGTTAGGGTTAGGGTTAGGGTTTGAATTAGGGTTAGCGTTAGGGTTAGCGTTAGGGTTTGGGTTAGGGTTAGCCTTAGGGTTAGGTTTATTTTTGCTTTAGGGTTAAGGTTTGATTTAGGATTAAGGTTAGGTTTAGTGTTTGGGTTAGGGTTAGGGTTTGGGTTAGGGTTTGGGTTAGGGTTAGGTTTAAGGCTAGGGTTTGGGGTAGGGTTTGGGTTAAGGTTAGGATTAGGGTTAGATTTAGAGTTAGGAATAGGGTTACGGTTAGGGTTAGTGTTAGGTTTAGGATTAGGGTTATGGTTAGTGTTAGGGTTAGGGTTAGTTTTTGTGTTAGGGTTCGGGTTAGGATTAGGGTTAGGGTTAGGTTTAGGTTTAGGGTTTGGGTAAGGGTTGGGGTTTATGTTAGGGTGAGGATTAGGGTTAGGATTAGGGTTAGGGTTAGGGTTAGGATTAGGGTTAGGTTTAGGTTTTGGGTTAGGGTTAGGGTTAGGTTTAATATTAGGGTTTTGATTAGGGTTAGGGTTAGGATTAAAGTTAGGTTTAGGGTTTTGGTTTGGGTTAATCTTAGGGTTAGTATTTGGGTTAGTGTTAGGGTTAGGGTTAGGATTTGGGTTAGGGTTAGGTTTTGGGTTAGGGTTAGGGTTATGGTTAGGGTTTGGGTTAGGTTTAGGGTTAGCGTGACGGTTATGTTTAGGGTATTGGTTAGGGTTAGGGTTTAGGGTTAGGGTTAGGAATAAGGTTAGGGTTAGGGTTAGGGTTAGTGTTAGGAATAGGGTTAGGGTTAGGGTTATTGTTAGGGTTTGGGTGAGGTTTTGGATTAGGTTTAGGTTTAGGTTTTGTGTTAGGGTTAGAGTTAGGGTTAGAGTTTGAGTTAGGGTTAGGGTTAGGGTTAGGGATAGGGTGTGGGTTAGGGTTTAGGGTTAGGGTTTGGGTTAGAGTTTGGGTTAAGGTTAGGTTTAGGGTTATGGTTAGGAATACGATTAGGGTTAGGGTTTGGGTTGGGGTTAGGGTTAGGATTAGGGTTTGGGTTAGGGTTCGGGTTAGGGTTAGTTTTTGGGTTAGGGTTAGGGTTAGGATTAGGGTTAGGGTTAGGTTTAGGTTTAGGGTTTGGTTAAGTGTTAGGGTTTGGTTTAGAGTTAGTGTTAGGGTTAGGGTTGGTTTGGTTTAGGTTTAGTGTTATTTTTTGGGTTAGGTTTAGGGTTAGGATAAGGGTTAGGGTTAGTTTTAGGGTTAGGGTTTGGGTTAGGGTTAGGGTTAGGGTTTGAGTTAATGTTAGGGTTTGGGTTAGGGTTACTGTTAGGGTTAGGGTTAGGGTTTGAATTAGGGTTAGCGTTAGGGTTAGGGTTACGGTTTGGGTTAGGGTTAGGGTTTGGGTTAGGGTTAGCCTTAGGGTTAGGTTTATTTTTGCTTTAGGGTTAAGGTTTGATTTAGGATTAAGGTTAGGTTTAGTGTTTGGGTTAGGGTTAGGGTTTGGGTTAGGGTTTGGGTTAGGGTTAGGTTTAGGGCTAGGGTTTGGGGTAGGGTTTGGGTTAAGGTTAGGATTAGGGTTAGGTTTAGAGTTAGGAATAGGGTTATGGTTAGGGTTAGTGTTAGGTTTAGGATTAGGGTTATGGTTAGTGTTAGGGTTAGGGTTAGTTTTTGTGTTAGGGTTCGGGTTAGGATTAGGGTTAGGGTTAGGTTTAGGTTTAGGGTTTGGGTAAGGGTTAGGGTTTATGTTAGGGTGAGGATTAGGGTTAGGATTAGGGTTAGGGTTAGGGTTAGGTTTAGGGTTAGGTTTAGGTTTTGGGTTAGGGTTAGGGTTAGGTTTAATATTAGGGTTTTGATTAGGGTTAGGGTTAGGATTAAAGTTAGGTTTAGGGTTTTGGTTTGGGTTAATCTTAGGGTTAGTATTTGTTTTAGTGTTAGGGTTAGGGTTAGGGTTTGGGTTAGGGTTAGGGTTTGGGTTAGGGTTAGGGTTATGGTTAGGGTTTGGGTTAGGGTTAGGGTTAGCGTGAGGGTTATGTTTAGGGTATTGGTTAGGGTTAGGGTTTAGGGTTAGGGTTAGGAATAAAGTTAGGGTTAGGGTTAGGGTTAGGGTTAGTGTTAGGAATAGGGTTAGGGTTAGGGTTATTGTTAGGGTTTGGGTGAGGTTTTGGATTAGGTTTAGGTTTAGGTTTTGTGTTAGGGTTAGAGTTAGGGTTAGAGTTTGAGTTAGGGTTAGGGTTAGGGTTAGGGATAGGGTGTGGGTTAGGGTTTAGGGTTAGGGTTTGGGTTAGGGTTTGGGTTAAGGTTAGGTTTAGGGTTATGGTTAGGAATACGATTAGGGTTAGGGTTTGGGTTGGGGTTAGGGTTAGGATTAGGGTTTGGGTTAGGGTTCGGGTTAGGGTTAGTTTTTGGGTTAGGGTTAGGGTTAGGATTAGGGTTAGGGTTAGGTTTAGGTTTAGGGTTTGTGTAAGGGTTAGGGTTTGGGTTAGGGTTAGGGTTAGGGTTAGGGTTTGGTTTAGGGTTAGTGTTATTTTTTGGGTTAGGTTTAGGGTTAGGGTTTGGGTTAGTGTTAGGGTTAGGGTTAGTGTTAGGGTATTGGTTTGGTTTAGGGTTAGGGTTAGGGTTTGGTTTAGTGTTAGGGTTAGTGTTAGGGTTAGGGTTAGGGTTAGGGTTAGGGTTAGGGTTTGAGTTAGGGTTTCGGTTAGGGTTAGGGTTAGGGTTAGGGCTTGAGTATGGGTTAGGGTTAGGTTTAGTGTTACGATTAGGGTTAGGGTTAGAGTTGGTTTAAGGTTAGGTTTAGGGTTAGGGTTATCGTTAGGATTAGTTTTTGGGTTAGGGTTAGGGTTAGGATTAGGGTTAGGGTTAGATTTAGGGTTAGGTTTTGCGTTAGGGTTAGGGTTAGGTTTAGGGTTTGAGTTAGGATTAGGTTTAGGGTTAGGGTTTGGGTTAGGTTTAGGGGTTGGGTTTATGTTAGGGTTAGGATTTGGGTTAAGGTTAGGGTTAGGATTAGGGTTAGGTTTAGGTTTTGGGTTAGGGTTAGGGTTAGGTTTAATGTTAGGGTTTTGATTAGGGTTAGGGTTAGGATTAGAGTTAGGTTTAGGGTTTTGGTTTGTGTTAGTGTTAGGGTTAGTATTTGGGTCAGTGTTAGGGTTAGGGTTAGTGTTTGGGTTAGGGTTAGGGTTTGGGTTAGGGTTAGGGTTTTGGTTTGGTTTAGGGTTAGGGTAAGGGTTTGGGTTAGTGTTAGGGTAGTGTTAGTGTTAGTGTTAGGGTTTGGGTTAGGGTTAGGGTTAGGGTTAGGGTTAGCGTTTGGGTTATCGTTAGGATTAGTTTTTGGGTTAGGTTTAGGGTTAGGGTTTGGGTTAGTGTTAGGGTTAGGGTTAGTGTTAGGGTATTGGTTTGGTTTAGGGTTAGGGTTAGGGTTTGGTTTAGTGTTAGGGTTAGTGTTAGGGTTAGGGTTAGGGTTAGGGTTAGGGTTAGGGTTTGAGTTAGGGTTTCGGTTAGGGTTAGGGTTAGGGTTAGGGCTTGAGTATGGGTTAGGGTTAGGTTTAGTGTTACGATTAGGGTTAGGGTTAGAGTTGGTTTAAGGTTAGGTTTAGGGTTAGGGTTATCGTTAGGATTAGTTTTTGGGTTAGGGTTAGGGTTAGGATTAGGGTTAGGGTTAGATTTAGGGTTAGGTTTTGCGTTAGGGTTAGGGTTAGGTTTAGGGTTTGAGTTAGGATTAGGTTTAGGGTTAGGGTTTGGGTTAGGTTTAGGGGTTGGGTTTATGTTAGGGTTAGGATTTGGGTTAAGGTTAGGGTTAGGATTAGGGTTAGGTTTAGGTTTTGGGTTAGGGTTAGGGTTAGGTTTAATGTTAGGGTTTTGATTAGGGTTAGGGTTAGGATTAGAGTTAGGTTTAGGGTTTTGGTTTGTGTTAGTGTTAGGGTTAGTATTTGGGTCAGTGTTAGGGTTAGGGTTAGTGTTTGGGTTAGGGTTAGGGTTTGGGTTAGGGTTAAGGGTAGGGTTAGGGTTAGCGTGAGGGTTATGTTTAGGGTATTGTTTAGGGTTAGGGTTTAGGGTTAGGGTTAGGAATAAGGTTAGGGTTAGGGTTAGGGTTAGGGTTAGTGTTAGGAATAGGGTTAGGGTTAGGGTTATTGTTAGGGTTTGGGTGAGGGTTTGGATTAGGGTTAGGTTTAGGTTTTGGGTTAGGGTTAGAGTTAGGGTTAGATTTTGAGTTAGGGTTAGAGTAGGGTTAGGGATAGGGTTTGGGTTAGGGTTTAGGGTTAGGGATTGGGTTAGGGTTTGGGTTAAGGTTAGGTTTAGGGTTATGTTTAGGAATAGGGTTAGGATTAGGGTTTGGGTTAGGGTTAGGGTTAGGATTAGGGTTTGGGTTAGGGTTCGGGTTAGGGTTAGTTTTTGTGTTAGGGTTCGGGTTAGGATTAGGGTTAGGGTTAGGTTTAGGTTTAGGGTTTGGGTAAGGGTTAGGGTTTATGTTAGGGTGAGGATTAGGGTTAGGATTAGGGTTAGGGCTAGGGTTAGGATTAGGGTTAGGTTTAGGTTTTGGGTTAGGGTTAGGTTTAGGTTTAATATTAGAGTTTTGATTAGGGTTAGGGTTAGGAGTAAAGTTAGGTTTAGAGTTTTGGTTTGGGTTAATCTTAGAGTTAGTATTTCGGTTAGTGTTAGGGTTAGGGTTAGGGTTAGAGTTTGGGTTAGGGTTAGGGTTAGGGTAAGGGTTTGGGTAAGGGTTAGGGTTAGCGTGAGGGTTATGTTTAGGGTATTGGTTAGGGTTAGGGTTTAGGGTTAGTTTTAGGAATAAGGTTAGGGTTAGGGTTAGGATTAGGGGTGTTAGCAACAGGGTTAGGGTTAGGGTTATTGTTAGGGTTTGGGTGAGGGTTTGGATTAGTGTTAGGTTTAGGTTTTGTGTTAGGGTTAGAGTTAGGGTTAGAGTTTCAGTTAGGGTTAGGGTTAGGGTTAGGGATAGGGTTTGGGTTAGGGTTTAGGGTTAGGGTTTGGGTTAGGGTTTGGGTTAAGGTTAGGTTTAGGGTTATGGTTAGGAATACGATTAGGGTTAGGGTTTGGGTTGGGGTTAGGGTTAGGATTAGGGTTTGGGTTAGGGTTCGGGTTAGGGTTAGTTTTTGGGTTAGGGTTAGGGTTAGGATTAGGGTTAGGGTTAGGTTTAGGTTTAGGGTTTGGGTAAGGGTTAGGGTTTGGGTTAGGATTAGGGTTAGGGTTAGGGTTTGGTTTAGGGTTAGTGTTATTTTTTGTGTTAGGTTTAGGGATAGAATAAGGGTTAGGGTTAGGTTTAGGGTTAGGGTTTGGGTTAGGGTTAGGGTTAGGGTTTGAGTTAGGGTTAGGGTTAGGGTTAGGGTTAGGGTTAGGGTTAGGGTTTGGGTTAGTGTTAGGGTTAGGGTTAGTGTTAGGGTATTGGTTTGGTTTAGGGTTAGGGTTAGGGTTTGGGTTAGTGTTAGGGTTAGTGTTAGTGTTAGGGTTAGGGTCAGGGTTTGGGTTAGGGTTAGGGTTAGGGTTAGGGTTAGGGTTAGGGTTAGGGTTAGGTTTAGGAATAGGGTTTGGGTTAGGGTTCGAGTTAGGGTTAGTTTTTGGGTTAGGGTTAGTTTTAGGATTAGGGTTAGGTTTAGGTTTAGGTTTAGGGTTTGGTTAAGTGTTAGGGTTTGGTTTAGGGTTAGTGTTAGGGTTAGGGTTGGTTTGGTTTAGGTTTAGTGTTATTTTTTGGGTTAGGTTTAGGGTTAGGATAAGGGTTAGGGTTAGTTTTAGGGTTAGGGTTTGGGTTAGGGTTAGGGTTAGGGTTTGAGTTAATGTTAGGGTTTGGGTTAGGGTTACTGTTAGGGTTAGGGTTAGGGTTTGAATTAGGGTTAGCGTTAGGGTTAGCGTTAGGGTTTGGGTTAGGGTTAGCCTTAGGGTTAGGTTTATTTTTGCTTTAGGGTTAAGGTTTGATTTAGGATTAAGGTTAGGTTTAGTGTTTGGGTTAGGGTTAGGTTTTGGGTTAGGGTTTGGGTTAGGGTTAGGTTTAAGGCTAGGGTTTGGGGTAGGGTTTGGGTTAAGGTTAGGATTAGGGTTAGGTTTAGAGTTAGGAATAGGGTTACGGTTAGGGTTAGTGTTAGGTTTAGGATTAGGGTTATGGTTAGTGTTAGGGTTAGGGTTAGTTTTTGTGTTAGGGTTCGGGTTAGGATTAGGGTTAGGGTTAGGTTTAGGTTTAGGGTTTGGGTAAGGGTTGGGGTTTATGTTAGGGTGAGGATTAGGGTTAGGATTAGGGTTAGGGTTAGGGTTAGGATTAGGGTTAGGTTTAGGTTTTGGGTTAGGGTTAGGGTTAGGTTTAATATTAGGGTTTTGATTAGGGTTAGGGTTAGGATTAAAGTTAGGTTTAGGGTTTTGGTTTGGGTTAATCTTAGGGTTAGTATTTGGGTTAGTGTTAGGGTTAGGGTTAGGATTTGGGTTAGGGTTAGGGTTTGGGTTAGGGTTAGGGTTATGGTTAGGGTTTGGGTTAGGTTTAGGGTTAGCGTGACGGTTATGTTTAGGGTATTGGTTAGGGTTAGGGTTTAGGGTTAGGGTTAGGAATAAGGTTAGGGTTAGGGTTAGGGTTAGTGTTAGGAATAGGGTTAGGGTTAGGGTTATTGTTAGGGTTTGGGTGAGGTTTTGGATTAGCTTTAGGTTTAGGTTTTGTGTTAGGGTTAGAGTTAGGGTTAGAGTTTGAGTTAGGTTTAGGGTTAGGGTTAGGGATAGGGTGTGGGTTAGGGTTTAGGGTTAGGGTTTGGGTTAGAGTTTGGGTTAAGGTTAGGTTTAGGGTTATGGTTAGGAATACGATTAGGGTTAGGGTTTGGGTTGGGGTTAGGGTTAGGATTAGGGTTTGGGTTAGGGTTCGGGTTAGGGTTAGTTTTTGGGTTAGGGTTAGGGTTAGGATTAGGGTTAGGGTTAGGTTTAGGTTTAGGGTTTGGTTAAGTGTTAGGGTTTGGTTTAGAGTTAGTGTTAGGGTTAGGGTTGGTTTGGTTTAGGTTAGTGTTATTTTTTGGGTTAGGTTTAGGGTTAGGATAAGGGTTAGGGTTAGTTTTAGGGTTAGCGTTTGGGTTAGGGTTAGGGTTAGGGTTTGAGTTAATGTTAGGGTTTGGGTTAGGGTTACTGTTAGGGTTAGGGTTAGGGTTTGAATTAGGGTTAGCGTTAGGGTTAGGGTTACGGTTTGGGTTAGGGTTAGGGTTTGGGTTAGGGTTAGCCTTAGGGTTAGGTTTATTTTTGCTTTAGGGTTAAGGTTTGATTTAGGATTAAGGTTAGGTTTAGTGTTTGGGTTAGGGTTAGGGTTTGGGTTAGGGTTTGGGTTAGGGTTAGGTTTAGGGCTAGGGTTTGGGGTAGGGTTTGGGTTAAGGTTAGGATTAGGGTTAGGTTTAGAGTTAGGAATAGGGTTATGGTTAGGGTTAGTGTTAGGTTTAGGATTAGGGTTATGGTTAGTGTTAGGGTTAGGGTTAGTTTTTGTGTTAGGGTTCGGGTTAGGATTAGGGTTAGGGTTAGGTTTAGGTTTAGGGTTTGGGTAAGGGTTAGGGTTTATGTTAGGGTGAGGATTAGGGTTAGGATTAGGGTTAGGGTTAGGGTTAGGTTTAGGGTTAGGTTTAGGTTTTGGGTTAGGGTTAGGGTTAGGTTTAATATTAGGGTTTTGATAAGGGTTAGGGTTAGGATTAAAGTTAGGTTTAGGGTTTTGGTTTGGGTTAATCTTAGGGTTAGTATTTGTTTTAGTGTTAGGGTTAGGGTTAGGGTTTGGGTTAGGGTTAGGGTTTGGGTTAGGGTTAGGGTTATGGTTAGGGTTTGGGTTAGGGTTAGGGTTAGCGTGAGGGTTATGTTTGGGGTTTTGGTTAGGGTTAGGGTTTAGGGTTAGGGTTAGGACTAAAGTTAGGGTTAGGGTTAGGGTTAGGGTTAGTGTTAGGAATAGGGTTAGGGTTAGGGTTATTGTTAGGGTTTGGGTGAGGTTTTGGATTAGGTTTAGGTTTAGGTTTTGTGTTAGGGTTAGAGTTAGGGTTAGAGTTTGAGTTAGGGTTAGGGTTAGGGTTAGGGATAGGGTGTGGGTTAGGGTTTAGGGTTAGGGTTTGGGTTAGGGTTTGGGTTAAGGTTAGGTTTAGGGTTATGGTTAGGAATACGATTAGGGTTAGGGTTTGGGTTGGGGTTAGGGTTAGGATTAGGGTTTGGGTTAGGGTTCGGGTTAGGGTTAGTTTTTGGGTTAGGGTTAGGGTTAGGATTAGGGTTAGGGTTAGGTTTAGGTTTAGGGTTTGTGTAAGGGTTAGGGTTTGGGTTAGGGTTAGGGTTAGGGTTAGGGTTTGGTTTAGGGTTAGTGTTATTTTTTGGGTTAGGTTTAGGGTTAGGGTTTGGGTTAGTGTTAGGGTTAGGGTTAGTGTTAGGGTATTGGTTTGGTTTAGGGTTAGGGTTAGGGTTTGGTTTAGTGTTAGGGTTAGTGTTAGGGTTAGGGTTAGGGTTAGGGTTAGGGTTAGGGTTTGAGTTAGGGTTTCGGTTAGGGTTAGGGTTAGGGTTAGGGCTTGAGTATGGGTTAGGGTTAGGTTTAGTGTTACGATTAGGGTTAGGGTTAGAGTTGGTTTAAGGTTAGGTTTAGGGTTAGGGTTATCGTTAGGATTAGTTTTTGGGTTAGGGTTAGGGTTAGGATTAGGGTTAGGGTTAGATTTAGGGTTAGGGTTTGCGTTAGGGTTAGGGTTAGGTTTAGGGTTTGAGTTAGGATTAGGTTTAGGGTTAGGGTTTGGGTTAGGTTTAGGGGTTGGGTTTATGTTAGGGTGAGGATTAGGGTTAGGATTTGGGTTAAGGTTAGGGTTAGGGTTAGGGTTAGGTTTAGGTTTTGGGTTAGGGTTAGGGTTAGGTTTAATGTTAGGGTTTTGATTAGGGTTAGGGTTAGGATTAGAGTTAGGTTTAGGGTTTTGGTTTGGGTTAGTGTTAGGGTTAGTATTTGGGTCAGTGTTAGGGTTAGGGTTAGTGTTTGGGTTAGGGTTAGGGTTTGGGTTAGGGTTAGGGTTAGGGTTAGGGTTAGCGTGAGGGTTATGTTTAGGGTATTGTTTAGGGTTAGGGTTTAGGGTTAGGGTTAGGAATAAGGTTAGGGTTAGGGTTAGGGTTAGGGTTAGTGTTAGGAATAGGGTTAGGGTTAGGGTTATTGTTAGGGTTTGGGTGAGGGTTTGGATTAGGGTTAGGTTTAGGTTTTGGGTTAGGGTTAGAGTTAGGGTTAGATTTTGAGTTAGTGTTAGGGTAGGGTTAGGGATAGGGTTTGGGTTAGGGTTTAGGGTTAGGGTTTAGGTTAGGGTTTGGGTTAAGGTTAGGTTTAGGGTTATGTTTAGGAATAGGGTTAGGATTAGGGTTTGGGTTAGGGTTAGGGTTAGGATTAGGGTTTGGGTTAGGGTTCGGGTTAGGGTTAGTTTTTGTTTTAGGGTTCGGGTTAGGATTAGGGTTAGGGTTAGGTTTAGGTTTAGGGTTTGGGTAAGGGTTAGGGTTTATGTTAGGGTGAGGATTAGGGTTAGGATTAGGGTTAGGGTTAGGGTTAGGATTAGGGTTAGGTTTAGGTTTTGGGTTAGGGTTAGGTTTAGGTTTAATATTAGGGTTTTGATTAGGGTTAGGGTTAGGATTAAAGTTAGGTTTAGGGTTTTGGTTTGAGTTAATCTTAGGGTTAGTATTTGGGTTAGTGTTAGGGTTAGGGTTAGGGTTAGAGTTTGGGTTAGGGTTAGGGTTTGGGTTAGGGTTAGGGTTAGGTTTTGGGTTAGAGTTAGGGTTAGCGTGAGGGTTATGTTTAGGGTATTGGTTAGGGTTAGGGTTTAGGGTTAGGGTTAGGAATAAGGTTAGGGTTAGGGTTAGGGTTAGGGTTAGTGTTAGGAATAGGGTTAGGGTTAGGGTTATTGTTAGGGTTTGGGTGAGGTTTTGGATTAGGGTTAGGTTTAGGTTTTGTGTTAGGGTTAGAGTTAGGGTTAGAGTTTGATTTAGTGTCAGGGTTAGGGTTAGGGTTAGGGTTTGGGTTAGGGTTTAGGGTTAGGGTTTGGGTTAGGGTTTGGGTTAAGGTTAGGTTTAGGGTTATGGTTAGGAATACGAGTAGGGTTAGGGTTTGGGTTGGGGTTAGGGTTAGGATTAGGGTTTGGGTTAGGGTTCGGGTTAGGGTTAGTTTTTGGGTTAGGGTTAGGGTTAGGATTAGGGTTAGGGTTAGGTTTAGGTTTAGGGTTTGTGTAAGGGTTAGGGTTTGGGTTAGGGTTAGGGTTAGGGTTAGGGTTAGGGTTAGGGTTTGGTTTAGGGTTAGTGTTATTTTTTGGGTTAGGTTTAGGGTTAGGGTTTCGGTTAGTCTTAGGGTTAGGGTTAGTGTTAGGGTATTGGTTTGGTTTAGGGTTAGGTTTAGGGTTTGGGTTAGTGTTAGGGTTAGTGTTAGTGTTAGTGTTAGGGTTAGGGTTAGGGTTTGGGTTAGGTTTAGCGTTAGGGTTAAGGTTAGGGTTAGGAATAGGGTTTGGGTTAGGGTTCGAGTTAGGGTTAGTTTTTGGGTTAGGGTTAGTTTTAGGATTAGGGTTAGGTTTAGGTTTAGGTTTAGCGTTTGGTTAAGTGTTAGGGTTTGGGTTAGGGTTAGTGTTAGGGTTAGGGTTGGTTTGGTTTAGGGTTAGTGTTATTATTTGGGTTAGGTCTAGGCTTAGGATAAGGGTTAGGGTTAGTTTTAGGGTTGGGGTTTGGGTTAAGGTTAGGGTAAGGGTTTGAGTTAATGTTAGGGTTAGGGTTAGTGTTAGGGTTAGGGTTACGGTTAGGGTTAGGATTTGGGTTAGGGTTTGGGTTAGGGTTACTGTTAGGGTTAGGGTTAGGGTTTGAATTAGGGTTAGCGTTAGGGTTAGGGTTACGGTTTGGGTTAGGGTAAGGGTTTGGGTTAGGGTTAGCCTTAGGGTTAGGTTTATTTTTGCTTTAGGGTTAAGGTTTGATTTAGGATTAGGGTTAGGTTTAGTGTTTGGGTTAGGGTTAGGGTTTGGGTTACGGTTTGGGTTAGGGTTAGAGTTTGAGTTAGGAATAGGGTTTGGGTTAGGGTTCGAGTTAGGGTTAGTTTTTGGGTTAGGGTTAGTTTTAGGATTAGGGTTAGGTTTAGGTTTAGGTTTAGGGTTTGGTTAAGTGTTAGGGTTTGGGTTAGGGTTAGTGTTAGGGTTAGGGTTGGTTTGGTTTAGGGTTAGTGTTATTATTTGGGTTAGGTTTAGGGTTAGGATAAGGGTTAGGGTTAGTTTTAGGGTTAGGGTTTGGGTTAAGGTTAGGGTTAGGGTTTGAGTTAATGTTAGGGTTAGGGTTAGTGTTAGGGTTAGGGTTACGGATAGGGTTAGGATTTGGGTTAGGGTTACTGTTAGGGTTAGGGTTAGGGTTTGAATTAGGGTTAGCGTTAGGGTTAGGGTTACGGTTTGGGTTAGGGTAAGGGTTTGGGTTAGGGTTAGCCTTAGGGTTAGGTTTATTTTTGCTTTAGGGTTAAAGTTTGATTTAGGATTAGGGTTAGGTTTAGTGTTTGGGTTAGGGTTAGGGTTTGGGTTACGGTTTGGGTTAGGGTTAGAGTTTGAGTTAGGGTTAGGATTAGGTTTAGTGTTAGGGTTAGGGTTTGGGTTAGGGTTAGGGTTAGTTTTTGGGTTAGGATTAGGGTTAGGGTTAGGGTTAGAGTTAGGTTTAGGAATAGGGTTAGGTTTAGGATTATTGTTAGGGTTTGTGTTACGGTTACGTTTAGGTTTTGGGTTAGGGTTAGAGTTAGGGTTAGTGTTTGATTTAGGGTTAGGATTAAGGTTAGGGTTAGGGTTTGGGTTGGGTTTTAGTGTTAGGGTTTGGGTTAGGTTTTGGGTTAAGGTTAGTCTTAGGGTTAGGGTTAGGAATAGGGTTAGGGTTAGGGTTTGGGTTAGGGTTAGGGTTAGGTTTAGGGTTTGGGTAAGGGTTAGGGTTAGTGTTTGTGTTAGAGTTTGGGTTAGGGTTAGGGTTAAGGTTTGGATTAGGTTTAGGGTTAGGAAAAGGGTTAGGGTTAGGTTTAGGGTTAGGGTTAGGGTAAGGGTTAGGGTTTGGGTTAGGGTTAGGGTTAGGGTTACGGTTAGGGTTAGTGTTAGGGTTATTGTTATTGTTAGTGTTAGGGTTTGGGTTAGGGTTAGGGTTAGGGTTAGGGTTACGGTTAGGGTTTGGGTTATCGTTAGGATTAGTTTTTGGGTTAGGGTTAGGGTTAGGATTAGGGTTAGGGTTAGATTTAGGGTTAGGGTTTGGGTTAGGGTTAATGTTAGGTTTAGGGTTTGAGTTAGGATTAGGTTTAGGGTTAGGGTTTGGGTTAGGGTTAGGGTTAGGGTTAGGGTTAGGGTTAGTTTTTGTGTTAGGGTTAGGGTTAGGATTAGGGTTAGGGTTAGGTTTAGGTTTAGGGTTTGGATAAGGGTTAGGGTTTGGGTTAGGGTTAGGGTTAGGGTTACGGTTAGGGTTAGTGTTAGGGTTAGTGTTAGTGTTAGTGTTAGGGTTTGGGTTAGGGTTAGGGTTAGGGTTAGGGTTAGGGTTTGGGTTATCGTTAGGATTAGTTTTTGGGTTAGGGTTAGGGTTAGGATTAGGGTTAGGGTTAGATTTAGGGTTAGGGTTTGGGTTAGGGTTAATGTTAGGGTTAGGGTTTGAGTTAGGATTAGGTTTAGGGTTAGGGTTAGGGTTAGGGTTAGGGGTTGGGTTTGTGTTAGGGTGAGGATTAGGGTTAGGATTAGGGTTAGGGTTAGGGTTAGGATTAGGATTAGGTTTAGGTTTTGGGTTAGGTTTAGGGTTAGGGTTAATGTTAGGGTTTTGATTAGGGTTAGGGTTAGGATTAGAGTTAGGTTTAGGGTTTTGGTTTGAGTTAATGTTAGGGTTCATATTTGGGTTAGTGTTAGGGTTATGGTTAAGGTTTGGGTTAGGGTTAGCGTTAGGGTTAGGGTTTGGGTTAGGGTTAGGGATTAGCGTGAAAGTTATGTTTATGGTATTGGTTAGGGTTAGGGTTTAGGATTAGGGTTAGGAATAGGGTTAGGGTTAGGGTTAGTGTTAGGAATAGGGTTAGGGTTATTGTTAGGGTTTGGGTTAGTGTTTGGGTTTGGGTTAGGGTTCGAATTAGGGTTAGTTTTTGGGTTAGGGTTAGGTTTAGGATTAGATAAGCGTTAGGGTTAGGGTTAGGGTTAGGGTTTGGTTTAGGGTTAGTGTTTTTTTTTGGATTAGGTTTAGGGTTAGAATAAGGGTTAGGGTTAGTTTTAGGGTTAGGGTTTGGGTTAGGGTTAGGGTTACTGTTTGAGTTAGGGTTAGGGTTAGCGTTAGGATTAGGGTTAGGATTTGGGTTAGGGTTTGGGTTAGGGTTAGTGTTAGGGTTAGGGTTAGGATTTGGGTTAGGGTTTGGGTTAGGGTTAGTGTTAGGGTTTGGGTTAGGGTTTGGGTTAGGGTTTGGGTTAATGTTAGGTTTAGGTTTATTGTTAGGAATAGGGTTAGGGTTAGTTTTTGGGTTAGGGTTAGGGTTAGGGTTAGGGTTTGGGTTAGGGTTAGCGTTAGGGTTATGTTTAGGGTATTTTTTAGGGTTAGGGTGTAGGGTTAGGGTTAGGAATAGGGTTAGGGTTAGGGTTATTGTTAGGGTTTGGTTAGGGTTTGGATTAGGGTTAGGTTTAGGTTTTGGGTTAGGGTTAGAGTTAGGGTTAGAGTTTGAGTTAGGGTTAGGGTTAGGGTTAGGGCTAGTGTTAGGAGTAGGGTTCGGGTTAGGGTTATTGTTAGGGTTTGGGTTAGGGTTTGGATTAGGTTTAGGTTTAGGTTTTGGGTTAGGGTTAGAGTTAGTGATAGAGTTTGAGTTAGGGTTAGGGATAGGGTTTGGGTTAGGGTTTAGGGTTAGGGTTTGTGTTAGGGTTTGGGTTAAGGTTAGGTTTAGGGTTATGGTTAGGAATAGGGTTAGTTTTAGGGTTTGGGTTAGGGTTAGGGTTAGGATTAGGGTTTGGGTTAGGGTTCGGGTTAAGGTTAGTTTTTGGGTTAGGGTTAGGGTTAGGATTAGGGTTAGGGTTAGGTTTAGGTTTAGGTTTTGGGTAAGGGTTAGGGTTTGGGTTAGGGTTAGGGTTAGGGTTAGGGTTAGGGTTAGGGTTTGGTTTAGGGTTAGTGTTATTTTTTGGGTTAGGTTTAGGGTTAGAATAAGGGTTAGGGTTAGGTTTAGGGTTAGGGTTTGGGTTAGGGTTAGGGTTAGGGTTTGTGTTAGGGTTAGGGTTACGGTTAGGGTTAGGGTTAGTGTTAGGTTATTGGTTTGGTTTAGGGTTAGGGTTAGGGTTTGGGTTACCGTTAGGGTTAGTTTTTGGGTTAGGGTTAGGGTTAGGATTAGGTTATTGTTAGGTTTAGGGTTAGGGTTTGGGTTAGGGTTAGGGTTAGGGTTATGGTTTGAGTTAGGGTTAGGGTTAGGGTTAGGGTTTGGGTTAGGGTTAGGGTTAGGGTTAGGGGTTGGGTTTGTGTTAGGGTTAGGGTTAGGGTTAGGATTAGGGTTAGGGTTAGGGTTAGGATTAGGGTTAGGTTTAGGTTTTGGGTTAGGGTTAGGGTTAGGGTTAGGGTTAATGTTAGGGTTTAGATTAGGGTTAGGATTAGAGTTAGGGTTAGGTTTTGGTTTGGGTTAGGGTTAGGGTTAGGGTTTGGGTTAGTGTTAGGGTTAGGGTTAGTGTTAGGGTTAGGGTTTGGGTTAGGGTTAGGGTTAGGGTTAGGTTTAGGTTTTTGGTTAGGTTTAGGGTTAGGGTTAGGGTTTGGGTTAGGGTTAGGGTTAGCGTTAGGGTTATGTTTAGGGTATTGGTTAGGGTTAGGGTTAGGGTTTGAGTTAGGTTTAGGGTTCTGGTTAGGGTTAGGTTTAGGGTTTGGGTTAGGGTTTGGGTTAGGGTTAAGGGTTGGGTTTGGGTTAGGGTTATGGTTAGGGTTAGGATTAGGGTTGGGTTTAGGTTAGAATTAGGGTTAGTTTTAGGGTTTGGATTAGGGTTAGGGTTAGGGTTAGGGTTAGGGTTTGAGTTAGGGTTATGGTTAGGGTTAGGGTTAGGGTTAGGGTTAGGATTAGAGTTAGGGTTAGGTTATTGGTTTGGTTTAGGGTTAGGGTTAGAGTTTGGGTTAGTGTTAGGGTTAGTGTTAGTGTTAGTGTTAGGGTTTGGGTTAGGGTTAGTGTTAGGTTTAGGGTTAGGTTTTGGGTTACCGTTAGGGTTAGTTTTTGGGTTAGGGTTAGGGTTAGGATTAGCGTTAGGATTAGGTTTAGGGTTAGGGTTTGGGTTAGGGTTAGGGTTAGGATTAGGTTTTGAGTTAGGGTTAGGGTTAGGGTTAGAGTTTGGTTAGGGTTAGGGTTAGGGGTTGGGTTTGTGTTAGGGTTAGGGTTAGGGTTAGGATTAGGGTTACGGTTAGGGTTAGGATTAGGGTTACATTTAGGTTTAGGGTTAGGTTTAGGGTTAGGGTTAATGTTAGGGTTTAGATTAGGGTTAGGGTTAGGATTAGAGTTAGGTTTAGGTTTTTGGTTAGGGTTAGGGTTAGGGTTTGGGTTCGGGTTTGGGTTAGGGTTACGGTTAGGGTTAGGATTAGGGTTACCTTCAGGTTTTGGGTTAGGATTAGGGTTGGGGTTAGTGTTAGGGTTCGGTTGTGGGCTAGCGTGAGGGTTAGGGTTAGGTTTAGGTTTTTGGTTAGGTTTAGGGTTAGGGTTAGGGTTATCGTGAGTGTTATGTTTAGGGTATTGGTTAGGGTTAGGTTTTAGGGTTAGGGTTAGCAATAGGGTTAGGGTTAGGGTT
This sequence comes from Eospalax fontanierii, assembly GCA_035773235.1. NCBI lineage: Eukaryota > Metazoa > Chordata > Mammalia > Rodentia > Spalacidae > Eospalax > Eospalax fontanierii. The sequence goes on along the minus strand of CM069552.1, from coordinate 182,800 downwards.
AGGGTGAGGGTTAGTGTTATTTTTTGTGTTAGGTTTAGGGTTAGGGTTAGGTTTAGTTTTAGGGTTTGGGTAAGGGTTAGGGTTTGGGTTAGGTATAAGGTTAGGGTTTGAGTAAGGGTTTGGTTTAGGGTTAGTGTTATTTTTTGGGTTAGGTTTAGGGTTAGCATAAGGGTTAGGGTTAGGTTTAGGGTTAGAGTTTGGGTTAGGATTCGAGTTAGGGTTAGTTTTAGGATTAGGGTTAGGGTTAGGTTTAGGTTTAGGATTTGGGTAAGTGTTAGTGTTTGGGTTAGGGTTAGGGTTAGGGTTTGAGTTAATGTTAGGGTTAGGGTTAGGGTTAGGGTTTGGGTTAGGGTTTGGGTTAGGGTTAGGGTTAGGGTTAGGGTTAGGATTTAAGTTAGGGTTAGCGTTAGGGTTAGGGTTACGGTTTGGGTTAGGGTTAGGGTTAGGGTTAGGGTTAGGGTTTGGGTTAGGTTTAGGGTTAGGTTTAGGGTTTGGGTAAGGGTTAGTGTTAGTGTTTGGGTTAGAGTTTGGGTTAGGGTTAGGGTTAAGGTTTGGGTTAGGTTTAGGGTTATTTTTTGGGTTAGGGTTAGGGTTAGGAAAAGTGTTAGTGTTAGGTTTAGGGTTAGGGTTTGGGTTAGGGTTAGGGTTAGGGTTTGAGTTAGGGTTTCGGTTAGGGTTAGGGTTAAGGTTAGGGGTTGGGTATGGGTTAGGGTTAGGTTTAGTGTTAAGATTAGGGTTAGGGTTAGAGTTAGGTTTAGGGTTAGGTTTAGGGTTTGGGTTAGTGTTAGTGTTAGGGTTAGTATTAGGGTTAGGGTTAAGGTTAGCGTTAGGGTTAGGCTTTGGGTTTGGGTTAGGTTTAGGGTTAGGTTTTGGGTCAGTCTTAGGGTAAGTGTTAGTGTTAGGGTTTGGCTTTGGGTTAGGGTTAGTGTTAGGTTTAGTATTAGGGTGAGGGTTAGTGTTAGGGTTAGTGTTTGTCTTAGGTTTAGGGTTTGAGTTAGGGTTAGGTTTTGGGTTAGATTTACGGTTAGGTTTTGGGTTAAGGTTAGGATTAGGGTTAAAGTTAGGAATAGGGTTAGGGTTAGGGTTAGGGTTAGGATTAGGGTTTGGGTTAGGGTTCGGGTTAGGGTTAGTTTTTGGGTTAGGGTTAGGGTTAGGATTAGGGTTAGAGTTAGGTTTAGGTTTAGGTTTTGGGTAAGGGTTAGGGTTTGGGTTAGGGTTAGGGTTAGGGTTAGGGTTAGGGTTTGGTTTAGGGTTAGTGTTATTTTTTGGGTTAGGTTTAGGGTTAGAATAATGGTTAGGGTTAGGTTTAGGGTTAGGGTTTGTGTTAGGGTTAGGGTTAGGGTTTGTTTTAGGGTTAGGGGTACGGTTAGGGTTAGGGTTAGTGTTAGGGTATTGGTTTGGTTTAGGGTTAGGGTTAGGGTGTGGGTTAGGGTTTGGGTTAGGGTTAGGTTTAGGTTTGGGTTAGGGTTAGAGTTAGGTTTAGAGTTTAAGTTAGGGTTAGGATTAGGGTTAGGGTAGGTTTAGGGTTAGGGTTTGGGTTAGTGTTAGGGTTAGGGTTAAGGGTTGGGTTTGTATTAGGGTTAGGGTTAGGGTTAGGATTAGGGTTAGAGTTAGGGTTAGGATTAGGGTTAGGTTTAGGTTTTGGGTTAGGGTTAGGGTTAGGGTTAATGTTAGGGTTTTGATTAGGGTTAGGGTTAGGATTAGAGTTAGGGTTAGGGTTTTTGTTTGGGTTAGGGTTAGGGTTAGGTTTTGGGTTAGTGTTAGGGTTAGGGTTAGTGTTAGAGTTAGAGCTTGGGTTAGGGTTAGGGTTAGGGTTAGGTTTAGGTTTTTGTTTAGGTTTAGGGTTAGGGTTAGGGTTTGGGTTCGGTTTAGAGTTAGGGTTATGATTAGGGTTTGAGTTAGGGTTAGGTTAGGGTTAGGGTTAGGGTTAGTTTTAGGGTTTGGGTGAGGTTTTGGATTAGGGTTAGGTTTAGGTTTTGTGTTAGGGTTAGAGTTAGGGTTAGAGTTTGAATTAGGGTTAGGGTTAGGGTTAGGGATAGGGTTTGGGTTAGGGTTTAGGGTTAGGGTTTGGGTTAGGGTTTGGGTTAAGGTTAGGTTTAGGGTTATGGTTAGGAATACGATTAGGGTTAGGGTTTGGGTTGGGGTTAGGGTTAGGATTAGTGTTTGGGTTAGGGTTCGGGTTAGGGTTAGTTTTTGGGTTAGGGTTAGGGTTAGGATTAGGGTTAGGGTTAGGTTTAGGTTTAGGGTTTGGGTAAGGGTTAGGGTTTGGGTTAGGGTTAGCATTAGGGTTAGGATTAGGGTTAGGGTTAGGGTTAGGGTTAGGGATAGGGTTAGGGTTAGGGTTTGGGTTAGGGTTAGGGTTAGGTTTAGGGTTTGGGTAAGGGTTAGGGTTAGAGTTTGGGTTAGGGTTAGGGTTAAGGTTTGGGTTAGGTTTAGGGTTATTTTTTGGGTTAGGGTTAGGGTTAGAGTTAGGTTTAGGGTTAGGTTTATGGTTTGGGTTAGTGTTAGGGTTAGGGTTAGGATTAGGGTTAGGGTTAGAGTTAGGGTTAGGGTTTTGGTTTGGTTTAGGTTTAGTTTTAGGTTTTGGGTTAGTCTTAGGGTAAGTGTTAGTGTTAGTGATAGGGTTTGGGTTAGGGTTAGTGTTAGGTTTAGGATTAGGGTTAGGGTTAGTGTTAGGGTTAGGGTTTGTCTTAGGTTTAGGGTTTGAGTTAGGGTTAGGGTTTGGGTTAGATTTACGGTTAGGTTTTGGGTTAAGGTTAGGTTTAGGGTTAAAGTTAGGAATAGGGTTAGGGTTAGGGTTAGGGTTAATGTTAGGGTTTTGATTAGGGTTAGGGTTAGGATTAGAGTTAGGGTTAGTGTTATGGTTTGGTTTAGGGTTATGGTTAGGGTTAGGGTTAGGGTTTGGGTTAGTGTTAGGAATAGAGTTAGGGTTAGGGATAGTGTTAGGGTTTGGGTAAGGGTTTGGATTAGGGTTAGCTTTAGGTTTTGAGTTCGGGTTAGAGTTAGGGTTAGAGTTTGAATTAGGGTTAGGGTTACGGTTAGGGGTAGGGTTTGGGTTAGGGTTTAAGGTTAGGGTTTGGGTTAGGGTTTGGGTTAAGGTTAGGTTTAGGTTTATGTTTAGGAATAGAGTTAGGATTAGGGTTTGGGTTAGGGTTAGGGTTAGGATTAGGGTTTGGGTTAGGGTTCGGGTTAGGGTTAGTTTTTGTGTGAGGGTTCGGGTTAGGATTAGGTTTAGGGTTAGGTTTAGGTTTAGGGTTTGGGTAAGGGTTAGGGTTTGGGTTAGGGTTAGGGTTAGGATTAGGGTTAGGGTTTGGTTTAGGGTTAGTGTTATTTTTTGGGTTAGGTTTAGAGTTAGGATAAGGGTTAGGGTTAGGTTTAGGGTTTGGGTTTGGGTTAGGGTTAGGGTTAGGGTTTGAGTTAGGGTTAGGGTTAGGGTTAGGGTTAGGGTTAGGATTAGAGTTAGGGTTAGGGTTTTGGTTTGGTTTAGGGTTAGGGTAAGGGTTTGGGTTAGTGTTAGGGTAGTGTTAGTGTTAGTGTTAGGGTTTGGGTTAGGGTTAGGGTTAGGGTTAGGGTTAGCGTTTGGGTTATCGTTAGGATTAGTTTTTGGGTTAGGTTTAGGGTTAGGGTTTGGGTTAGTGTTAGGGTTAGGGTGAGTGTTAGGGTATTGGTTTGGTTTAGGGTTAGGGTTAGGGTTTGGTTTAGTGTTAGGGTTAGTGTTAGGGTTAGGGTTAGGGTTAGGGTTAGGGTTAGGGTTTGAGTTAGGGTTTCGGTTAGGGTTAGGGTTAGGGTTAGGGCTTGAGTATGGGTTAGGGTTAGGTTTAGTGTTACGATTAGGGTTAGGGTTAGAGTTGGTTTAAGGTTAGGTTTAGGGTTAGGGTTATCGTTAGGATTAGTTTTTGGGTTAGGGTTAGGGTTAGGATTAGGGTTAGGGTTAGATTTAGGGTTAGGTTTTGCGTTAGGGTTAGGGTTAGGTTTAGGGTTTGAGTTAGGATTAGGTTTAGGGTTAGGGTTTGGGTTAGGTTTAGGGGTTGGGTTTATGTTAGGGTTAGGATTTGGGTTAAGGTTAGGGTTAGGATTAGGGTTAGGTTTAGGTTTTGGGTTAGGGTGAGGGTTAGGTTTAATGTTAGGGTTTTGATTAGGGTTAGGGTTAGGATTAGAGTTGGGTTTAGGGTTTTGGTTTGGGTTAGTGTTAGGGTTAGTATTTGGGTCAGTGTTAGGGTTAGGGTTAGTGTTTGGGTTAGGGTTAGGGTTTGGGTTAGGGTTAAGGTTAGGGTTAGGGTTAGCGTGAGCGAGATGTTTAGGGTATTATTTAGGGTTAGGGTTTAGGGTTAGGGTTAGGAATAAGGTTAGGGTTAGGGTTAGGGTTAGGGTTAGTGTTAGGAATAGGGTTAGGGTTAGGGTTATTGTTAGGGTTTGGGTGAGGGTTTGGATTAGGGTTAGGTTTAGGTTTTGGGTTAGGGTTAGAGTTAGGGTTAGATTTTGAGTTAGGGTTAGAGTAGGGTTAGGGATAGGGTTTGGGTTAGGGTTTAGGGTTAGGGATTGGGTTAGGGTTTGGGTTAAGGTTAGGTTTAGGGTTATGTTTAGGAATAGGGTTAGGATTAGGGTTTGGGTTAGGGTTAGGGTTAGGATTAGGGTTTGGGTTAGGGTTCGGGTAAGGGTTAGTTTTTGTGTTAGGGTTCGGGTTAGGATTAGGGTTAGGGTTAGGTTTAGGTTTAGGGTTTGGGTAAGGGTTAGGGTTTATGTTAGGGTGAGGAGTAGGGTTAGGATTAGGGTTAGGGTTAGGGTTAGGATTAGGGTTAGGTTTAGGTTTTGGGTTAGGGTTAGGTTTAGGTTTAATATTAGGGTTTTGATTAGGGTTAGGGTTAGGATTAAAGTTAGGTTTAGGGTTTTGGTTTGGGTTAATCTTAGGGTTAGTATTTGGGTTAGTGTTAGGGTTAGGGTTAGGGTTAGAGTTTGGGTTAGGGTTAGGGTTGGGGTAAGTTTTTGGGGTAGGGTAAGGGTAGGCGTGAGGGTTATGTTTAGGGTATTGGTTAGGGTTAGGGTTTAGGGTTAGTTTTAGGAATAAGGTTAGGGTTAGGGTTAGGATTAGGGGTGTTAGCAACAGGGTTAGGGTTAGGGTTATTGTTAGGGTTTGGGTGAGGGTTTGGATTAGTGTTAGGTTTAGGTTTTGTGTTAGGGTTAGAGTTAGGGTTAGAGTTTCAGTTAGGGTTAGGGTTAGGGTTAGGGATAGGGTTTGGGTTAGGGTTTAGGGTTAGGGTTTGGGTTAGGGTTTGGGTTAAGGTTAGGTTTAGGGTTATGGTTAGGAATACGATTAGGGTTAGGGTTTGGGTTGGGGTTAGGGTTAGGATTAGGGTTTGGGTTAGGGTTCGGGTTAGGGTTAGTTTTTGGGTTAGGGTTAGGGTTAGGATTAGGGTTAGGGTTAGGTTTAGGTTTAGGGTTTGGGTAAGGGTTAGGGTTTGGGTTAGGATTAGGGTTAGGGTTAGGGTTTGGTTTAGGGTTAGTGTTATTTTTTGTGTTAGGTTTAGGGATAGAATAAGGGTTAGGGTTAGGTTTAGGGTTAGGGTTTGGGTTAGGGTTAGGGTTAGGGTTTGAGTTAGGGTTAGGGTTAGGGTTAGGGTTAGGGTTAGGGTTAGGGTTTGGGTTAGTGTTAGGGTTAGGGTTAGTGTTAGGGTATTGGTTTGGTTTAGGGTTAGGGTTAGGGTTTGGGTTAGTGTTAGGGTTAGTGTTAGTGTTAGGGTTAGGGTCAGGGTTTGGGTTAGGGTTAGGGTTAGGGTTAGGGTTAGGGTTAGGGTTAGGGTTAGGTTTAGGAATAGGGTTTGGGTTAGGGTTCGAGTTAGGGTTAGTTTTTGGGTTAGGGTTAGTTTTAGGATTAGGGTTAGGTTTAGGTTTAGGTTTAGGGTTTGGTTAAGTGTTAGGGTTTGGTTTAGGGTTAGTGTTAGGTTTAGGGTTGGTTTGGTTTAGGTTTAGTGTTATTTTTTAGGTTAGGTTTAGGGTTAGGATAAGGGTTAGGGTTAGTTTTAGGGTTAGGGTTTGGGTTAGGGTTAGGGTTAGGGTTTGAGTTAATGTTAGGGTTTGGGTTAGGGTTACTGTTAGGGTTAGGGTTAGGGTTTGAATTAGGGTTAGCGTTAGGGTTAGCGTTAGGGTTTGGGTTAGGGTTAGCCTTAGGGTTAGGTTTATTTTTGCTTTAGGGTTAAGGTTTGATTTAGGATTAAGGTTAGGTTTAGTGTTTGGGTTAGGGTTAGGGTTTGGGTTAGGGTTTGGGTTAGGGTTAGGTTTAAGGCTAGGGTTTGGGGTAGGGTTTGGGTTAAGGTTAGGATTAGGGTTAGGTTTAGAGTTAGGAATAGGGTTACGGTTAGGGTTAGTGTTAGGTTTAGGATTAGGGTTATGGTTAGTGTTAGGGTTAGGGTTAGTTTTTGTGTTAGGGTTCGGGTTAGGATTAGGGTTAGGGTTAGGTTTAGGTTTAGGGTTTGGGTAAGGGTTGGGGTTTATGTTAGGGTGAGGATTAGGGTTAGGATTAGGGTTAGGGTTAGGGTTAGGATTAGGGTTAGGTTTAGGTTTTGGGTTAGGGTTAGGGTTAGGTTTAATATTAGGGTTTTGATTAGGGTTAGGGTTAGGATTAAAGTTAGGTTTAGGGTTTTGGTTTGGGTTAATCTTAGGGTTAGTATTTGGGTTAGTGTTAGGGTTAGGGTTAGGATTTGGGTTAGGGTTAGGGTTTGGGTTAGGGTTAGGGTTATGGTTAGGGTTTGGGTTAGGTTTAGGGTTAGCGTGACGGTTATGTTTAGGGTATTGGTTAGGGTTAGGGTTTAGGGTTAGGGTTAGGAATAAGGTTAGGGTTAGGGTTAGGGTTAGTGTTAGGAATAGGGTTAGGGTTAGGGTTATTGTTAGGGTTTGGGTGAGGTTTTGGATTAGGTTTAGGTTTAGGTTTTGTGTTAGGGTTAGAGTTAGGGTTAGAGTTTGAGTTAGGGTTAGGGTTAGGGTTAGGGATAGGGTGTGGGTTAGGGTTTAGGGTTAGGGTTTGGGTTAGAGTTTGGGTTAAGGTTAGGTTTAGGGTTATGGTTAGGAATACGATTAGGGTTAGGGTTTGGGTTGGGGTTAGGGTTAGGATTAGGGTTTGGGTTAGGGTTCGGGTTAGGGTTAGTTTTTGGGTTAGGGTTAGGGTTAGGATTAGGGTTAGGGTTAGGTTTAGGTTTAGGGTTTGGTTAAGTGTTAGGGTTTGGTTTAGAGTTAGTGTTAGGGTTAGGGTTGGTTTGGTTTAGGTTTAGTGTTATTTTTTGGGTTAGGTTTAGGGTTAGGATAAGGGTTAGGGTTAGTTTTAGGGTTAGGGTTTGGGTTAGGGTTAGGGTTAGGGTTTGAGTTAATGTTAGGGTTTGGGTTAGGGTTACTGTTAGGGTTAGGGTTAGGGTTTGAATTAGGGTTAGCGTTAGGGTTAGGGTTACGGTTTGGGTTAGGGTTAGGGTTTGGGTTAGGGTTAGCCTTAGGGTTAGGTTTATTTTTGCTTTAGGGTTAAGGTGTGAGTTAGGAGTAAGGTTAGGTTTAGGGTTTGGGTGAGGGGTAGGGTTTGGGTTAGGGTTTGGGTTAGGGTTAGGTTTAGGGCTAGGGTTTGGGGTAGGGTTTGGGTTAAGGTTAGGATTAGGGTTAGGTTTAGAGTTAGGAATAGGGTTATGGTTAGGGTTAGTGTTAGGTTTAGGATTAGGGTTATGGTTAGTGTTAGGGTTAGGGTTAGTTTTTGTGTTAGGGTTCGGGTTAGGATTAGGGTTAGGGTTAGGTTTAGGTTTAGGGTTTGGGTAAGGGTTAGGGTTTATGTTAGGGTGAGGATTAGGGTTAGGATTAGGGTTAGGGTTAGGGTTAGGTTTAGGGTTAGGTTTAGGTTTTGGGTTAGGGTTAGGGTTAGGTTTAATATTAGGGTTTTGATTAGGGTTAGGGTTAGGATTAAAGTTAGGTTTAGGGTTTTGGTTTGGGCTAATCTTAGGGTTAGTATTTGTTTTAGTGTTAGGGTTAGGGTTAGGGTTTGGGTTAGGGTTAGGGTTTGGGTTAGGGTTAGGGTTATGGTTAGGGTTTGGGTTAGGGTTAGGGTTAGCGTGAGGGTTATGTTTAGGGTATTGGTTAGGGTTAGGGTTTAGGGTTAGGGTTAGGAATAAGGTTAGGGTTAGGGTTAGGGTTAGGGTTAGTGTTAGGAATAGGGTTAGGGTTAGGGTTATTGTTAGGGTTTGGGTGAGGTTTTGGATTAGGTTTAGGTTTAGGTTTTGTGTTAGGGTTAGAGTTAGGGTTAGAGTTTGAGTTAGGGTTAGGGTTAGGGTTAGGGATAGGGTGTGGGTTAGGGTTTAGGGTTAGGGTTTGGGTTAGGGTTTGGGTTAAGGTTAGGTTTAGGGTTATGGTTAGGAATACGATTAGGGTTAGGGTTTGGGTTGGGGTTAGGGTTAGGATTAGGGTTTGGGTTAGGGTTCGGGTTAGGGTTAGTTTTTGGGTTAGGGTTAGGGTTAGGATTAGGGTTAGGGTTAGGTTTAGGTTTAGGGTTTGTGTAAGGGTTAGGGTTTGGGTTAGGGTTAGGGTTAGGGTTAGGGTTTGGTTTAGGGTTAGTGTTATTTTTTGGGTTAGGTTTAGGGTTAGGGTTTGGGTTAGTGTTAGGGTTAGGGTTAGTGTTAGGGTATTGGTTTGGTTTAGGGTTAGGGTTAGGGTTTGGTTTAGTGTTAGGGTTAGTGTTAGGGTTAGGGTTAGGGTTAGGGTTAGGGTTAGGGTTTGAGTTAGGGTTTCGGTTAGGGTTAGGGTTAGGGTTAGGGCTTGAGTATGGGTTAGGGTTAGGTTTAGTGTTACGATTAGGGTTAGGGTTAGAGTTGGTTTAAGGTTAGGTTTAGGGTTAGGGTTATCGTTAGGATTAGTTTTTGGGTTAGGGTTAGGGTTAGGATTAGGGTTAGGGTTAGATTTAGGGTTAGGGTTTGCGTTAGGGTTAGGGTTAGGTTTAGGGTTTGAGTTAGGATTAGGTTTAGGGTTAGGGTTTGGGTTAGGTTTAGGGGTTGGGTTTATGTTAGGGTGAGGATTAGGGTTAGGATTTGGGTTAAGGTTAGGGTTAGGATTAGGGTTAGGTTTAGGTTTTGGGGTAGGGTTAGGGTTAGGTTTAATGTTAGGCTTTTGATTAGAGTTAGGGTTAGGATTAGAGTTAGGTTTAGAATTTTGGTTTGGGTTAGTGTTAGGGTTAGTATTTGGGTCAGTGTTAGCCTTAGGGTTAGTGTTTGGGTTAGGGTTAGGGTTTGGGTTAGGGTTAGGGTTAGGGTTAGGGTTAGCGTGAGGGTTATGTTTAGGGTATTGTTTAGGGTTAGGGTTTAGGGTTAGGGTTAGGAATAAGGTTAGGGTTAGGGTTAGGGTTAGGGTTAGTGTTAGGAATAGGGTTAGGGTTAGGGTTATTGTTAGGGTTTGGGTGAGGGTTTGGATTAGGGTTAGGTTTAGGTTTTGGGTTAGGGTTAGAGTTAGGGTTAGATTTTGAGTTAGGGTTAGGGTAGGGTTAGGGATAGGGTTTGGGTTAGGGTTTAGGGTTAGGGTTTAGGTTAGGGTTTGGGTTAAGGTTAGGTTTAGGGTTATGTTTAGGAATAGGGTTAGGATTAGGGTTTGGGTTAGGGTTAGGGTTAGGATTAGGGTTTGGGTTAGGGTTCGGGTTAGGGTTAGTTTTTGTGTTAGGGTTCGGGTTAGGATTAGGGTTAGGGTTAGGTTTAGGTTTAGGGTTTGGGTAAGGGTTAGGGTTTATGTTAGGGTGAGGATTAGGGTTAGGATTAGGGTTAGGGTTAGGGTTAGGATTAGGGTTAGGTTTAGGTTTTGGGTTAGGGTTAGGTTTAGGTTTAATATTAGGGTTTTGATTAGGGTTAGGGTTAGGATTAAAGTTAGGTTTAGGGTTTTGGTTTGAGTTAATCTTAGGGTTAGTATTTGGGTTAGTGTTAGGGTTAGGGTTAGGGTTAGAGTTTGGGTTAGGGTTAGGGTTTGGGTTAGGGTTAGGGTTAGGTTTTGGGTTAGAGTTAGGGTTAGCGTGAGGGTTATGTTTGGGGTATTGGTTAGGGTTAGGGTTTAGGGTTAGGGTTAGGAATAAGGTTAGGGTTAGGGTTAGGGTTAGGGTTAGTGTTAGGAATAGGGTTAGGGTTAGGGTTATTGTTAGGGTTTGGGTGAGGTTTTGGATTAGGGTTAGGTTTAGGTTTTGTGTTAGGGTTAGAGTTAGGGTTAGAGTTTGATTTAGTGTTAGGGTTAGGGTTAGGGATAGGGTTTGGGTTAGGGTTTAGGGTTAGGGTTTGGGTTAGGGTTTGGGTTAAGGTTAGGTTTAGGGTTATGGTTAGGAATACGATTAGGGTTAGGGTTTGGGTTGGGGTTAGGGTTAGGATTAGGGTTTGGGTTAGGGTTCGGGTTAGGGTTAGTTTTTGGGTTAGGGTTAGGGTTAGGATTAGGGTTAGGGTTAGGTTTAGGTTTAGGGTTTGTGTAAGGGTTAGGGTTTGGGTTAGGGTTAGGGTTAGGGTTAGGGTTAGGGTTTGGTTTAGGGTTAGTGTTATTTTTTGGGTTAGGTTTAGGGTTAGGGTTTCGGTTAGTCTTAGGGTTAGGGTTAGTGTTAGGGTATTGGTTTGGTTTAGGGTTAGGTTTAGGGTTTGGGTTAGTGTTAGGGTTAGTGTTAGTGTTAGTGTTAGGGTTAGGGTTAGGGTTTGGGTTAGGTTTAGCGTTAGGGTTAAGGTTAGGGTTAGGAATAGGGTTTGGGTTAGGGTTCGAGTTAGGGTTAGTTTTTGGGTTAGGGTTAGTTTTAGGATTAGGGTTAGGTTTAGGTTTAGGTTTAGGGTTTGGTTAAGTGTTAGGGTTTGGGTTAGGGTTAGTGTTAGGGTTAGGGTTGGTTTGGTTTAGGGTTAGTGTTATTATTTGGGTTAGGTTTAGGGTTAGGATAAGGGTTAGGGTTAGTTTTAGGGTTAGGGTTTGGGTTAAGGTTAGGGTTAGGGTTTGAGTTAATGTTAGGGTTAGGGTTAGTGTTAGGGTTAGGGTTACGGTTAGGATTAGGATTTGGGTTAGGGTTTGGGTTAGGGTTACTGTTAGGGTTAGGGTTAGGGTTTGAATTAGGGTTAGCGTTAGGGTTAGGGTTACGGTTTGGGTTAGGGTAAGGGTTTGGGTTAGGGTTAGCCTTAGGGTTAGGTTTATTTTTGCTTTAGGGTTAAGGTTTGATTTAGGATTAGGGTTAGGTTTAGTGTTTGGGTTAGGGTTAGGGTTTGGGTTACGGTTTGGGTTAGGGTTAGAGTTTGAGTTAGGAATAGGGTTTGGGTTAGGGTTCGAGTTAGGGTTAGTTTTTGGGTTAGGGTTAGTTTTAGGATTAGGGTTAGGTTTAGGTTTAGGTTTAGGGTTTGGTTAAGTGTTAGGGTTTGGGTTAGGGTTAGTGTTAGGGTTAGGGTTGGTTTGGTTTAGGGTTAGTGTTATTATTTGGGTTAGGTTTAGGGTTAGGATAAGGGTTAGGGTTAGTTTTAGGGTTAGGGTTTGGGTTAAGGTTAGGGTTAGGGTTTGAGTTAATGTTAGGGTTAGGGTTAGTGTTAGGGTTAGGGTTACGGTTAGGGTTAGGATTTGGGTTAGGGTTACTGTTAGGTTTAGGGTTAGGGTTTGAATTAGGGTTAGCGTTAGGGTTAGGGTTACGGTTTGGGTTAGGGTAAGGGTTTGGGTTAGGGTTAGCCTTAGGGTTAGGTTTATTTTTGCTTTAGGGTTAAAGTTTGATTTAGGATTAGGGTTAGGTTTAGTGTTTGGGTTAGGGTTAGGGTTTGGGTTACGGTTTGGGTTAGGGTTAGAGTTTGAGTTAGGGTTAGGATTAGGTTTAGTGTTAGGGTTAGGGTTTGGGTTAGGGTTAGGGTTAGTTTTTGGGTTAGGATTAGGGTTAGGGTTAGGGTTAGAGTTAGGTTTAGGAATAGGGTTAGGTTTAGGATTATTGTTAGGGTTTGTGTTACGGTTACGTTTAGGTTTTGGGTTAGGGTTAGAGTTAGGGTTAGTGTTTTATTTAGGGTTAGGATTAAGGTTAGGGTTAGGGTTTGGGTTGGGTTTTAGTGTTAGGGTTTGGGTTAGGTTTTGGGTTAAGGTTAGTCTTAGGGTTAGGGTTAGGAATAGGGTTAGGGTTAGGGTTTGGGTTAGGGTTAGGGTTAGGTTTAGTGTTTGGGTAAGGGTTAGGTTTAGTGTTTGTGTTAGAGTTTGGGTTAGGGTTAGGGTTAAGGGTTGGAGTAGGTTTAGGGTTAGGAAAAGGGTTAGGGTTAGGTTTAGGGTTAGGGTTAGGGTAAGGGTTAGGGTTTGGGTTAGGGTTAGGGTTAGGGTTACGGTTAGGGTTAGTGTTAGGGTTATTGTTATTGTTAGTGTTAGGGTTTGGGTTAGGGTTAGGGTTAGGGTTAGGGTTACGGTTAGGGTTTGGGTTATCGTTAGGATTAGTTTTTGGGTTAGGGTTAGGGTTAGGATTAGGGTTAGGGTTAGATTTAGGGTTAGGGTTTGGGTTAGGGTTAATGTTAGGTTTAGGGTTTGAGTTAGGATTAGGTTTAGGGTTAGGGTTTGGGTTAGGGTTAGGGTTAGGGTTAGGGTTAGGGTTAGTTTTTGTGTTAGGTTTAGGGTTTGAGTTAGGATTAGGGTTACGGTTAGGATTAGGTTTAGGGTTTGGATAAGGGTTAGGGTTTGGGTTAGGGTTAGGGTTAGGGTTACGGTTAGGGTTAGTGTTAGGGTTAGTGTTAGTGTTAGTGTTAGGGTTTGGGGTAGGGTTAGGGTTAGGGTTAGGGTTAGGGTTTGGGTTATCGTTAGGATTAGTTTTTGGGTTAGGGTTAGGGTTAGGATTAGGGTTAGGGTTAGATTTAGGGTTAGGGTTTGGGTTAGGGTTAATGTTAGGGTTAGGGTTTGAGTTAGGATTAGGTTTAGGGTTAGGGTTTGGGTTAGGGTTAGGGTTAGGGTTAGGGGTTGGGTTTGTGTTAGGGTGAGGATTAGGGTTAGGATTAGGGTTAGGGTTAGGGTTAGGATTAGGATTAGGTTTAGGTTTTGGGTTAGGTTTAGGGTTAGGTTTAATGTTAGGGTTTTGATTAGGGTTAGGGTTAGGATTAGAGTTAGGTTTAGGGTTTTGGTTTGAGTTAATGTTAGGGTTCATATTTGGGTTAGTGTTAGGGTTATGGTTAAGGTTTGGGTTAGGGTTAGCGTTAGGGTTAGGGTTTGGGTTAGGGTTAGGGATTAGCGTGAAAGTTATGTTTATGGTATTGGTTAGGGTTAGGGTTTAGGATTAGGGTTAGGAATAGTGTTAAGGTTAGGGTTAGTGTTAGGAATAGGGTTAGGGTTATTGTTAGGGTTTGGGTTAGTGTTTGGGTTTGGGTTAGGGTTCGAATTAGGGTTAGTTTTTGGGTTAGGGTTAGGTTTAGGATTAGATAAGGGTTAGGGTTAGGGTTAGGGTTAGGGTTTGGTTTAGGGTTAGTGTTTTTTTTTGGGTTAGGTTTAGGGTTAGAATAAGGGTTAGGGTTAGTTTTAGGGTTAGGGTTTGGGTTAGGGTTAGGGTTACTGTTTGAGTTAGGGTTAGGGTTAGCGTTAGGATTAGGGTTAGGATTTGGGTTAGGGTTTGGGTTAGGGTTAGTGTTAGGGTTAGGGTTAGGATTTGGGTTAGGGTTTGGGTTAGGGTTAGTGTTAGGGTTAGGGGTAGGGTTTGGGTTAGGGTTTGGGTTAATGTTAGGTTTAGGTTTATTGTTAGGAATAGGGTTAGGGTTAGTTTTTGGGTTAGGGTTAGGGTTAGGGTTAGGGTTTGGGTTAGGGTTAGCGTTAGGGGTATGTTTAGGGTATTTTTTAGGGTTAGGGTGTAGGGTTAGGGTTAGGAATAGGGTAAGGGTTAGGGTTATTGTTAGGGTTATGGTTAGGGTTTGGATTAGGGTTAGGTTTAGGTTTTGGGTTAGGGTTAGAGTTAGGGTTAGAGTTTGAGTTAGGGTTAGGGTTAGGGTTAGGGCTAGTGTTAGGAGTAGGGTTCGGGTTAGGGTTATTGTTAGGGTTTGGGTTAGGGTTTGGATTAGGTTTAGGTTTAGGTTTTGGGTTAGGGTTAGAGTTAGTGATAGAGTTTGAGTTAGGGTTAGGGATAGGGTTTGGGTTAGGGTTTAGGGTTAGGGTTTGTGTTAGGGTTTGGGTTAAGGTTAGGTTTAGGGTTATGGTTAGGAATAGGGTTAGTTTTAGGGTTTGGGTTAGGGTTAGGGTTAGGATTAGGGTTTGGGTTAGGGTTCGGGTTAGGGTTAGTTTTTGGGTTAGGGTTAGGGTTAGGATTAGGGTTAGGGTTAGGTTTAGGTTTAGGTTTTGGGTAAGGGTTAGGGTTTGGGTTAGGGTTAGGGTTAGGGTTAGGGTTAGGGTTAGGGTTTGGTTTAGGGTTAGTGTTATTTTTTGGGTTAGGTTTAGGGTTAGAATAAGGGTTAGGGTTAGGTTTAGGGTTAGGGTTTGGGTTAGGGTTAGGGTTAGGGTTTGTGTTAGGGTTAGGGTTACGGTTAGGGTTAGGGTTAGTGTTAGGTTATTGGTTTGGTTTAGGGTTAGGGTTAGGGTTTGGGTTACCGTTAGGGTTAGTTTTTGGGTTAGGGTTAGGGTTAGGATTAGGTTATTGTTAGGTTTAGTGTTAGGGTTTGGGTTAGGGTTAGGGTTATGGTTTGAGTTAGGGTTAGGGTTAGGGTTAGGGTTTGGGTTAGGGTTAGGGTTAGGGTTAGGGGTTGGGTTTGTGTTAGGGTTAGGGTTAGGGTTAGGATTAGGGTTAGGGTTAGGGTTAGGATTAGGGTTAGGTTTAGGTTTTGGGTTAGGGTTAGGGTTAGGGTTAGGGTTAATGTTAGGGTTTAGATTAGGGTTAGGATTAGAGTTAGGGTTAGGTTATGGTTTGGGTTAGGGTTAGGGTTAGGGTTTGGGTTAGTGTTAGGGTTAGGGTTAGTGTTAGGGTTAGGGTGTGGGTTAGGGTTAGGGTAAGGGTTAGGTTTAGGTTTTTGGTTAGGTTTAGGGTTAGGGTTAGGGTTTGGGTTAGGGTTAGGGTTAGCGTTAGGGTTATGTTTAGGGTATTGGTTAGGGTTAGGGTTAGGGTTTGAGTTAGGTTTAGGGTTCTGGTTAGGGTTAGGTTTAGGGTTTGGGTTAGGGTTTGGGTTAGGGTTAAGGGTTGGGTTTGGGTTAGGGTTATGGTTAGGGTTAGGATTAGGGTTGGGTTTAGGTTAGAATTAGGGTTAGTTTTAGGGTTTGGATTAGGGTTAGGGATAGGGTTAGGGTTAGGGTTTGAGTTAGGGTTATGGATAGGGTTAGGGTTAGGGTTAGGGTTAGGATTAGAGTTAGGGTTAGGTTATTGGTTTGGTTTAGGGTTAGGGTTAGGGTTTGGGTTAGTGTTAGGGTTAGTGTTAGTGTTATTGTTAGTGTTAGGGTTTGGGTTAGGGTTAGTGTTAGGTTTAGGGTTAGGTTTTGGGTTACCGTTAGGGTTTGGGTTAGGGTTTGGATTAGGTTTAGGTTTAGGTTTTGGGTTAGGGTTAGAGTTAGTGATAGAGTTTGAGTTAGGGTTAGGGATTGGGTTAGGGATAGGTTTAGGGTTTGGGTATGTGTTAGGGTTTGGGTTAAGGTTAGGTTTAGGGTTATGGTTAGGAATAGGGTTAGTTTTAGGGTTTGGGTTAGGGTTAGGGTTAGGATTAGGGTTTGGGTTAGGGTTCGGGTTAGGGTTAGTTTTTGGGTTAGGGTTAGGGTTAGGATTAGGGTTAGGGTTAGGTTTAGGTTTAGGTTTTGGGTAAGGGTTAGGGTTTGGGTTAGGGTTAGGGTTAGGGTTAGGGTTAGGGTTAGGGTTTGGTTTAGGGTTAGTGTTATTTTTTGGGTTAGGTTTAGGGTTAGAATAAGGGTTAGGGTTAGGTTTAGGGTTAGGGTTTGGGTTAGGGTTAGGGTTAGGGTTTGTGTTAGGGTTAGGGTTACGGTTAGGGTTAGGGTTAGTGTTAGGTTATTGGTTTGGTTTAGGGTTAGGGTTAGGGTTTGGGTTACCGTTAGGGTTAGTTTTTGGGTTAGGGTTAGGGTTAGGATTAGGTTATTGTTAGGTTTAGTGTTAGGGTTTGGGTTAGGGTTAGGGTTATGGTTTGAGTTAGGGTTAGGGTTAGGGTTAGGGTTTGGGTTAGGGTTAGGGTTAGGGTTAGGGGTTGGGTTTGTGTTAGGGTTAGGGTTAGGGTTAGGATTAGGGTTAGGGTTAGGGTTAGGATTAGGGTTAGGTTTAGGTTTTGGGTTAGGGTTAGGGTTAGGGTTAGGGTTAATGTTAGGGTTTAGATTAGGGTTAGGATTAGAGTTAGGGTTAGGTTTTGGTTTGGGTTAGGGTTAGGGTTAGGGTTTGGGTTAGTGTTAGGGTTAGGGTTAGTGTTAGGGTTAGGGTTTGGGTTAGGGTTAGGGTTAGGGTTAGGTTTAGGTTTTTGGTTAGGTTTAGGGTTAGGGTTAGGGTTTGGGTTAGGGTTAGGGTTAGCGTTAGGGTTATGTTTAGGGTATTGGTTAGGGTTAGGGTTAGGGTTTGAGTTAGGTTTAGGGTTCTGGTTAGGGTTAGGTTTAGGGTTTGGGTTAGGGTTTGGGTTAGGGTTAAGGGTTGGGTTTGGGTTAGGGTTATGGTTAGTGTTAGGATTAGGGTTGGGTTTAGGTTAGAATTAGGGTTAGTTTTAGGGTTTGGATTAGGGTAAGGGTTAGGGTTAGGGTTAGGGTTTGAGTTAGGGTTATGGTTAGGGTTAGGGTTAGGGTTAGGGTTAGGATTAGAGTTAGGGTTAGGTTATTGGTTTGGTTTAGGGTTAGGGTTAGGGTTTGGGTTAGTGTTAGGGTTAGTGTTAGTGTTATTGTTAGTGTTAGGGTTTGGGTTAGGGTTAGTGTTAGGTTTAGGGTTAGGTTTTGGGTTACCGTTAGGGTTAGTTTTTGGGTTAGGGTTAGGGTTAGGATTAGCGTTAGGGTTAGGTTTAGGGTTAGGGTTTGGGTTAGGGTTAGGGTTAGGATTAGGTTTTGAGTTAGGGTTAGGGTTAGGGTTAGAGTTTGGTTAGGGTTAGGGTTAGGTTTTGGGTAAGTGTTATGTTTAGGGTTAGGGTTAGGATTAGGGTTACGGTTAGGGTTAGGATTAGGGTTACATTTAGGTTTAGGGTTAGGTTTAGGGTTAGGGTTAATGTTAGGGTTTAGATTAGGGTTAGGGTTAGGATTAGATTTAGGTTTAGGTTTTTGGTTAGGTTTAGGGTTAGGGTTTGTTTTCGGGTTTGGGTTAGGGTTACGGTTAGGGTTAGGATTAGGGTTACCTTCAGGTTTTGGGTTAGGATTAGGGTTAGGGTTAGTGTTAGGGTTAGGTTTTGGGTTAGCGTTAGGGTTAGGGTTAGGTTTAGGTTTTTGGTTAGGTTTAGGGTTAGGGTTAGGGTTATCGTGAGGGTTATGTTTAGGGTATTGGTTAGGGTTAGGTTTTAGGGTTAGGGTTAGCAATAGGGTTAGGGTTAGGGTTAGGGTGAGGGTTAGTGTTATTTTTTGTGTTAGGTTTAGGGTTAGGGTTAGGTTTAGTTTTAGGGTTTGGGTAAGGGTTAGGGTTTGGGTTAGGTATAAGGTTAGGGTTTGAGTAAGGGTTTGGTTTAGGGTTAGTGTTATTTTTTGGGTTAGGTTTAGGGTTAGCATAAGGGTTAGGGTTAGGTTTAGGGTTAGAGTTTGGGTTAGGATTCGAGTTAGGGTTAGTTTTAGGATTAGGGTTAGGGTTAGGTTTAGGTTTAGGATTTGGGTAAGTGTTAGTGTTTGGGTTAGGGTTAGGGTTAGGGTTTGAGTTAATGTTAGGGTTAGGGTTAGGGTTAGGGTTTGGGTTAGGGTTTGGGTTAGGGTTAGGGTTAGGGTTAGGGTTAGGATTTGAGTTAGGGTTAGCGTTAGTGTTAGGGTTACGGTTTGGGTTAGGGTTAGGGTTAGGGTTAGGGTTAGGGTTTGGGTTAGGTTTAGGGTTAGGTTTAGGGTTTGGGTAAGGGTTAGTGTTAGTGTTTGGGTTAGAGTTTGGCTTAGGGTTAGGGTTAAGGTTTGGGTTAGGTTTAGGGTTATTTTTTGGGTTAGGGTTAGGGTTAGGAAAAGTGTTAGTGTTAGGTTTAGGGTTAGGGTTTGGGTTAGGGTTAGGGTTAGGGTTTGAGTTAGGGTTTCGGTTAGGGTTAGGGTTAAGGTTAGGGGTTGGGTATGGGTTAGGGTTAGGTTTAGTGTTAAGATTAGGGTTAGGGTTAGAGTTAGGTTTAGGGTTAGGTTTAGGGTTTGGGTTAGTGTTAGTGTTAGGGTTAGTATTAGGGTTAGGGTTAAGATTAGCGTTAGGGTTAGGCTTTTGGTTTGGGTTAGGTTTAGGGTTAGGTTTTGGGTCAGTCTTAGGGTAAGTGTTAGTGTAAGGGTTTGGCTTTGGGTTAGGGTTAGTGTTAGGTTTAGGATTAGGGTTAGGGTTAGTGTTAGGGTTAGTGTTTGTCTTAGGTTTAGGGTTTGAGTTAGGGTTAGGTTTTGGGTTAGATTTACGGTTAGGTTTTGGGTTAAGGTTAGGATTAGGGTTAAAGTTAGGAATAGGGTTAGGGTTAGGGTTAGGGTTAGGATTAGGGTTTGGGTTAGGGTTCGGGTTAGGGTTAGTTTTTGGGTTAGGGTTAGGGTTAGGATTAGGGTTAGAGTTAGGTTTAGGTTTAGGTTTTGGGTAAGGGTTAGGGTTTGGGTTAGGGTTAGGGTTAGGGTTAGGGTTAGGGTTTGGTTTAGGGTTAGTGTTATTTTTTGGGTTAGGTTTAGGGTTAGAATAATGGTTAGGGTTAGGTTTAGGGTTAGGGTTTGTGTTAGGGTTAGGGTTAGGGTTTGTTTTAGGGTTAGGGGTACGGTTAGGGTTAGGGTTAGTGTTAGGGTATTGGTTTGGTTTAGGGTTAGGGTTAGGGTGTGGGTTAGGGTTTGGGTTAGGGTTAGGTTTAGGTTTGGGTTAGGGTTAGAGTTAGGTTTAGAGTTTAAGTTAGGGTTAGGATTAGGGTTAGGGTAGGTTTAGGGTTAGGGTTTGGGTTAGTGTTAGGGTTAGGGTTAAGGGTTGGGTTTGTATTAGGGTTAGGGTTAGGGTTAGGATTAGGGTTAGAGTTAGGGTTAGGATTAGGGTTAGGTTTAGGTTTTGGGTTAGGGTTAGGGTTAGGGTTAATGTTAGGGTTTTGATTAGGGTTAGGGTTAGGATTAGAGTTAGGGTTAGGGTTTTTGTTTGGGTTAGGGTTAGGGTTAGGTTTTGGGTTAGTGTTAGGGTTAGTGTTAGTGTTAGAGTTAGAGCTTGGGTTAGGGTTAGGGTTAGGGTTAGGTTTAGGTTTTTGTTTAGGTTTAGGGTTAGGGTTAGGGTTTGGGTTCGGTTTAGAGTTAGGGTTATGATTAGGGTTTGAGTTAGGGTTAGGTTAGTGTTAGCGTTATGGTTTGGGTTAGGGTTAGGTTTAGGGTTAGGGTTTGAGTTAGAGTTAGGTTTAGGCTTAGCATTAGGGTTAAGGTTAGGGTTAGTGTTATGGTTTGGGTTAGGGTTAGGGTCAGGGTTAGGGTTTGGCTTAGGGGTAGGGTTAGGGTTAGGATTTGGTTTAGGGTTAGTGTTAGCATTAGGGTTATGTTTAGGGTATTGGTTAGGGTTAGGGTTTAGTGTTAGGGTTAGGAATAGGGTTAGGGTTAGGGTTAGGGTTAGGGTTAGTGTTAGGAATAGGGTTAGGGTTATTGTTAGGGTTTGGGTTAGGGTTTGGATTAGAGTTAGGTTTAGGTTTTGGGTTAGGTTTAGAGTTAGGGTTAGAGTTTGAGTTAGGGTTAGGGTTAGGGTTAGGGATAGGGTTTGGGTTTAGGGTTTAGGGTTAGGGTTTTCGTTAGGGTTTGTGTTAAGGTTAGGTTTAGGGTTAGAGTTAGGAATAGGGTTAGGGTTAGGTGTTGGGTTTTGGTTAGGTTTAGGATTAGGGTTTGGATTAGGGTTCGGTTTAGGGTTAGTTTTTGGGTTAGGGTTAGGTTTAGGATTAGGGTTAGGGTTAGGTTTAGTTTTAGGGTTTGGGTAAGGGTTAGGGTTTGGGTTAGGGTTAGGGTTAGGGTTAGATTTAGGGTTTGGTTTAACGTTAGTGTTATATTTTGGGTTAGGTTTAGGTTTAGGTAAAGGGTTAGCGTTAGGTTTAGGGTTAGAGTTTGGCTTAGGGTTAGGGTTAGGTTTTGAGTTAGGGTTAGGGTTAGGGTTAGGGTTAGGGTTAGGGTTAGGGTTAGGGTTTGGGTTACCGTTAGGGTTAGTTTTTGGGTTAGGGTTAGGGTTAGGATTAGGTTATTGTTAGGTTTAGGGTTAGGGTTTGGGTTAGGGTAAGGGTTAGGGTTAGGGTTTGAGTTAGCGTTAGGGTTAGGGTTAGGGTTTGGGTTAGGGTTAGGGTTAGGGTTAGGGGTTGGGTTTCTGTTAGGGTTAGGGTTAGGGTTAGGATTAGGGTTAGGGTTAGGGTTAGGATTAGGGTTAGGTTTAGGTTTTGGGTTAGGGTTAGGGTTAGGGTTAAGGTTTGGGTTTGTGTTAGGGTTAGGATTAGAGTTAGGGTTAGGTTTTGGTTTGGGTTAGGGTTAGGTTTAGGGTTTGGGTTAGGGTTAGGGTTAGGGTTAGGGGTTGGGTTTCTGTTAGGGTTAGGGTTAGGGTTAGGATTAGGGTTAGTGTTAGGGTTAGGGTTAGGGTTAGGGTTAGGGTTAGGGTTAGGGTTAGGTTTAGGTTTTTGGTTAGGTTTAGGGTTAGGGTTAGGGTTTGGGTTAGGGTTAGGGTTAGCGTTAGGGTTATGTTTAGGGTATTGGTTTGGGTTAGGGTTAGGGTTAGGGTTTGAGTTAGGTTTAGGGTTCTGGTTAGGGTTAGGTTTAGGGTTTGGGTTAGGGTTTGGGTTAGGGTTAAGGGTTGGGTTTGGGTTAGGGTTATGGTTAGGGTTAGGATTAGGGTTAGGTTTAGGTTAGAATTAGGGTTAGTTTTAGGGTTTGGATTAGGGTTAGGGTTAGGGTTAGGGTTTGAGTTAGGGTTATGTTTAGGGTTAGGGTTAGGGTTAGGGTTAGGGTTAGGGTTAGGATTAGAGTTAGGGTTAGGGTATTGGTTTGGTTTAGGGTTACGGTTAGGGTTTGGGTTAGTGTTAGGGTTAGTGTTAGTGTTAGTGTTGGGGTTTGGGTTAGGGTTAGTGTTAGGTTTAGGGTTAGGGTTTGGGTTACCGTTAGGTTTAGTTTTTGGGTTAGGGTTAGGGTTAGGATTAGGGTTAGGGTTAGGGTTAGGATTTGGTTTAGGGTTAGTGTTAGCATTAGGGTTATGTTTAGGGTATTGGTTAGGGTTAGGGTTTAGTGTTAGGGTTAGGAATAGGGTTAGGGTTAGGGTTAGGCTTAGGGTTAGGGTTAGTGTTAGGAATAGGGTTAGGGTTAGGGTTATTGTTAGGATTTGGGTTAGGGTTTGGATTAGAGTTAGGTTTAGGTTTTGG
Source organism: Eospalax fontanierii (assembly GCA_035773235.1). Classification (NCBI taxonomy): domain Eukaryota; kingdom Metazoa; phylum Chordata; class Mammalia; order Rodentia; family Spalacidae; genus Eospalax; species Eospalax fontanierii. The sequence continues at coordinate 161,414 of CM069552.1, read as the reverse complement.
GTTAGGTTTAGAGTTAGGGTTAGAGTTTGAGTTAGGGTTAGGGTTAGGGTTAGGGATAGGGTTTGGGTTTAGGGTTTAGGGTTAGGGTTTTCGTCAGGGTTTGTGTTAAGGTTAGGTTTAGGGTTAGAGTTAGGAATAGGGTTAGGGTTAGGTTTTGGGTTTTGGTTAGGTTTAGGATTAGGGTTTGGGTTAGGGTTCGGGTTAGGGTTAGTTTTTGGGTTAGGGTTAGGTTTAGGATTAGGGTTAGGGTTAGGTTTAGTTTTAGGGTTTGGGTAAGGGTTAGGGTTTGGGTTAGGGTTAGGGTTAGGGTTAGTGTTAGGAATAGGTTTAGGGTTAGGGTTATTGTTAGGGTTTGGGTTAGGGTTTGGATTAGAGTTAGGTTTAGGTTTTGGGTTAGGTTTAGAGTTAGGGTTAGAGTTTGAGTTAGGGTTAGGGTTAGGGTTAGGGATAGGGTTTGGGTTTAGGGTTTAGGGTTAGGGTTTTCGTTAGGGTTTGTGTTAAGGTTAGGTTTAGGGTTAGAGTTAGGAATAGGGTTAGGGTTAGGTTTTGGGTTTTGGTTAGGTTTAGGATTAGGGTTTGGGTTAGGGTTCGGGTTAGGGTTAGTTTTTGGGTTAGGGTTAGGTTTAGGATTAGGGTTAGGGTTAGGTTTAGTTTTAGGGTTTGGGTAAGGGTTAGGGTTTGGGTTAGGGTTAGGGTTAGGGTTAGTGTTTGGGTTAGTGTTAGGGTTAGGGTTAGTGTTAGGGTTAGGGTTAGGGTTAGGGTTAGGTTTAGGTTTTTGGTTAGGTTTAGGGTTAGGGTTAGGGTTTGGGTTAGGGTTAGGGTTAGCGTTAGGTTTATGTTTAGGGTATTGGTTAGGGTTAGGGTTAGGGTTAGGGTTTGAGTTAGGTTTAGGGTTCTGGTTAGGGTTAGATTTAGGGTTTGGGTTAGGGTTTGGGTTAGGGTTAAGGGTTGGGTCTGGGTTAGGGTTATGGTTAGGGTTAGGATTAGGGTTAGGTTTAGGTTAGAATTAGGGTTAGTTTTAGGGTTTGGATTAGGGTTAGGGTTAGGGTTAGGGTTTGAGTTAGGGTTATGGTTAGGGTTAGGGTTAGGGTTAGGGTTAGGTTTAGGGTTAGGATTAGAGTTAGGGTTAGGGTATTGGTTTGGTTTAGGGTTAGGGTTAGGGTTTGGGTTAGTGTTAGGGTTAGTGTTAGTGTTAGTGTTAGGGTTTGGGTTAGGGTTAGTGTTAGGTTTAGGGTTAGGGTTTGGGTTACCGTTAGGTTTAGTTTTTGGTTTAGGGTTAGGGTTAGGATTAGCGTTAGGGTTAGGTTTAGGGTTAGGGTTAGGGTTTGGGTTAGGGTTAGGGTTAGGATTAGGTTTTGAGTTAGGGTTAGGGTTAGGGTTAGGGTTAGTGTTAGGGTTAGGGTTAGGGTTCGGGTTAGGGTTAGGGTTCGGGTTAGGGTTAGGGTTACGGTTAGGGTTAGGATTAGGGTTACGTTTAGGTTTTGGTTTAGGATTAGGGTTAGGGTTAGTGTTAGGGTTAGGTTTTGGGTTAGCGTTACGGTTAGGGTTAGGTTTAGGTTTTTGGTTAGGTTTAGGGTTAGGGTTAGGGTTATCGTGAGGGTTATGTTTAGGGTATTGGTTAGGGTTAGGTTTTAGGGTTAGGGTTAGCAATAGGGTTAGGGTTAGGGTTAGGGTGAGGGTTAGTGTTATTTTTTGTGTAAGGTTTAGGGTTAGGGTTAGGTTTAGTTTTAGGGTTTGGGTAAGGGTTAGGGTTTGGGTTAGGTTTAGGGTTAGGGTTTGAGTTAGGGTTTGGTTTAGGGTTAGTGTTATTTTTTGGGTTAGGTTTAGGGTTAGCATAAGGGTTAGTGTTAGGTTTAGGGTTAGAGTTTGGGTTAGGATTCGAGTTAGGGTTAGTTTTAGGATTAGGGTTAGGGTTAGGTTTAGGTTTAGGATTTGAGTAAGTGTTAGGGTTTGGGTTAGGGTTAGGGTTAGGGTTTGAGTTAATGTTAGGGTTAGGGTTAGGGTTAGGGTTAGGGTTAGGGTTTGGGTTAGGGTTTGGGTTAGGGTTAGGGTGAGGGTTAGGGTTAGGATTTGAGTTAGGGTTAGCGTTAGGGTTAGGGTTACGGTTTGGGTTAGGTTTAGGGTTAGGGTTAGGTTTTGAGTTAGGGTTAGTGTTAGGGTTAGGGATAGGGTTAGGGATAGGGTTAGGATTAGGGTTAGGGTTAGGGTTTGCGTTACCGTTAGGGTTAGTTTTTGGGTTAGGCTTAGGGTTAGGATTACGTTATTGTTAGGTTTAGGGTTAGGGTTTGGGTTAGGGTTAGGGTTAGGGTTAGGGTTTGAGTTAGCGTTAGGGTTAGGGTTAGGGCTTGGGTTAGGGTTAGGGTTCGGGTTAGGGGTTGGGTTTGTGTTAGGGTTAGGATTAGGGTTAGGATTATTGTTAGGGTTAGGTTTAGGATTAGGGTTAGGTTTAGGTTTTGGGTTAGGGTTAGGGTTAGGGTTAATGTTAGGGTTTAGATTAGGGTTAGGATTAGAGTTAGGGTTAGGTTTTGGTTTGGGTTAGGGTTAGGGTTAGGGTTTGGGTTAGTGTTAGGTTTAGGGTTAGTGTTAGGGTTAGGATTTGGGTTAGGGTTAGGGTTAGGTTTAGGTTTAGGTTTTTGGTTAGGTTTAGGGTTAGGGTTAGGGTTTGGGTTAGGGTTAGGGTTAGCGTTAGGGTTATGTTTAGGGTATTGGTTAGGGTTAGGGTTAGGGTTTGAGTTAGGTTTAGGGTTCTGGTTAGGGTTAGGTTTAGGGTTTGGGTTAGGGTTTGGGTTAGGGTTAAGGGTTGGGTTTGGATTAGGGTTATGGTTAGGGTTAGGATTAGGGTTAGGTTTAGGTTAGAATTAGGGTTAGTTTTAGGGTTTGGATTAGGGTTAGGGTTAGGGTTAGGGTTTGAGTTAGGGTTATGGTTAGGGTTAGGGTTAGGGATAGGGTTAGGGTTAGGATTAGAGTTAGGGTTAGGGTATTGGTTTGGTTTAGGGTTAGGGTTAGGGTTTGGGTTAGTGTTAGGCTTAGTGTTAGTGTTAGTGTTAGGGTTTGGGTTAGGGTTAGTGTTAGGTTTAGGGTTAGGGTTTGGGTTACCGTTAGGGTTAGTTTTTGGGTTAGGGTTAGGGTTAGGATTAGCGTTAGGGTTAGGTTTAGGGTTAGGGTTTGGGTTAGGGTTAGGGTTAGGATTAGGTTTTGAGTTAGGGTTAGGGTTAGGGTTAGGGTTAGTGTTAGGGTTAGGGTTAGGGTTAGGATTAGAGTTAGGGTTAGGGTATTGGTTTGGTTTAGGGTTAGGGTTAGGGTTTGGGTTAGTGTTAGGGATAGTGTTAGTGTTAGTGTTAGGGTTTGGTTTAGGGTTAGTGTTAGGTTTAGGGTTAGGGTTTGGGTTACCGTTAGGGTTAGTTTTTGGGTTAGGGTTAGGGCTAGGATTAGTGTTAGGGTTAGGGGTTGGGTTTGTGTTAGGGTTAGGGTTAGGGTTAGGATTAGGGTTACGGTTAGGGTTAGGATTAGGGTTACGTTTAGGTTTAGGGTTAGGTTTAGGGTTAGGGTTAATGTTAGGGTTTAGATTAGGGGTAGGGTTAGGATTAGAGTTAGGTTTAGGTTTTTGGTTAGGTTTAGGGTTAGAGTTAGGGTTCGGGGTAGGGTTAGGGTTACGGTTAGGGTTAGGATTAGGGTTACGCTTAGGTTTTGGGTTAGGATTAGGGTTAGGGTTAGTGTTAGGGTTAGGTTTTGGGTTAGCGTTACGGTTAGGGTTAGGTTTAGGTTTTTGGTTGGGTTTAGGGTGTGGGTTAGGGTTATGTGTAGGGCTATGTTTAGGGTTTTGGTTAGGGTTAGGTTTTAGGGTTAGGGTAAGCAATAGGGTTAGAGTTAGGGTTAGGGTGAGGGTTAGTGTTATTTTTTGTGTTAGGTTTAGGGTTAGGGTTAGGTTTAGTTTTAGGGTTTGGGTAAGGGTTAGGGTTTGGGTTAGGTTTAGGGTTAGGGTTTGAGTTAGGGTTTGGTTTAGGGTTAGTGTTATTTTTTGGGTTAGGTTTAGGGATAGCATAAGGTTTAGTGTTAGGTTTAGGGTTAGAGTATGGGTAAGGATACGAGTTAGGCTTAGTTTAAGGATTAGCGTTAGGGCTAGGTTAAGGCTAAGGATTTGAGTAAGTGTTAGGGTTTGGGTTAGGGTTAGGGTTAGGGTTTGAGTTAATGTTAGGGTTAGGGTTAGGGTTAGGGTTTGGGTTAGGGTTTGGGTTAGGGTTAGGGTGAGGGTTAGGGTTAGGATTTGAGTTAGGGTTAGCGTTAGGGTTAGGGTTACGGTTTGGGTTAGGTTTAGGGTTAGGGTTAGGTTTTGAGTTAGGGTTAGTGTTAGGGTTAGGGTTAGGGTTAGGGTTAGGGTTAGGGTTAGGGTTAGGATTAGAGTTAGGGTTAGGTTTTGTGTTAGGGTTAGGGTTACGGTTAGGGTTAGGGTTAGTGTTAAGGTATTGGTTTGGTTTAGGGTTAGGGTTAGGGTTTGGGTTACCGTTAGGGTTAGTTTTTGGGTTAGGGTTAGGGTTAGGATTAGGTTATTGTTAGGTTTAGGGTTAGGGTTTGGGTTAGGGTTAGGGTTAGGGTTAGGGTTTGAGTTAGGGTTACGGTTAGGGTTAGGGTTTGGGTTAGGGTTAGGGTTAGGGTTAGGGGTTGGGTTTGTGTTAGGGTTAGGGTTAGGGTTAGGATTAGGGTTAGGGTTAGGGTTAGGATTAGGGTTAGGTTTAGGTTTTGGGTTAGGATTAGGGTTAGGGTTAATGTTAGGGTTTAGATTAGGGTTAGGATTAGAGTTAGGGTTAGGTTTTGGTTTGGGTTAGGGTTAGGGTTAGGGTTTGGGTTAGTGTTAGGGTTAGGGTTAGTGTTAGGGTTAGGGTTTGGGTTAGGGTTAGGGTTAGGGTTAGGTTTAGGTTTTTGGTTAGGTTTAGGGTTAGGGTTAGGGTTTGGGTTAGGGTTAGGGTTAGCGTTAGGGTTATGTTTAGGGTATTGGTTAGGGTTAGGGTTAGGGTTTGAGTTAGGTTTAGGGTTCTGGTTAGGGTTAGGTTTAGGGTTTCGGTTAGGGTTTGGGTTAGGGTTAAGGGTTGGGTTTGGGTTAGGGTTATGGTTAGGGTTAGGATTAGGGTTAGGTTTAGGTTAGAATTAGGGTTAGTTTTAGGGTTTGGATTAGGGTTAGGGTTAGGGTTAGGGTTTGAGTTAGGGTTATGGTTAGGGTTAGGGTTAGGGTTAGGGTTAGGGTTAGGATTAGAGTTAGGGTTAGGGTATTGGTTTGGTTTAGGGTTAGGGTTAGGGTTTGGGTTAGTGTTAGGGTTAGTGTTAGTGTTAGTGTTAGGGTTTGCGTTAGGGTTAGTGTTAGGTTTAGCGTTAGGGTTTGGGTTACCGTTAGGGTTAGTTTTTGGATTAGGGTTAGGGTTAGGCTTAGCGTTAGGGTTAGGTTTAGGGTTAGGGTTTGGGCTAGGGTTAGGGTTAGGATTAGGTTTTGAGTTAGGGTTAGGGTTAGGGTTAGAGTTTGGTTAGGGTTAGGGTTAGGGGTTGGGTTTGTGTAAGGGTTAGGGTTAGGGTTAGGATTAGGGTTACGGTTAGGGTTAGGATTAGGGTTACGTTTAGGTTTAGGGTTAGGTTTAGGGTTAGGGTTAATGTTAGGGTTTAGATTAGGGTTAGGGTTAGGATTAGAGTTAGGTTTAGGTTTTTGGTTAGGTTTAGGGTTAGGGTTAGGGTTCGGGTTTGGGTTAGGGTTACGGTTAGGGTTAGGATTAGGGTTACCTTTAGGTTTTGGGTTAGGATTAGGGTTAGGGTTAGTGTTAGGGTTAGGTTTTGGGTTAGCGTTAGGGTTAGGGTTAGGTTTAGGTTTTTGGTTAGGTTTAGGGTTAGGGTTAGGGTTATCGTGAGGGTTATGTTTAGGGTATTGTTTAGGGTTAGGTTTTAGGGTTAGGGTTAGCCATAGGGTTAGGGTTAGGGTTAGGGTGAGGGTTAGTGTTATTTTTTGTGTTAGGGTTAGGTTTAGTTTTAGGGTTTGGGTAAGGGTTAGGGTTTGGGTTAGGTATAAGGTTAGGGTTTGAGTTAGGGTTTGGTTTAGGGTTAGTGTTATTTTTTGGGTTAGGTTTAGGGTTAGCATAAGGGTTAGGGTTAGGTTTAGGGTTAGAGTTTGGGTTAGGATTCGAGTTACGGTTAGTTTTAGGATTAGGGTTAGGCTTAGCTTTAGGTTTAGGATTTGGGTAAGTGTTAGGGTTTGGCTTAGGGTTAGGGTTAGGGTTTGAGTTAATGTTAGGGTTAGGGTTATGGTTAGGGTTTGGGTTAGGGTTTGGGTTTGGGTTAGGGTTAGGTTTAGGGTTAGGATTTGAGTTAGGGTTAGCGTTAGGGTTAGGGTTAGGGTTTGGGTTAGGTTTAGGGTTAGGTTTAGGGTTTGGGTAAGGTTAGTGTTAGTGTTTGGGTTAGAGTTTGGGTTAGGGTTAGGGTTAAGGTTTGGGTTAGGTTTAGGGTTATTTTTTGGGTTAGGGTTAGGGTTAGGAAATGTGTTAGGGTTAGGTTTAGGGTTAGGGTTTGGGTTAGGGTTAGGGTTAGGGTTTGAGTTAGGGTTTCGGTTAGGGTTAGGGTTAGGGTTAGGGGTTGGGTATGGGTTAGGGTTAGGTTTAGTGTTAAGATTAGGGTTAGGGTTAGAGTTAGGTTTAGGGTTAGGTTTAGGGTTTGGGTTAGTGTTAGTGTTAGGGTTAGTATTAGGGTTAGGGTTAAGACTAGCGTTAGGGTTAGGCTTTTGGTTTGGGTTAGGTTTAGGATTAGGTTTTGGGTTAGTCTTAGGGTAAGTGTTAGTGTTAGGGTTTGGCTTTGGGTTAGGGTTAGTGTTAGGTTTAGGATTAGGGTTAGGGTTAGTGTTAGGGTTAGTGTTTGTCTTAGGTTTAGGGTTTGAGTTAGGGTTAGGTTTTGGGTTAGATTTATGGTTAGGTTTTGGGTTAAGGTTAGGTTTAGGGTTAAAGTTAGGAATAGGGTTAGGGTTAGGGTTAGGGTTAATGTTAGGGTTTTGATTAGGGTTAGGGTTAGGATTAGAGTTAGGGTTAGGGTTTTGGTTTCGTTTAGGGTTAGGGTTAGGGTTAAGGTTAGGGTTAGGGTTTGGGTTAATGTTAGGAATAGGGTTATGGTTAGGGATATTGCTAGGGTTTGGGTTAGGGTTTGGATTAGGGTTAGCTTTAGGTTTTGAATTAGGGTTAGGTTTAGGGTTAGGATTAGGTTTTGGGTTAGGGTTAGGGTTAGGATTAGGGTTTGGGTAAGGGTTCGGGTTAGGGTTAGTTTTTGTGTTAGGGTTAGTGTTAGGATTAGGGTTAGGGTTAGGTTTAGGTTTAGGGTTTGGGTAAGGGTTAGGGTTAGGGTTAGGGTTTGAGTTAGTATTAGGTTTAGGGTTAGGGTTTGGGTTAGGGTTAGGGTTAGGGTTAGGGTTTGGGTTTGTGTTAGGGTGAGGATTAGGGTTAGGATTAGGGTTAGGGTTAGGGTTAGGATTAGGGTTAGGTTTAGGTTTTGGGTTAGGGTTAGGGTTAGGTTTAATGTTAGGGTTTTGATTAGGGTTAGGGTTAGGATTAGAGTTAGGTTTAGGGTTTTGGTTTGAGTTAATGTTATGGTTAGTATTTGGGTTAGTGTTAGGGTTAGGGTTAGGGTTAGGGTTTGGGTTAGGGTTATGGTTAGGGTTAGGTTTAGGGTTAGGTTTAGGTTAGATTTAGGGTTAGTTTTAGGGTTTGGATTAGGGTTAGGGTTAGTGTTAGGTTTTGAGTTAGGGTTATGGTTAGGGTTAGGGTTAGGGTTAGGGTTAGGATTAGAGTTAGGGTTAGGGTATTGGTTTGGTTTAGGGTTAGGGTTAGGGTTTGGGTTAGTGTTAGGGTTAGTGTTAGTGTTAGTGTTAGGGTTTGCGTTAGGGTTAGTGTTAGGTTTAGCGTTAGGGTTTGGGTTACCGTTAGGGTTAGTTTTTGGATTAGGGTTAGGGTTAGGATTAGCGTTAGGGTTAGGTTTAGGGTTAGGGTTTGGGTTAGGGTTAGGGTTAGGATTAGGTTTTGAGTTAGGGTTAGGGTTAGGGTTAGAGTTTGGTTAGGGTTAGGGTTAGGGGTTGGGTTTGTGTAAGGGTTAGGGTTAGGGTTAGGATTAGGGTTACGGTTAGGGTTAGGATTAGGGTTACGTTTAGGTTTAGGGTTAGGTTTAGGGTTAGGGTTAATGTTAGGGTTTAGATTAGGGTTAGGGTTAGGATTAGAGTTAGGTTTAGGTTTTTGGTTAGGTTTAGGGTTAGGGTTAGGGTTCGGGTTTGGGTTAGGGTTACGGTTAGGGTTAGGATTAGGGTTACCTTTAGGTTTTGGGTTAGGATTAGGGTTAGGGTTAGTGTTAGGGTTAGGTTTTGGGTTAGCGTAAGGGTAAGGGTTAGGTTTAGGTTTGTGGTTAGGATTAGGTTAAGGGGTAGGTTTATCGTGAGGGATATGTTTACGGAATTGTTTAGGGTTAGGTTTTAGGGTTAGGGTTAGCCATAGGGTTAGGGTTAGGGTTAGGGTGAGGGTTAGTGTTATTTTTTGTGTTAGGGTTAGGTTTAGTTTTAGGGTTTGGGTAAGGGTTAGGGTTTGGGTTAGGTATAAGGTTAGGGTTTGAGTTAGGGTTTGGTTTAGGGTTAGTGTTATTTTTTGGGTTAGGTTTAGGGTTAGCATAAGGGTTAGGGTTAGGTTTAGGGTTAGAGTTTGGGTTAGGATTCGAGTTAGGGTTAGTTTTAGGATTAGGGTTAGGGTTAGGTTTAGGTTTAGGATTTGGGTAAGTGTTAGGGTTTGGGTTAGGGTTAGGGTTAGGGTTTGAGTTAATGTTAGGGTTAGGGTTATGGTTAGGGTTTGGGTTAGGGTTTGGGTTTGGGTTAGGGTTAGGTTTAGGGTTAGGATTTGAGTTAGGGTTAGCGTTAGGGTTAGGGTTAGGGTTTGGGTTAGGTTTAGGGTTAGGTTTAGGGTTTGGGTAAGGTTAGTGTTAGTGTTTGGGTTAGAGTTTGGGTTAGGGTTAGGGTTAAGGTTTGGGTTAGGTTTAGGGTTATTTTTTGGGTTAGGGTTAGGGTTAGGAAATGTGTTAGGGTTAGGTTTAGGGTTAGGGTTTGGGTTAGGGTTAGGGTTAGGGTTTGAGTTAGGGTTTCGGTTAGGGTTAGGGTTAGGGTTAGGGGTTGGGTATGGGTTAGGGTTAGGTTTAGTGTTAAGATTAGGGTTAGGGTTAGAGTTAGGTTTAGGGTTAGGTTTAGGGTTTGGGTTAGTGTTAGTGTTAGGGTTAGTATTAGGGTTAGGGTTAAGACTAGCGTTAGGGTTAGGCTTTTGGTTTGGGTTAGGGTTAGGGTTAGGGTTAGGGTTAGGGTTAGCATAAGGTTTAGTGTTAGGTTTAGGGTTAGAGTTTGGGTTAGGATTCGAGTTAGGGTTAGTTTTAGGATTAGGGTTAGGGTTAGGTTTAGGTTTAGGATTTGAGTAAGTGTTAGGGTTTGGGTTAGGGTTAGGGTTAGGGTTTGAGTTAATGTTAGGGTTAGGGTTAGGGTTAGGGTTTGGGTTAGGGTTTGGGTTAGGGTTAGGGTGAGGGTTAGGGTTAGGATTTGAGTTAGGGTTAGCGTTAGGGTTAGGGTTACGGTTTGGGTTAGGTTTAGGGTTAGGGTTAGGTTTTGAGTTAGGGTTAGTGTTAGGGTTAGGGTTAGGGTTAGGGTTAGGGTTAGGGTTAGGGTTAGGATTAGAGTTAGGGTTAGGTTTTGTGTTAGGGTTAGGGTTACGGTTAGGGTTAGGGTTAGTGTTAAGGTATTGGTTTGGTTTAGGGTTAGGGTTAGGGTTTGGGTTACCGTTAGGGTTAGTTTTTGGGTTAGGGTTAGGGTTAGGATTAGGTTATTGTTAGGTTTAGGGTTAGGGTTTGGGTTAGGGTTAGGGTTAGGGTTAGGGTTTGAGTTAGGGTTACGGTTAGGGTTAGGGTTTGGGTTAGGGTTAGGGTTAGGGTTAGGGGTTGGGTTTGTGTTAGGGTTAGGGTTAGGGTTAGGATTAGGGTTAGGGTTAGGGTTAGGATTAGGGTTAGGTTTAGGTTTTGGGTTAGGATTAGGGTTAGGGTTAATGTTAGGGTTTAGATTAGGGTTAGGATTAGAGTTAGGGTTAGGTTTTGGTTTGGGTTAGGGTTAGGGTTAGGGTTTGGGTTAGTGTTAGGGTTAGGGTTAGTGTTAGGGTTAGGGTTTGGGTTAGGGTTAGGGTTAGGGTTAGGTTTAGGTTTTTGGTTAGGTTTAGGGTTAGGGTTAGGGTTTGGGTTAGGGTTAGGGTTAGCGTTAGGGTTATGTTTAGGGTATTGGTTAGGGTTAGGGTTAGGGTTTGAGTTAGGTTTAGGGTTCTGGTTAGGGTTAGGTTTAGGGTTTCGGTTAGGGTTTGGGTTAGGGTTAAGGGTTGGGTTTGGGTTAGGGTTATGGTTAGGGTTAGGATTAGGGTTAGGTTTAGGTTAGAATTAGGGTTAGTTTTAGGGTTTGGATTAGGGTTAGGGTTAGGGTTAGGGTTTGAGTTAGGGTTATGGTTAGGGTTAGGGTTAGGGTTAGGGTTAGGGTTAGGATTAGAGTTAGGGTTAGGGTATTGGTTTGGTTTAGGGTTAGGGTTAGGGTTTGGGTTAGTGTTAGGTTTAGTGTTAGTGTTAGTGTTAGGGTTTGCGTTAGGGTTAGTGTTAGGTTTAGCGTTAGGGTTTGGGTTACCGTTAGGGTTAGTTTTTGGATTAGGGTTAGGGTTAGGATTAGCGTTAGGGTTAGGTTTAGGGTTAGGGTTTGGGTTAGGGTTAGGGTTAGGATTAGGTTTTGAGTTAGGGTTAGGGTTAGGGTTAGAGTTTGGTTAGGGTTAGGGTTAGGGGTTGGGTTTGTGTAAGGGTTAGGGTTAGGGTTAGGATTAGGGTTACGGTTAGGGTTAGGATTAGGGTTACGTTTAGGTTTAGGGTTAGGTTTAGGGTTAGGGTTAATGTTAGGGTTTAGATTAGGGTTAGGGTTAGGATTAGAGTTAGGTTTAGGTTTTTGGTTAGGTTTAGGGTTAGGGTTAGGGTTCGGGTTTGGGTTAGGGTTACGGTTAGGGTTAGGATTAGGGTTACCTTTAGGTTTTGGGTTAGGATTAGGGTTAGGGTTAGTGTTAGGGTTAGGTTTTGGGTTAGCGTTAGGGTTAGGGTTAGGTTTAGGTTTTTGGTTAGGTTTAGGGTTAGGGTTAGGGTTATCGTGAGGGTTATGTTTAGGGTATTGTTTAGGGTTAGGTTTTAGGGTTAGGGTTAGCCATAGGGTTAGGGTTAGGGTTAGGGTGAGGGTTAGTGTTATTTTTTGTGTTAGGGTTAGGTTTAGTTTTAGGGTTTGGGTAAGGGTTAGGGTTTGGGTTAGGTATAAGGTTAGGGTTTGAGTTAGGGTTTGGTTTAGGGTTAGTGTTATTTTTTGGGTTAGTTTTAGGGTTAGCATAAGGGTTAGGGTTAGGTGTAGGGGTAGAGTTTGGGTTAGGATTCGAGTTAGGGTTAGTTTTAGGATTAGGGTTAGGGTTAGGTTTAGGTTTAGGATTTGGGTAAGTGTTAGGGTTTGGGTTAGGGTTAGGGTTAGGGTTTGAGTTAATGTTAGGGTTAGGGTTATGGTTAGGGTTTGGGTTAGGGTTTGGGTTTGGGTTAGGGTTAGGTTTAGGGTTAGGATTTGAGTTAGGGTTAGCGTTAGGGTTAGGGTTAGGGTTTGGGTTAGGTTTAGGGTTAGGTTTAGGGTTTGGGTAAGGTTAGTGTTAGTGTTTGGGTTAGAGTTTGGGTTAGGGTTAGGGTTAAGGTTTGGGTTAGGTTTAGGGTTATTTTTTGGGTTAGGGTTAGGGTTAGGAAATGTGTTAGGGTTAGGTTTAGGGTTAGGGTTTGGGTTAGGGTTAGGGTTAGGGTTTGAGTTAGGGTTTCGGTTAGGGTTAGGGTTAGGGTTAGGGGTTGGGTATGGGTTAGGGTTAGGTTTAGTGTTAAGATTAGGGTTAGGGTTAGAGTTAGGTTTAGGGTTAGGTTTAGGGTTTGGGTTAGTGTTAGTGTTAGGGTTAGTATTAGGGTTAGGGTTAAGACTAGCGTTAGGGTTAGGCTTTTGGTTTGGGTTAGGTTTAGGATTAGGTTTTGGGTTAGTCTTAGGGTAAGTGTTAGTGTTAGGGTTTGGCTTTGGGTTAGGGTTAGTGTTAGGTTTAGGATTAGGGTTAGGGTTAGTGTTAGGGTTAGTGTTTGTCTTAGGTTTAGGGTTTGAGTTAGGGTTAGGTTTTGGGTTAGATTTATGGTTAGGTTTTGGGTTAAGGTTAGGTTTAGGGTTAAAGTTAGGAATAGGGTTAGGGTTAGGGTTAGGGTTAATGTTAGGGTTTTGATTAGGGTTAGGGTTAGGATTAGAGTTAGGGTTAGGGTTTTGGTTTCGTTTAGGGTTAGGGTTAGGGTTAAGGTTAGGGTTAGGGTTTGGGTTAATGTTAGGAATAGGGTTATGGTTAGGGATATTGCTAGGGTTTGGGTTAGGGTTTGGATTAGGGTTAGCTTTAGGTTTTGAATTAGGGTTAGGTTTAGGGTTAGGATTAGGTATTGGGTTAGGGTTAGGGTTAGGATTAGGGTTTGGGTAAGGGTTCGCGTTAGGGTTAGTTTTTGTGTTAGGGTTAGTGTTAGGATTAGGATTAGGGTTAGGTTTAGGTTTAGGGTTTGGGTAAGGGTTAGGGTTAGGGTTAGGGTTTGAGTTAGTATTAGGTTTAGGGTTAGGGTTTGGGTTAGGGTTAGGGTTAGGGTTAGGGTTTGGGTTTGTGTTAGGGTGAGGATTAGGGTTAGGATTAGGGTTAGGGTTAGGGTTAGGATTAGGGTTAGGTTTAGGTTTTGGGTTAGGGTTAGGGTTAGGTTTAATGTTAGGGTTTTGATTAGGGTTAGGGTTAGGATTAGAGTTAGGTTTAGGGTTTTGGTTTGAGTTAATGTTATGGTTAGTATTTGGGTTAGTGTTAGGGTTAGGGTTAGGGTTAGGGTTTGGGTTAGGGTTATGGTTAGGGTTAGGATTAGGGTTAGGTTTAGGTTAGAATTAGGGTTAGTTTTAGGGTTTGGATTAGGGTTAGGGTTAGGGTTAGGGTTTGAGTTAGGGTTATGGTTAGGGTTAGGGTTAGGGTTAGGGTTAGGATTAGAGTTAGGGTTAGGGTATTGGTTTGGTTTAGGGTTAGGGTTAGGGTTTGGGTTAGTGTTAGGGTTAGTGTTAGTGTTAGTGTTAGGGTTTGCGTTAGGGTTAGTGTTAGGTTTAGCGTTAGGGTTTGGGTTACCGTTAGGGTTAGTTTTTGGATTAGGGTTAGGGTTAGGATTAGCGTTAGGGTTAGGTTTAGGGTTAGGGTTTGGGTTAGGGTTAGGGTTAGGATTAGGTTTTGAGTTAGGGTTAGGGTTAGGGTTAGAGTTTGGTTAGGGTTAGGGTTAGGGGTTGGGTTTGTGTAAGGGTTAGGGTTAGGGTTAGGATTAGGGTTACGGTTAGGGTTAGGATTAGGGTTACGTTTAGGTTTAGGGTTAGGTTTAGGGTTAGGGTTAATGTTAGGGTTTAGATTAGGGTTAGGGTTAGGATTAGAGTTAGGTTTAGGTTTTTGGTTAGGTTTAGGGTTAGGGTTAGGGTTCGGGTTTGGGTTAGGGTTACGGTTAGGGTTAGGATTAGGGTTACCTTTAGGTTTTGGGTTAGGATTAGGGTTAGGGTTAGTGTTAGGGTTAGGTTTTGGGTTAGCGTTAGGGTTAGGGTTAGGTTTAGGTTTTTGGTTAGGTTTAGGGTTAGGGTTAGGGTTATCGTGAGGGTTATGTTTAGGGTATTGTTTAGGGTTAGGTTTTAGGGTTAGGGTTAGCCATAGGGTTAGGGTTAGGGTTAGGGTGAGGGTTAGTGTTATTTTTTGTGTTAGGGTTAGGTTTAGTTTTAGGGTTTGGGTAAGGGTTAGGGTTTGGGTTAGGTATAAGGTTAGGGTTTGAGTTAGGGTTTGGTTTAGGGTTAGTGTTATTTTTTGGGTTAGGTTTAGGGTTAGCATAAGGGTTAGGGTTAGGTTTAGGGTTAGAGTTTGGGTTAGGATTCGAGTTAGGGTTAGTTTTAGGATTAGGGTTAGGGTTAGGTTTAGGTTTAGGATTTGAGTAAGTGTTAGGGTTTGGGTTAGGGTTAGGGTTAGGGTTTGAGTTAATGTTAGGGTTAGGGTTATGGTTAGGGTTTGGGTTAGGGTTTGGGTTTGGGTTAGGGTTAGGTTTAGGGTTAGGATTTGAGTTAGGGTTAGCGTTAGGGTTAGGGTTAGGGTTTGGGTTAGGTTTAGGGTTAGGTTTAGGGTTTGGGTAAGGTTAGTGTTAGTGTTTGGGTTAGAGTTTGGGTTAGGGTTAGGGTTAAGGTTTGGGTTAGGTTTAGGGTTATTTTTTGGGTTAGGGTTAGGGTTAGGAAATGTGTTAGGGTTAGGTTTAGGGTTAGGGTTTGGGTTAGGGTTAGGGTTAGGGTTTGAGTTAGGGTTTCGGTTAGGGTTAGGGTTAGGGTTAGGGGTTGGGTATGGGTTAGGGTTAGGTTTAGTGTTAAGATTAGGGTTAGGGTTAGAGTTAGGTTTAGGGTTAGGTTTAGGGTTTGGGTTAGTGTTAGTGTTAGGGTTAGTATTAGGGTTAGGGTTAAGACTAGCGTTAGGGTTAGGCTTTTGGTTTGGGTTAGGTTTAGGATTAGGTTTTGGGTTAGTCTTAGGGTAAGTGTTAGTGTTAGGGTTTGGCTTTGGGTTAGGGTTAGTGTTAGGTTTAGGATTAGGGTTAGGGTTAGTGTTAGGGTTAGTGTTTGTCTTAGGTTTAGGGTTTGAGTTAGGGTTAGGTTTTGGGTTAGATTTATGGTTAGGTTTTGGGTTAAGGTTAGGTTTAGGGTTAAAGTTAGGAATAGGGTTAGGGTTAGGGTTAGGGTTAATGTTAGGGTTTTGATTAGGGTTAGGGTTAGGATTAGGGTTAGGGTTAGGGTTTTGGTTTCGTTTAGGGTTAGGGTTAGGGTTAAGGTTAGGGTTAGGGTTTGGGTTAATGTTAGGAATAGGGTTAGGGTTAGGGATATTGCTAGGGTTTGGGTTAGGGTTTGGATTAGGGTTAGCTTTAGGTTTTGAATTAGGGTTAGGTTTAGGGTTAGGATTAGGTTTTGGGTTAGGGTTAGGGTTAGGATTAGGGTTTGGGTAAGGGTTCGGGTTAGGGTTAGTTTTTGTGTTAGGGTTAGTGTTAGGATTAGGGTTAGGGTTAGGTTTAGGTTTAGGGTTTGGGTAAGGGTTAGGGTTAGGGTTAGGGTTTGAGTTAGTATTAGGTTTAGGGTTAGGGTTTGGGTTAGGGTTAGGGTTAGGGTTAGGGTTTGGGTTTGTGTTAGGGTGAGGATTAGGGTTAGGATTAGGGTTAGGGTTAGGGTTAGGATTAGGGTTAGGTTTAGGTTTTGGGTTAGGGTTAGGGTTAGGTTTAATGTTAGGGTTTTGATTAGGGTTAGGGTTAGGATTAGAGTTAGGTTTAGGGTTTTGGTTTGAGTTAATGTTATGGTTAGTATTTGGGTTAGTGTTAGGGTTAGGGTTAGGGTTAGGGTTTGGGTTAGGGTTAGGGTTAGGGTTAGGGTTTGGGTTAGGGTTAGGGATTATCGTGAAAGTTATGTTTATGGTATTGGTTAGGGTTAGGGTTTAGGGTTAGGGTTAGGAATAGGGTTAGGGTTAGGGTTAGTGTTAGGAATAGGGTTAGGGTTATTGTTAGGGTTTGAGTTAGTGTTTGGGTTAGGTTTAGGGTTCGAGTTAGGGTTAGATTTTGAGTTAGGGTTAAGTTTAGGGTTAGGGTTTGGTTTAGGGTTTGTGTTAAGGTTAGGTTTAGGGTTAGGGTTAGGAATAGGGTTAGAGTTAGGGTTTGGGTTAGGGTTAGGGTTATGGTTAGGGTTTGGGTTAGGGTTCGAGTTAGGGTTAGTTTTTGGGTTAGGGTTAGGTTTAGGATTAGATAAGGGTTAGGGTTAGGGTTAGGGTTAGGGTTTGGTTTAGGGTTAGTGTTCTTTTTTGGGTTAGGTTTAGGGTTAGGATAAGGGTTAGGGTTAGTTTTAGGGTTAGGGTTTGGGTTAGGGTTAGGGTTACTGTTTGAGTTAGGGTTAGGGTTAGGGTTAGGGTTAGGGCTAGGATTTGGGTTAGGGTTTGGGTTAGGGTTAGGGTTAGGGTTAGGGTTAGGATTTGGGTTAGGTTTTGGGTTAGGGTTAGGGTAAGGGTTAGGGTTAGGGTTAGGGTTAGGGTTTGGGTTAGGGTTAGCGTTAGGGTTATGTTTAGGGTATTGGTTAGGGTTAGGGTTTAGGGTTAGGGTTAGGAATAAGGTTAGTGTTAGGGTTATTGTTAGGGTTTGGGTTAGGGTTTGGATTAGGGTTAGGTTTAGGTTTTGTTTTAGGGTTAGAGTTAGGGTTAGAGTTTGAGTTAGGGTTAGGGATAGGGTTTGGGTTAGGGTTTAGGGTTAGGGTTTGCGTTAGGGTTTGGGTTAAGGTTAGGTTTAGGGTTATGGTTAGGAATAGGGTTAGGTTTAGGGTTTGGGTTAGGGTTAGGGTTAGGATTAGGGTTTGGGTTAGGGTTCGGGTTAGGGTTAGTTTTTGCGTTAGGGTTAGGGTTAGGATTAGGGTTAGAGTTAGGTTTAGGTTTAGGTTTTGGGTAAGGGTTAGGGTTTGGGTTAGGGTTAGGGTTAGGGTTAGGGTTAGGGTTTGGTTTAGGGTTAGTGTTATTTTTTGGGTTAGGTTTAGGGTTAGAATAAGGGTTAGCGTTAGGTTTAGGGTTAGGGTTTGGTTTAGGGTTAGGGTTAGGGTTTGTTTTAGGGTTAGGGTTACGTTTAGGGTTAGGGTTAGTGTTAGGGTATTGGTTTGGTTTAGGGTTAAGTTTAGGTTTGGGTTAGGGTTAGAGTTAGGTTTAGAGTTTATGTTAGGGTTAGGATTAGGGTTAGGGTAGGTTTAGGGTTAGGGTTTGGGTTAGTGTTAGGGTTAGGGTTAACTGTTGGGTTTGTATTAGGGTTAGGTTTAGGGATAGGATTAGGGTTAGAGTTAGGGTTAGGATTAGGGTTAGGTTTAGGTTTTGGGTTAGGGTTAGGGTTAGGGTTAATGTTAGGGTTTTGATTAGGGTTAGGGTTAGGATTAGAGTTAGGGTTAGGGTTTTTGTTTGGGTTAGTGTTAGGGTTAGGTTTTGGGTTAGTGTTAGGGTTAGGGTTAGTGTTAGAGTTAGGGCTTGGGTTAGGGTTAGGGTTAGGGTTAGGTTTAGGTTTTTGTTTAGGTTTAGGGTTAGGATTAGCGTTTGATTTCGGTTTAGAGTTAGGGTTATGATTAGGGTTTGAGTTAGGGTTAGGTTAGTGTTAGGGTTAGGGTTTGGGTTAGGGTTAGGTTTAGGGTTAGGGTTTGAGTTTGAGTTAGGTTTAGGCTTAGCTTTAGGGTTAAGGTTAGGGTTAGTGTTATGGTTTGGGTTAGGGTTAGGGTCAGGGTTAGGGTTTGGCTTAGGGGTAGGTTTAGGGTTAGGATTTGGTTTAGGGTTAGTGTTAGCATTAGGGTTATGTTTAGGGTATTGTTTAGTTTTAGGGTTTAGTGTTAGGGTTAGGACTAAGTTAGGGTTAGGGTTTAGGTTAGGGTTAGTGTTAGGAATAGGGTTAGGGTTAGGGTTATTGTTAGGGTTTGGGTTAGGGTTTAGATTAGAGTTAGGTTTAGGTTTTGGGTTAGGTTTATAGTTAGGTTTAGAGTTTGAGTTAGGGTTAGGGTTAGGGTTAGGGATAGGGTTTGGGTTTAGGGTTTAGGGTTAGGGTTTTTCGTTAGGGTTTGTGTTAAGGTTAGGTTTAGGGTTACAGTTAGGAATAGGGTTAGGGTTAGGTTTTGGGTTTTGGTTAGGTTTAGGATTAGGGTTTGGGTTAGGGTTCGGGTTAGGGTTAGTTTTTGGGTTAGGGTTAGGTTTAGGATTAGGGTTAGGGTTAGGTTTAGTTTTAGGGTTTGGGTAAGGTTTAGGGTTTGGGTTAGGGTTAGGGTTAGGGTTAGAGTTAGGGTTTGGTTTAACGTTAGTGTTATATTTTGGGTTAGGTTTAGGTTTAGGAAAAGGGTTAGCTTTAGGTTTAGGGTTAGAGTTTAGCTTAGGGTTAGGGTTAGGTTTTGAGTTAGGGTTAGGGTTAGGGTTAGGGTTACGGTTAGGGTTTGGGTTAGGGTTAGGGTTAGGGTTTGGGTTACCGTTAGGGTTAGTTTTTGGGTTAGGGTTAGGGTTAGGATTAGGTTATTGTTAGGTTTAGGGTTAGGGTTTGGGTTAGGGTTAGGGTTAGGGTTAGGGTTTGAGTTAGCGTTAGGGTTAGGGTTAGGGTTTGGGTTAGGGTTAGGGTTAGGGTTAGGGGTTGGGTTTGTGTTAGGGTTAGGGTTAGGGTTAGGATTAGGGTTAGGGTTAGGGTTAGGATTAGGGTTAGGTTTAGGTTTTGGGTTAGGGTTAGGGTTAGGGTTAATGTTAGGGTTTAGATTAGGGTTAGGATTAGAGTTAGGGTTAGGTTTTGGTTTGGGTTAGGGTTTGCGTTAGTGTTTGGTTTAGTGTTATGATTAGGGTTAGTGTTAGGGTTAGGGTTAGGGTTAGGATTAGGGTTAGGGTTAGGTTTAGGTTTTTGGTTAGGTTTAGGGTTAGGGTTAGGGTTTGGGTTAGGGTTAGGGTTAGCGTTAGGGTTATGTTTAGGGTATTGGTTAGGGTTAGGGTTAGGGTTAGGGTTTGAGTTAGATTTAGGGTTCTGGTTAGGGTTAGGTTTAGGGTTTGGGTTAGGGTTTGGGTTAGGGTTAAGGGTTGGGTTTGGGTTAGGGTTATGGTTAGGGTTAGGATTAGGGTTAGGTTTAGGTTAGAATTAGGGTTAGTTTTAGGGTTTGGATTAGGGTTAGGGTTAGGGTTAGGGTTTGAGTTAGGGTTATGGTTAGGTTTAGGGTTAGGGTTAGGGTTAGGGTTAGGGTTAGGATTAGAGTTAGGGTTAGGGTATTGGTTTGGTTTAGGGTTAGGGTTAGGGTTTGGGTTAGTGTTAGGGTTAGTGTTAGTGTTAGTGTTAGGGTTTGGGTTAGGGTTAGTGTTAGGTTTAGGGTTAGGGTTTGGGTTACCGTTAGGTTTAGTTTTTGGGTTAGGGTTAGGGTTAGGATTAGCGTTAGGGTTAGGTTTAGGGTTAGGGTTTGGGTTAGGGTTAGGGTTAGGATTAGGTTTTGAGTTAGGGTTAGGGTTAGGGTTAGGGTTAGTGTTAGGGTTAGGGTTAGGGTTAGGATTAGAGTTAGGGTTAGGGTATTGGTTTGGTTTAGGGTTAGGGTTAGGGTTTGGGTTAGTGTTAGGGTTAGTGTTAGTGTTAGTGTTAGGGTTTGGGTTAGGGTTAGTGTTAGGTTTAGGGTTAGGGTTTGGGTTACCGTTACGGTTAGTTTTTGGGTTAGGGTTAGGGTTAGGATTAGCGTTAGGGTTAGGGGTTGGGTTTGTGTTAGGGTTAGGGTTAGGGTTAGGATTAGGGTTACGGTTAGGGTTAGGATTAGGGTTACGTTTAGGTTTAGGGATAGGTTTAGGGTTAGGGTTAATGTTAGGGTTTAGATTAGGGTTAGGGTTAGGATTAGATTTAGGTTTAGGTTTTTGGTTAGGTTTAGGGTTAGGGTTAGGGTTCGGGTTACGGTTAGGGTTACGGTTAGGGTTAGGATTAGGGTTACGTTTAGGTTTTGGGTTAGGATTAGGGTTAGGGTTTGTGTTAGGGTTAGGTTTTGGGTTAGCGTTTCGGGTAGGGTTAGGTTTAGGTTTTTGGTTAGGTTTAGGGTTAGGGTTAGGGTTATCGTGAGGGTTATGTTTAGGGTATTGGTTAGGGTTAGGTTTTAGGGTTAGGGTTAGCAATAGGGTTAGGGTTAGGGTTAGGGTGAGGGTAGGTGTTATTTTTTGTGTTAGGTTTAGGGTTAGGGTTAGGTTTAGTTTTAGGGTTTGGATAAGGGTTATGGTTTGGGTTAGGTTTAGGGTTAGGGTTTGAGTTAGGGTTGGGTGGGGGGTGAGGGTTCTTTTTTGGGTTAGGTTTAGGGTTAGCATAAGGGTTAGTGTTAGGTTTAGGGTTAGGGTTTGGGTTAGGGTTAGGGTTACTGTTTGAGTTAGGGTTAGGGTTAGGGTTAGGGTTAGGGTTAGGGTTAGGGTTTGGGTTAGGGTTTGGGTTAGGGTTAGGGTTAGGGTTAGGTTTAGGATTTGAGTTAGGGTTAGCGTTAGGTTTAGGGTTACGGTTTGGGTTAGGGTTAGGGTTAGGGTTAGGTTATGAGTTAGGGTTAGTGTTAGGGTTAGGGTTAGGGTTAGGGTTAGGGTTAGGGTTAGGATTAGAGTTAGGGTTAGGGTATTGGTTTGGTTTAGGTTTAGGGTTAGGGTTTGGGTTAATGTTAGGGTTAGTGTTAGTGTTAGTGTTAGTGTTAGGGTTTGGGTTTGGGTTAGGGTTAGGTTTAGGGTTAGGGTTAGGGTTTGGGTTACCGTTAGGGTTAGTTTTTGGGTTAGGGTTAGGGTTAGGATTAGGTTATTGTTAGGTTTAGGGTTAGGGTTTCGGTTAGGGTTAGGGTTAGGGTTAGGGTTTGAGTTAGCGTTAGGGTTAGGGTTAGGGTTTTTGTTAGGGTTAGGGTTAGGGTTAGGGGTTAGGGTTAGGGTTAGGGTTAGGGTTTGGGTTAGTGTTAGGGTTAGGGTTAGTGTTAGGGTTAGGGTTTGGGTTAGGGTTAGGGTTAGGGTTAGGATTAGGGTTAGGTTTAGGTTTTGGGTTAGGGTTAGGGTTAGGGTTAATGTTAGGGTTTAGATTAGGGTTAGGATTAGAGTTAGGGTTAGGTTTTGGTTTGGGTTAGGGTTAGCGTTAGTGTTTGGGTTAGTGTTAGGGTTAGGGTTAGTGTTAGGGTTAGGGTTAGGGTTAGGATTAGGGTTAGGGTTAGGTTTAGGTTTTTGGTTAGGTTTAGGGTTAGGGTTAGGGTTTGGGTTAGGGTTAGGGTTAGCGTTAGGGTTATTTTTAGGGTATTGGTTAGGGTTAGGGTTAGGGTTAGGGTTTGAGTTAGGTTTAGGGTTCTGGTTAGGGTTAGGTTTAGGGTTTGGGTTAGGGTTTGGGTTAGGGTTAAGGGTTGGGTTTGGGTTAGGGTTATGGTTAGGGTTAGGATTAGGGTTAGGTTTAGGTTAGAATTAGGGTTAGTTTTAGGGTTTGGATTAGGGTTAGGGTTAGGGTTAGGGTTTGAGTTAGGGTTATGGTTAGGTTTAGGTTTAGGGTTAGGGTTAGGGTTAGGGTTAGGATTAGAGTTAGGGTTAGGGTATTGGTTTGGTTTAGGGTTAGGGTTAGGGTTTGGGTTAGTGTTAGGGTTAGTGTTAGTGTTAGTGTTAGGGTTTGGGTTAGGGTTAGTGTTAGGTTTAGGGTTAGGGTTTGGGTTACCGTTAGGTTTAGTTTTTGGGTTAGGGTTAGGGTTAGGATTAGCGTTAGGGTTAGGTTTAGGGTTAGGGTTTGGGTTAGGGTTAGGGTTAGGATTAGGTTTTGAGTTAGGGTTAGGGTTAGGGTTAGGGTTAGTGTTAGGGTTAGGGTTAGGGTTAGGATTAGAGTTAGGGTTAGGGTATTGGTTTGGTTTAGGGTTAGGGTTAGGGTTTGGGTTAGTGTTAGGGTTAGTGTTAGTGTTAGTGTTAGGGTTTGGGTTAGGGTTAGTGTTAGGTTTAGGGTTAGGGTTTGGGTTACCGTTACGGTTAGTTTTTGGGTTAGGGTTAGGGTTAGGATTAGCGTTAGGGTTAGGGGTTGGGTTTGTGTTAGGGTTAGGGTTAGGGTTAGGATTAGGGTTACGGTTAGGGTTAGGATTAGGGTTACGTTTAGGTTTAGGGATAGGTTTAGGGTTAGGGTTAATGTTAGGGTTTAGATTAGGGTTAGGGTTAGGATTAGATTTAGGTTTAGGTTTTTGGTTAGGTTTAGGGTTAGGGTTAGGGTTCGGGTTACGGTTAGGGTTACGGTTAGGGTTAGGATTAGGGTTACGTTTAGGTTTTGGGTTAGGATTAGGGTTAGGGTTAGTGTTAGGGTTAGGTTTTGGGTTAGCGTTACGGTTAGGGTTAGGTTTAGGTTTTTGGTTAGGTTTAGGGTTAGGGTTAGGGTTATCGTGAGGGTTATGTTTAGGGTATTGGTTAGGGTTAGGTTTTAGGGTTAGGGTTAGCAATAGGGTTAGGGTTAGGGTTAGGGTGAGGGTTAGTGTTATTTTTTGTGTTAGGTTTAGGGTTAGGGTTAGGTTTAGTTTTAGGGTTTGGGTAAGGGTTAGGGTTTGGGTTAGGTTTAGGGTTAGGGTTTGAGTTAGGGTTTGGTTTAGGGTTAGTGTTATTTTTTGGGTTAGGTTTAGTGTTAGCATAAGGGTTAGTGTTAGGTTTAGGGTTAGGGTTTGGGTTAGGGTTAGGGTTACTGTTTGAGTTAGGGTTAGGGTTAGGGTTAGGGTTAGGGTTAGGGTTAGGGTTTGGGTTAGGGTTTGGGTTAGGGTTAGGGTTAGGGTTAGGTTTAGGATTTGAGTTAGGGTTAGCGTTAGGTTTAGGGTTACGGTTTGGGTTAGGGTTAGGGTTAGGGTTAGGTTATGAGTTAGGGTTAGTGTTAGGGTTAGGGTTAGGGTTAGGGTTAGGGTTAGGGTTAGGATTAGAGTTAGGGTTAGGGTATTGGTTTGGTTTAGGTTTAGGGTTAGGGTTTGGGTTAATGTTAGGGTTAGTGTTAGTGTTAGTGTTAGGGTTTGGGTTTGGGTTAGGGTTAGGTTTAGGGTTAGGGTTAGGGTTTGGGTTACCGTTAGGGTTAGTTTTTGGGTTAGGGTTAGGGTTAGGATTAGGTTATTGTTAGGTTTAGGGTTAGGGTTTCGGTTAGGGTTAGGGTTAGGGTTAGGGTTTGAGTTAGCGTTAGGATTAGGGTTAGGGTTTTTGTTAGGGTTAGGGTTAGGGTTAGGGGTTAGGGTTAGGGTTAGGGTTAGGGTTTGGGTTAGTGTTAGGGTTAGGGTTAGTGTTAGGGTTAGGGTTTGGGTTAGGGTTAGGGTTAGGATTAGGTTTAGGTTTTTGGTTAGGTTTAGGGTTAAGGTTAGGGTTTGGGTTAGGGTTAGGGTTAGCGTTAGGGTTATGTTTAGGGTATTGGTTAGGGTTAGGTTTAGGGTTTGAGTTAGGTTTAGGGTTCTGGTTAGGGTTAGGTTTAGGGTTTGGGTTAGGGTTTGGGTTAGGGTTAAGGGTTGGGTTTGGGTTAGGGTTATGGTTAGGGTTAGGATTAGGGTTAGGTTTAGGTTAGAATTAGGGTTAGTTTTATGGTTTGGATTAGCGTTAGGGTTAGGGTTAGGGTTTGAGTTAGGGTTATGGTTAGGGTTAGGGTTAGGGTTAGGGTTAGGGTTAGGGTTAGGATTAGAGTTAGGGTTAGGGTATTGGTTTGGTTTAGGGTTAGGGTTAGGGTTTGGGTTAGTGTTAGGGTTAGTGTTAGTGTTAGTGTTAGGGTTTGGGTTAGGGTTAGTGTTAGGTTTAGGGTTAGGGTTTGGGTTTGGGTTAGCGTTAGGGTTAGTTTTTGGGTTAGGGTTAGGGTTAGGATTAGGTTATTGTTAGGTTTAGGGTTAGGGTTTCGGTTAGGGTTAGGGTTAGGGTTAGGGTTTGAGTTAGCGTTAGGATTAGGGTTAGGGTTTTTGTTAGGGTTAGGGTTAGGGTTAGGGGTTAGGGTTAGGGTTAGGGTTAGGGTTTGGGTTAGTGTTAGGGTTAGGGTTAGTGTTAGGGTTAGGGTTTGGGTTAGGGTTAGGGTTAGGATTAGGTTTAGGTTTTTGGTTAGGTTTAGGGTTAGGGTTAGGGTTTGGGTTAGGGTTAGGGTTAGCGTTAGGGTTATGTTTAGGGTATTGGTTAGGGTTAGGTTTAGGGTTTGAGTTAGGTTTAGGGTTCTGGTTAGGGTTAGGTTTAGGGTTTGGGTTAGGGTTTGGGTTAGGGTTAAGGGTTGGGTTTGGGTTAGGGTTATGGTTAGGGTTAGGATTAGGGTTAGGTTTAGGTTAGAATTAGGGTTAGTTTTATGGTTTGGATTAGCGTTAGGGTTAGGGTTAGGGTTTGAGTTAGGGTTATGGTTAGGGTTAGGGTTAGGGTTAGGGTTAGGGTTAGGGTTAGGATTAGAGTTAGGGTTAGGGTATTGGTTTGGTTTAGGGTTAGGGTTAGGGTTTGGGTTAGTGTTAGGGTTAGTGTTAGTGTTAGTGTTAGGGTTTGGGTTAGGGTTAGTGTTAGGTTTAGGGTTAGGGTTTGGGTTACCGTTAGGGTTAGTTTTTGGGTTAGAGTTAGGGTTAGGATTAGCGTTAGGGTTAGGTTCAGGGTTAGGGTTTGGGTTAGGGTTAGGGTTAGGATTAGGTTTTGAGTTAGGGTTAGGGTTAGGGTTAGGGTTAGTGTTAGTGTTAGGGTTAGGTTTAGGATTAGACTTAGGGTTAGGTTATTGGTTTGGTTTATGTTTAGGGTTAGGGTTTGGGTTAGTGTTAGGGTTAGTGTTAGTGTTAGTGTTAGGGTTTGGGTTAGGGTTAGTGTTAGGTTTAGGGTTAGGGTTTGGGTTACCGTTAGGGTTAGTTTTTGGGTTAGGGTTAGGGTTAGGATTAGCGTTAGGGTTAGGGTTTGGGTTTGTGTTAGGGATAGGGTTAGGGTTAGGATTAGGGTTACGGTTAGGGTTAGGATTAGGGTTACGTTTAGGTTTAGGGTTAGGTTTAGGGTTAGGGTTAATGTTAGGGTTTAGATTAGGGTTAGGGTTAGGATTAGAGTTAGGTTTAGGTTTTTGGTTAGGTTTAGGGTTAGGGTTAGGGTTCGGGTTAGGGTTAGGGTTACGGTTAGGGTTAGGATTAGGGTTACGTTTAGGTTTTGGGTTAGGATTAGGGTTAGGGTTAGTGTTAGGGTTAGGTTTTGGGTTAGCGTTACGGTTAGGGTTAGGTTTAGGTTTTTGGTTAGGTTTAGGGTTAGGGTTAGGGTTATCGTGAGGGTTATGTTTAGGGTATTGGTTAGGGTTAGGTTTTAGGGTTAGGGTTAGCAATAGGGTTAGGGTTAGGGTTAGGGTGAGGGTTAGTGTTATTTTTTGTGTTAGGTTTAGGGTTAGGGTTAGGTTTAGTTTTAGGGTTTGGGTAAGGGTTAGGGTTTGGGTTAGGTTTAGGGTTAGGGTTTGAGTTAGGGTTTGGTTTAGGGTTAGTGTTATTTTTTGGGTTAGGTTTAGTGTTAGCATAAGGGTTACGGTTAGGTTTAGGGTTACAGTTCGGGTTAGGATTCGAGTTAGGGTTAGTTTTAGGATTAGGGTTAGGGTTAGGGTTAGGTTTAGGATTTGGGTAAGTGTTAGGGTTTGGGTTAGGGTTAGGGTTAGGGTTTGAGTTAATGTTAGGGTTAGGGTTAGGGTTAGGGTTTGGGTTAGGGTTTGGGTTAGGGTTAGGGTTAGGGTTAGGGTTAGGATTTGAGTTAGGGTTAGCGTTAGGGTTAGGGTTACGGTTTGGATTAGGGTTAGTGTTAGGGTTAGGGTTAGGGTTTGGGTTAGGTTTAGGGTTAGGTTTAGGGTTTGGGTAAGGGTTAGTGTTAGTGTTTGGGTTAGAGTTTGGGTTAGGGTTAGGGTTAAGGTTTGGGTTAGGTTTAGGGTTATTTTTTGGGTTAGGGTTAGGGTTAGGAAAAGTGTTAGGGTTAGGTTTAGGGTTAGGGTTTGGGTTAGGGTTTCGGTTAGGGTTAGGGTTAGGGTTAGGGGTTGGGTATGGGTTAGGTTTAGGTTTAGTGTTAAGATTAGGATTAGGGTTAGAGTTAGGTTTAGGGTTAGGTTTAAGGTTTGGGTTAGTGTTAGTGTTAGGGTTAGTATTAGGGTTAGGGTTAAGATTAGCGTTAGGGTTAGGCTTTTGGTTTGGGTTAGGTTTAGGGTTAGGTTTTGGGTTAGTCTTAGGGTAAGTGTTAGTGTTAGGGTTTGGCTTTGGGTTAGGGTTAGTGTTAGGTTTAGGATTAGGGTTAGGGTTAGTGTTAGGGTTAGTGTTTGTCTTAGGTTTAGGGTTTGAGTTAGGGTTAGGTTTTGGGTTAGATTTACGGTTAGGTTTTGGGTTAAGGTTAGGTTTAGGGTTAAAGTTAGGAATAGGGTTAGGGTTAGGGTTAGGGTTAATGTTAGGGTTTTGATTAGGGTTAGGGTTAGGATTAGATTTAGGGTTAGGGTTTTGGGTTCGTTTAGGGTTAGGGTTAGGGTTAAGGTTAGGGTTAGGGTTTGGGTTAGTGTTAGGAATAGGGTTAGGGTTAGGGATATTGTTAGGGTTTGGGTTAGGGTTTGGATTAGGGTTAGCTTTAGGTTTTGAATTAGGGTTAGGGTTAGGGTTAGGATTAGGGTTTGTGTTAGGGTTAGGGTTAGTATTAGGGTTTGGGTAAGGGTTCGGGTTAGGGTTAGTTTTTGTGTTAGGGTTAGTGTGAGGATTAGGGTTAGGGTTAGGTTTAGATTTAGGGTTTGGGTAAGGGTTAGGGTTAGGGTTAAGGTTAGGGTTAGGGTTTGGGTTAGTGTTAGGAATAGGGTTAGGGTTAGGGATATTGTTAGGGTTTCGGTTAGTGTTTGGATTAGGGTTAGCTTTAGGTTTTGAATTAGGGTTAGGGTTAGGGTTAGGATTAGGGTTTGGGTTAGGGTTAGGGTTAGGATTAGGTTTTGGGTAAGGGTTCGGGTTAGGGTTAGTTTTTGTTTTAGGGTTAGTGTTAGGATTAGGGTTAGGGTTAGGTTTAGGTTTAGGGTTTGGGTAAGGGTTAGGTTTCGGGTTAGGGTTTGAGTTAGGATTAGGTTTAGGGTTAGGGTTTGGGTTAGGGTTAGGGTTATGGTTAGGGGTTGGATTTGTGTTAGGGTGAGGATTAGGGTTAGGATTAGGGTTAGGGTTAGGGTTAGGATTAGGGTTAGGTTTAGGTTTTGGGTTAAGGTTAGGGTTAGGTTTAATATTAGGGTTTTGATTAGGGTTAGGGTTAGGATTAGAGTTAGGTTTAGGATTTTGGTTTGAGTTAATGTTAGGGTTAGTATTTGGGTTAGTGTTAGGGTTAGTGTTAGAATTTGGGTTAGGGTTAGGGTTAGGGTTAGGGTTTGGGTTAGGGTTAGGGATTAACGTGAAAGTTATGTTTATGGTATTGGTTAGGGTTCGGGTTTAGGGTTAGGGTTAGGAATAGGGGTAGGGTTAGGGTTAGTGTTAGGAATAGGGTTAGGGTTATTGTTAGGGTTTGAGTTAGTGTTTGGGTTAGGGTTAGGGTTAGGGTTTGCGTTAGGGTTTTGGGTTAAGGTTAGGTTTAGGGTTAGGGTTAGGAATAGGGTTAGAGTTAGGGTTTGTGTTAGGGAAAGTGTTATGGTTAGGGTTTGGGTTAGGGTTCGAGTTAGGGTTAGTTTTTGGGTTAGGGTTAGGTTTAGGATTAGATAAGGGTTAGGGATAGGGTTAGTGTTAGGGTTTGGTTTAGGGTTAGTGTTATTTTTTGGGTTAGGTTTAGGGTTAGGATAAGGGTTAGGGTTAGTTTTAGGGTTAGGGTTTGGGTTAGGGTTAGGGTTACTGTTTGAGTTAGGGTTAGGGTTAGGGTTAGGGTTAGGGTTAGGATTTGGGTTAGGGTTTGGGTTAGGGTTAGGGTTAGGGTTAGGGTTAGGATTTGGGTTAGGTTTTGGGTTAGGGTTAGGGTAAGGGTTAGGGTTAGGGTTTGGGTTAGGGTTTGGGTTAAGGTTAGGTTTAGGTTTAATGTTAGGAATAGGGTTAGGGTTAGTTTTTGGGTTAGGGTTAGGGTTAGGGTTAGGGTTTGGGTTAGGGTTAGCGTTAGGGTTATGTTTAGGGTTTTGGTTAGGGTTAGGGTTTAGGGTTAGGGTTAGGAATAGGGTTAGTGTTAGGGTTATTGTTAGGGTTTGGGTTAGGGTTTGGATTAGGGTTAGGTTTAGGTTTTGGGTTAGGGTTAGAGTTAGGGTTAGAGTTTGAGTTAGGGTTAGGGTTAGGGTTAGGGCTAGTGTTAGGAGTAGGGTTAGGGTTAGGGTTATTGTTAGGGTTTGGGTTAGGGTTTGGATTAGGTTTAGGTTTAGGTTTTGGGTTAGGGTTAGAGTTAGTGATAGAGTTTGAGTTAGGGTTAGGGATAGGGTTTGGGTTAGGGTTTAGGGTTAGGGTTTGAGTTAGGGTTTGGGTTAAGTTTAGGTTTAGGGTTATGGTTAGGA
This sequence comes from Eospalax fontanierii, assembly GCA_035773235.1. Classification (NCBI taxonomy): domain Eukaryota; kingdom Metazoa; phylum Chordata; class Mammalia; order Rodentia; family Spalacidae; genus Eospalax; species Eospalax fontanierii. The sequence goes on along the minus strand of CM069552.1, from coordinate 133,370 downwards.
ATAGGGTTAGGTTTAGGGTTTGGGTTAGGGTTAGGGTTAGGATTAGGGTTTGGGTTAGGTTTAGGTTTAGGGTTTGGGTAAGGGTTAGGGTTAGGGTTAGGGTTTGAGTTAGGATTAGGTTTAGGGTTAGGGTTTGGGTTAGGGTTAGGGTTAGGGTTAGGGGTTGGGTTGGTGTTAGGGTGAGGATTAGGGTTAGGATTAGGGTTAGGGTTAAGGTTAGGATTAGGGTTAGGTTTAGGTTTTGGGTTAGGGTTAGGGTTAGGTTTAATGTTAGGGTTTTGATTAGGGTTAGGGTTAGGATTAGAGTTAGGTTTAGGGTTTTGGTTTGAGTTAATGTTAGGGTTAGTATTTGGGTTACTGTTAGGGTTAGGGTTAGGGTTAGGGTTTGGGTTAGGGTTAGGGTTAGGGTTAGGGTTTGGGTTAGGGTTAGGGATTAGCGTGAAAGTTATGTTTATGGTATTGGTTAGGGTTAGGGTTTAGGGTTAGGGTTAGGAATAGGGTTAGGGTTAGGGTTAGTGTTAGGAATAGGGTTAGGGTTATTGTTAGGGTTTGAGTTAGTGTTTGGGTTAGGGTTAGGGTTCGAGTTAGGGTTAGAGTTTGAGTTAGGGTTAAGTTTAGGGTTAGGGTTTGGTTTAGGGTTTGGGTTAAGGTTAGGTTTAGGGTTAGGTTTAGGAATAGGGTTAGAGTTAGGGTTTGGGTTAGGGTTAGGGTTATGGTTAGGGTTTGGGTTAGGGTTCGAGTTAGGGTTAGTTTTTGGGTTAGGGTTAGGTTTAGGATTAGATAAGGGTTAGGTTTAGGGTTAGGGTTAGGGTTTGGTTTAGGGTTAGTGTTATTTTTTGGGTTAGGTTTAGGGTTAGAATAAGGGTTAGGATTAGTTTTAGGGTTAGGGTTTGGGTTAGGGTTAGGGTTACTGTTTGAGTTAGGGTTAGGGTTAGGGTTAGGGTTAGGGTTAGGGTTAGGATTTGGGTTAGGGTTTGGGTTAGGGTTAGGGTTAGGGTTAGGGTTAGGATTTGGGTTAGGGTTAGGGTAAGGGTTAGGGTTAGGATTTGGGTTAGGGTTTGGGTTAAGGTTAGGTTTAGGTTTAATGTTAGGAATAGGGTTAGGGTTAGTTTTTGGGTTAGGGTTAGGGTTAGGGTTAGGGTTTGGGTTAGGGTTAGCGTTAGGGTTATGTTTAGGGTATTGGTTAGGGTTAGGGTTTAGGGTTAGGGTTAGGAATAGGGTTAGTGTTAGGGTAATTGTTAGGGTTTGGGTTAGGGTTTGGATTAGGGTTAGGTTTAGGTTTTGGGTTAGGGTTAGAGTTAGGGTTAGAGTTTGAGTTAGGGTTAGGGTTAGGGTTAGGGCTAGTGTTAGGATTAGGGTTAGGGTTAGGGTTATTGTTAGGGTTTGGGTAAGGGTTTGGATTAGGTTTAGGTTTAGGTTTTGGGTTAGGGTTAGAGTTAGTGATAGAGTTTGAGTTTGGGTTAGGGATAGGGTTTGGGTTAGGGTTTAGGGTTAGGGTTTGAGTTAGGGTTTGGGTTAAGTTTAGGTTTAGGGTTACGGTTAGGAATAGGGTTAGGTGTAGGGTGTGGGGTAGGGTTAGGGTTAGGATTAGGGTTTGGGTTAGGTTTAGGTTTAGGGTTTGGGTAAGGGTTAGGTTTAGGGTTAGGGTTTGAGTTAGGATTAGGTTTAGGGTTAGGGTTTGGGTTCGGGTTAGGGTTAGGGTTAGGGTTAGGGGTTGGGTTTGTGTTAGGGTGAGGATTAGGGTTAGGATTAGGGTTAGGGTTAGGGTTAGGATTAGGGTTAGGTTTAGGTTTTGGGTTAGGGTTAGGGTTAGGTTTAATGTTAGGGTTTTGATTAGGGTTAGGGTTAGGATTAGAGTTAGGTTTAGGGTTTTGGTTTGACTTAATGTTAGGGTTAGTATTTGGGTTACTGTTAGGGTTAGGGTTAGGGTTAGGGTTTGGGTTAGGGTTAGGGTTAGGGTTAGGGTTTGGGTTAGGGTTAGGGATTATCGTGAAAGTTATGTTTATGGTATTGGTTAGGGTTAGGGTTTAGGGTTAGGGTTAGGAATAGGGTTAGGGTTAGGGTTAGTGTTAGGAATAGGGTTAGGGTTATTGTTAGGGTTTGAGTTAGTGTTTGGGTTAGGGTTAGGGTTCGAGTTAGGGTTAGAGTTTGAGTTAGGGTTAAGTTTAGGGTTAGGGTTTGGTTTAGGGTTTGGGTTAAGGTTAGGTTTAGGGTTAGGGTTAGGAATAGGGTTAGAGTTAGGGTTTGGGTTAGGGTTAGGGTTATGGTTAGGGTTTGGGTTAGGGTTCGAGTTAGGGTTAGTTTTTGGGTTAGGGTTAGGTTTAGGATTAGATAAGGGTTAGGTTTAGGGTTAGGGTTAGGGTTTGGTTTAGGGTTAGTGTTATTTTTTGAGTTAGGTTTAGGGTTAGAATAAGGGTTAGAGTTAGTTTTAGGGTTAGGGTTTGGGTTAGGGTTAGGGTTACTGTTTGAGTTAGGGTTAGGGTTAGGGTTAGGGTTAGGGTTAGGGTTAGGGTTAGGATTTGGGTTAGGGTTTGGGTTAGGGTTAGGGTTAGGGTTAGGGTTAGGATTTGGGTTAGGTTTTGGGTTAGGGTTAGGGTAAGGGTTAGGGTTAGGGTTTGGGTTAGGGTTTGGGTTAAGGTTAGGTTTAGGTTTAATGTTAGGAATAGGGTTAGGGTTAGTTTTTGGGTTAGGGTTAGGGTTAGCGGTAGGGTTTGGGTTAGGGTTAGAGTTAGTGATAGAGTTTGAGTTAGGGTTAGGGATAGGGTTTGGGTTAGGGTTTAGGATTAGGGTTTGAGTTAGGGTTTGGGTTAAGTTTAGGTTTAGGGTTATGGTTAGGAATAGGGTTAGGTTTAGGGTTTGGGTTAGGGTTAGGGTTAGGATTAGGGTTGGGGTTAGGTTTAGGTTTAGGGTTTGGGTAAGGGTTAGGTTTAGGGTTAGGGTTTGAGTTAGGATTAGGTTTAGGGTTAGGGTTTGGGTTAGGGTTAGGGTTAGGGTTAGGGGTTGGGTTTGTGTTAGGGTGAGGATTAGGATTAGGATTAGGGTTAGGGTTAGGGTTAGGATTAGGGTTAGGTTTAGGTTTTGGGTTAGGGTTAGGGTTAGGTTTAATGTTAGGGTTTTGATTAGGGTTAGGGTTAGGATTAGAGTTAGGTTTAGGGTTTTGGTTTGAGTTAATGTTAGGGTTAGTATTTGGGTTACTGTTAGGGTTAGGGTTAGGGTTAGGGTTTGGGTTAGGGTTAGGGTTAGGGTTAGGGTTTGGGTTAGGGTTAGGGATTAGCGTGAAAGTTATGTTTATGGTATTGGTTAGGGTTAGGGTTTAGGGTTAGGGTTAGGAATAGGGTTAGGGTTAGGGTTAGTGTTAGGAATAGGGTTAGGGTTATTGTTAGGGTTTGAGTTAGTGTTTGGGTTAGGGTTAGGGTTCGAGTTAGGGTTAGAGTTTGAGTTAGGGTTAAGTTTAGGGTTAGGGTTTGGTTTAGGGTTTGGGTTAGGTTAGGTTTAGGGTTAGGGTTAGGAATAGGGTTAGAGTTAGGGTTTGGGTTAGGGTTAGGGTTATGGTTAGGGTTTGGGTTAGGGTTTGAGTTAGGGTTAGTTTTTGGGTTAGGGTTAGGTTTAGGATTAGATAAGGGTTAGGTTTAGGTTAGGGTTAGGGTTTGGTTTAGGGTTAGTGTTATTTTTTGGGTTAGGTTTAGGGTTAGAATAAGGGTTAGGGTTAGTTTTAGGGTTAGGGTTTGGGTTAGGGTTAGGGTTACTGTTTGAGTTAGGGTTAGGGTTAGGGTTAGGGTTAGGGTTAGGGTTAGGATTTGGGTTAGGGTTTGGGTTAGGGTTAGGGTTAGGGTTAGGGTTAGGATTTGGGTTAGGTTTTGGGTTAGGGTTAGGGTAAGGGTTAGGGTTAGGGTTTGGGTTAGGGTTTGGGTTAAGGTTAGGTTTAGGTTTAATGTTAGGAATAGGGTTAGGGTTAGTTTTTGGGTTAGGGTTAGTGTTAGGGTTAGGGTTTGGGTTAGGGTTAGCGTTAGGGTTATGTTTAGGGTATTGGTTAGGGTTAGGGCTTAGGGTTAGGGTTAGGAATAGGGTTAGTGTTAGGGTTATTGTTAGGGTTTGGGTTAGGGTTTGGATTAGGGTTAGGTTTAGGTTTTGGGTTAGGGTTAGAGTTAGGGTTAGAGTTTGAGTTAGGGTTAGGGTTAGGGTTAGGGCTAGTGTTAGGAGTAGGGTTAGGGTTAGGGTTTGGGTTAAGGTTAGGTTTAGGGTTATGGTTAGGAATAGGGTTACGTTTAGGGTTTGGGTTAGGGTTAGGGTTAGGATTAGGGTTTGGGTTAGGGTTCGGGTTAGGGTTAGTTTTTGGGTTAGGGTTAGGGTTAGGATTAGGGTTAGAGTTAGGTTTAGGTTTAGGTTTTGGGTAAGGGTTAGGGTTTGGGTTAGGGTTAGGGTTAGGGTTAGGGTTAGGGTTTGGTTTAGGGTTAGTGTTATTTTTTGGGTTAGGTTTAGGGTTAGAATAAGGGTTAGGGTTAGGTTTAGGGTTAGGGTTTGTGTTAGGGTTAGGGTTAGGGTTTGTTTTAGGGTTAGGGTTACGGTTAGGGTTAGGGTTAGTGTTAGGGTATTGGTTTGGTTTAGGGTTAGGGTTAGGGTGTGGGTTAGGGTTTGGGTTAGGGTTAGGTTTAGGTTTGGGTTAGGGTTAGAGTTAGGTTTAGAGTTTAGGTTAGGGTTAGGATTAGGGTTAGGGTAGGTTTAGGGTTAGGGTTTGGGTTAGTGTTAGGGTTAGGGTTAAGGGTTGGGTTTGTATTAGGGTTAGGGTTAGGGTTAGGATTAGGGTTAGAGTTAGGGTTAGGATTAGGGTTAGGTTTAGGTTTTGGGTTAGGGTTAGGGTTAGGGTTAATGTTAGGGTTTTGATTAGGGTTAGGGTTAGGATTAGAGTTAGAGTTAGGGTTTTTGTTTGGGTTAGGGTTAGGTTTTGGGTTAGTGTTAGGATTAGGGTTAGTGTTAGAGTTAGGGCTTGGGTTAGGGTTAGGGTTAGGGTTAGGTTTAGGTTTTTGTTTAGGTTTAGGGTTAGGGTTAGGGTTTGGGTTCGGTTTAGAGTTAGGGTTATGTTTAGGGTTTGAGTTAGGGTTAGGTTAGTGTTAGCGTTAGGGTTTGGGTTAGGGTTAGGTTTAGGGTTAGGGTTTGAGTTAGAGTTAGGTTTAGGCTTTAGCATTAGGGTTAAGGTTAGGGTTAGTGTTATGGTTTGGGTTAGGGTTAGGGTCAGGGTTAGGGTTTGGCTTAGGGGTAGGGTTAGGGTTAGGATTTGGTTTAGGGTTAGTGTTAGCATTAGGGTTATGTTTAGGGTATTGGTTAGGGTTAGGGTTTAGTGTTAGGGTTAGGAATAGGGTTAGGGTAAGGGTTAGGGTTAGGGTTAGTGTTAGGAATAGGGTTAGGGTTAGGGTTATTGTTAGGGTGTGTGTTAGGGTTGGGATTAGAGTTAGGCTTAGTGTTTGGGATAGGGATAGAGTTAGGGTTAGAGTTTGAGTTAGGGTTAGGGTTAGGGTTAGGGATAGGGTTTGGGTTTAGGGTTTAGGGTTAGGGTTTTCGTTAGGGTTTGTGTTAAGGTTAGGTTTAGGGTTAGAGTTAGGAATAGGGTTAGGGTTAGGTTTTGGGTTTTGGTTAGGTTTAGGATTAGGGTTTGGGTTAGGGTTCGGTTTAGGGTTAGTTTTTGGGTTAGGGTTAGGTTTAGGATTAGGGTTAGGGTTAGGTTTAGTTTTAGGGTTTGGGTAAGGGTTAGGGTTTGGGTTAGGGTTAGGGTTAGGGTTAGAGTTAGGGTTTGGTTTAACGTTAGTGTTATATTTTGGGTTAGGTTTAGGTTTAGGTAAAGGGTTAGCGTTAGGTTTAGGGTTAGAGTTTGGCTTAGGGTTAGGGTTAGGTTTTGAGTTAGGGTTAGGGTTAGGGTTAGGGTTAGGGTTAGGGTTAGGGTTAGGGTTAGGTTTAGGGTTAGGGTTAGGGTTTGGGTTACCGTTAGGGTTAGTTTTTGGGTTTGGGTTAGGGTTAGGATTAGGTTATTGTTAGGTTTAGGGTTAGGGTTTGGGTTAGGGTAAGGGTTAGGGTTAGGGTTTGAGTTAGCGTTAGGGTTAGGGTTAGGGTTTGGGTTAGGGTTAGGGTTAGGGTTAGGGTTTGGGTTTGTGTTAGGGTTAGGGTTAGGGTTAGGATTAGGGTTAGGGTTAGGGTTAGGATTAGGTTTAGGTTTAGGTTTTGGGTTAGGGTTAGGGTTAGGGTTAATGTTAGGGTTTAGGTTAGGGTTAGGATTAGAGTTAGGGTTAGGTTTTGGTTTGGGTTAGGGTTAGGTTTAGGGTTTGGGTTAGTGTTAGGGTTAGGTTTAGTATTAGGGTTAGGGTTAGGGTTAGGGTTAGGGTTAGGGTTAGGTTTAGGTTTTTGGTTAGGTTTAGGGTTAGGGTTAGGGTTTGGGTTAGGGTTAGGGTTAGCGTTAGGGTTATGTTTAGGGTATTGGTTTGGGTTAGGGTTAGGGTTAGGGTTTGACTTAGGTTTAGGGTTCTGGTTAGGGTTAGGTTTAGGGTTTGGGTTAGGGTTTGGGTTAGGGTTAAGGGTTGGGTTTGGGTTAGGGTTATGGTTAGGGTTAGGATTAGGGTTAGGTTTAGGTTAGAATTAGGGTTAGTTTTAGGGTTTGGATTAGGGTTAGGGTTAGGGTTAGGGTTTGAGTTAGGGTTATGGTTAGGGTTAGGGTTAGGGTTAGGGTTAGGGTTAGGGTTAGGGTTAGGATTAGAGTTAGGGTTAGGGTATTGGTTTGGTTTAGGGTTAGGGTTAGGGTTTGTTTTAGTGTTAGGGTTAGTGTTAGTGTTAGTGTTACGATTTGGGTTAGGGTTAGTGTTAGGTTTAGGGTTAGGGTTTGGGTTACCGTTAGGTTTAGTTTTTGGGTTAGGGTTAGGGTTAGGATTAGCGTTAGGGTTAGGTTTAGGGTTAGGGTTTGGGTTAGGGTTAGGGTTAGGATTAGGGTTAAGGTTAGGGTTAGGATTTGGTTTAGGGTTAGTGTTAGCATTAGGGTTATGTTTAGGGTATTGGTTAGGGTTAGGGTTTAGTGTTAGGGTTAGGGTTAGGGTTACGGTTAGGGTTAGTGTTAGGAATAGGGCTAGGGTTAGGGTTATTGTTAGGGTTTGGGTTAGGGTTTGGATTAGAGTTAGATTTAGGTTTTGGGTTAGGATTAGAGTTGGAGTTAGAGTTTGAGTTAGGGTTAGGGTTAGCGTTAGCGATAGGGTTTGGGTTTACGGTTTAGGGTTAGGGTTTTCGTCAGGGTTTGTGTTAAGGTTAGGTTTAGGGTTAGACTTAGGAATAGGCTTAGGGTTAGGTTTTGGGTTTTGGTTAGGTTTAGGATTAGGGTTTGGGTTAGGGTTCGGGTTAGGGTTAGTTTTTGGGTTAGGGTTAGGTTTAGGATTAGGGTTAGGGTTAGGTTTAGTTTTAGGGTTTGGGTAAGGGTTAGGGTTTGGGTTAGGGTTAGGGTTAGGGTTAGGGTTTGGGTTAGTGTTAGGGTTAGGGTTAGTGTTAGGGTTAGGGTTAGGGTTAGGGTTAGGTTTAGGTTTTTGGTTAGGTTTAGGGTTAGTGTTAGGGTTTGGGTTAGGGTTAGGGTTAGCGTTAGGTTTATGTTTAGGGTATTGGTTAGGGTTAGGGTTAGGGTTAGGGTTTGAGTTAGGTTTAGGGTTCTGGTTAGGGTTAGATTTAGGGTATGGGTTAGGGTTTGGGTTAGGGTTAAGGGTTGGGTCTGGGTTAGGGTTATGTTTAGGGTTAGGATTAGGGTTAGGTTTAGGTTAGAATTAGGGTTAGTTTTAGGGTTTGGATTAGGGTTAGGGTTAGGGTTAGGGTTTGAGTTAGGGTTATGGTTAGGGTTAGGGTTAGGTTTAGGGTTAGGATTAGAGTTAGGGTTAGGGTATTGGTTTGGTTTAGGGTTAGGGTTAGGGTTTGGGTTAGTGTTAGGGTTAGTGTTAGTGTTAGTGTTAGGGTTTGGGTTAGGGTTAGTGTTAGGTTTAGGGTTAGGGTTTGGGTTACCGTTAGGTTTATTTTTTGGTTTAGGGTTAGGGTTAGGATTAGCGTTAGGGTTAGGTTTAGGGTTAGGGTTAGGGTTTGGGTTAGGGTTAGGGTTAGGATTAGGTTTTGAGTTAGGGTTAGGGTTAGGGTTAGGGTTAGTGTTAGGGTTAGGGTTAGGGTTAGGATTAGAGTTAGGGTTAGGGTATTGGTTTGGTTTAGGGTTAGGGTTAGGGTTTGGGTTAGTGTTAGGGTTAGTGTTAGTGTTAGTGTTAGGGTTTGGGTTAGGGTTAATGTTAGGTTTAGGGTTAGGGTTTGGGTTACCGTTAGGGTTAGTTTTTGGGTTAGGGTTAGGGTTAGGATTAGCGTTAGGTTTAGGGGTTGGGTTTGTGTTAGAGTTAGGGTTAGGGTTAGGATTAGGGTTACGGTTAGGGTTAGGATTAGGGTTACGTTTAGGTTTAGGGTTAGGTTTAGGGTTAGGGTTAGGGTTCGGGTTAGGGTTAGGGTTCGGGTTAGGGTTAGGTTTACGGTTAGGGTTAGGATTAGGGTTACGTTTAGGTTTTGGGTTAGGATTAAGGTTAGGGTTAGTGTTAGGGTTAGGTTTTGGGTTAGCGTTACGGTTAGGGTTAGGTTTAGGTTTTGGGTTAGGTTTAGGGTTAGGGTTAGGGTTATCGTGAGGGTTATGTTTAGGGTATTGTTTAGGGTTAGGTTTTAGGGTTAGGGTTAGCAATAGGGTTAGGGTTAGGGTTAGGGTGAGGGTTAGTGTTATTTTTTGTGTAAGGTTTGGGGTTAGGGTTAGGTTTTGTTTTGGGGTTTGGGTCAGGATTAGGTTTGGGGTTAGGTTTAGGGTTAGGGTTTGAGTTATGGTTTGGTTTAGGGTTAGTGTTCTTTTTTGGGTTAGGTTTAGGGTTAGCATAAGGGTTAGTGTTAGGTTTAGGGTTAGAGTTTGGGTTAGGATTCGAGTTAGGGTTAGTTTTAGGATTAGGGTTAGGGTTAGGTTTAGGTTTAGGATTTGAGTAAGTGTTAGGGTTTGGGTTAGGGTTAGGGTTAGGGTTTGAGTTAATGTTAGGGTTAGGGTTAGGGTTAGGGTTAGGGTTAGGGTTTGGGTTAGGGTTTGGGTTAGGGTTAGGGTGAGGGTTAGGGTTAGGATTTGAGTTAGGGTTAGCGTTACGGTTAGGGTTACGGTTTGGGTTAGGTTTAGGGTTAGGGTTAGGTTTTGAGTTAGGGTTAGTGTTAGGGTTAGGGTTAGGGTTAGGGTTAGGGTTAGGATTAGAGTTAGGGTTAGGGTATTGGTTTGGTTTAGGTTTAGGGTTAGGGTTTGGGTTAATGTTAGGGTTAGTGTTAGTGTTAGTGTTATTGTTAGGGTTTGGGTTAGGGTTAGGTTTAGGGTTAGGGTTAGGGTTTGGGTTACCGTTAGGGTTAGTTTTTGGGTTAGGGTTAGGGTTAGGATTACGTTATTGTTAGGTTTAGGGTTAGGGTTTGGGTTAGGGTTAGGGTTAGGGTTAGGGTTTGAGTTAGCGTTAGGGTTAGGGTTAGGGTTTGAGTTAGCGTTAGGGTTAGGGTTAGGGGTTGGGTTTGTGTTAGGGTTAGGGTTAGGGTTAGGATTATTGTTAGGGTTAGGATTAGGATTAGGGTTAGGTTTAGGTTTTGGGTTAGGGTTAGGGTTAGGGTTAATGTTAGGGTTTAGATTAGGGTTAGGATTAGAGTTAGGGTTAGGTTTTGGTTTGGGTTAGGGTTAGGGTTAGGGTTTGGGTTAGTGTTAGGTTTAGGGTTAGTGTTAGGGTTAGGGTTTGGGTTAGGGTTAGGGTTAGGTTTAGGTTTAGGTTTTTGGTTAGGTTTAGGGTTAGGGTTAGGGTTTGGGTTAGGGTTAGGGTTAGCGTTAGGGTTATGTTTAGGGTATTGGTTAGGGTTAGGGTTAGGGTTTGAGTTAGGTTTAGGGTTCTGGTTAGGGTTAGGTTTAGGGTTTGGGTTAGGGTTTCGGTTAGGGTTAAGGGTTGGGTTTGCATTAGGGTTATGGTTAGGGTTAGGATTAGGGTTAGGTTTAGGTTAGAATTAGGGTTAGTTTTAGGGTTTGGATTAGGGTTAGGGTTAGGTTTAGGGTTTGAGTTAGGGTTATGGTTAGGTTTAGGGTTAGGGATAGGGTTAGGGTTATGATTAGATTTAGGGTTAGGGTTTTGGTTTGGTTTAGGGTTAGGGTTAGGGTTTGGGTTAGTGTTAGGGTTAGTGTTAGTGTTAGTGTTAGGGTTTGGGTTAGGGTTAGTGTTAGGTTTAGGGTTAGGGTTTGGGTTACCGTTAGGGTTAGTTTTTGGGTTAGGGTTAGGGTTAGGATTAGCGTTAGGGTTAGGTTTAGGGTTAGGGTTTGGGTTAGGGTTAGGGTTACGATTAGGTTTTGAGTTAGGGTTAGGGTTAGGGTTAGGGTTAGTGTTAGGGTTAGGGTTAGGGTTAGGATTAGAGTTAGGGTTAGGGTATTGGTTTGGTTTAGGGTTAGGGTTAGGGTTTGGGTTAGTGTTAGGGATAGTGTTAGTGTTAGTGTTAGTGTTAGGGTTTGGGTTAGGGTTAGTGTTAGGTTTAGGGTTAGGGTTTGGGTTACCGTTAGGGTTAGTTTTTGGGTTAGGGTTAGGGTTAGGATTAGTGTTCGGTTAGGGGTTGGGTTTGTGTTAGGTTTAGGGTTAGGGTTAGGATTAGGGTTACGGTTAGGGTTAGGATTAGGGTTACGTTTAGGTTTAGGGTTAGGTTTAGGGTTAGGGTTAATGTTAGGGTTTAGATTAGGGTTAGGGTTAGGATTAGAGTTAGGTTTAGGTTTTTGGTTAGGTTTAGGGTTAGGGTTAGGGTTCGGGGTAGGGTTAGGGTTACGGTTAGGGTTAGGATTAGGGTTACGTTTAGGTTTTGGGTTAGGATTAGGGTTAGGGTTAGTGTTAGGGATAGGTTTTGGGTTAGCGTTACGGTTAGGGTTAGGTTTAGGTTTTTGGTTAGGTTTAGGGTTAGGGTTAGGGTTATCGTGAGGGTTATGTTTAGGGTATTGGTTAGGGTTAGGTTTTAGGGTTAGGGTTAGCAATAGGGTTACGGTTAGGGTTAGGGTGAGGGTTAGTGTTATTTTTTGTGTTAGGTTTAGGGTTAGGGTTAGGTTTAGTTTTAGGGTTTGGGTAAGGGTTAGTGTTTGGGTTAGGTTTAGGGTTAGGGTTTGAGTTAGGGTTTGGTTTAGGGTTAGTGTCATTTTTTGGGTTAGGTTTAGGGTTAGCATAAGGGTTAGTGTTAGGTTTAGGGTTAGAGTTTGGGTTAGGATTCGAGTTAGGGTTAGTTTTAGGATTAGGGTTAGGCTATTGGTTTGGTTTAGGGTTAGGGTTAGGGTTTGGGTTAGTGTTAGGGTTAGTGTTAGTGTTAGTGTTAGGGTTTGGGTTAGGGTTAGTGTTAGGTTTAGGGTTAGGGTTTGGGTTACCGTTAGGGTTAGTTTTTGGGTTAGGGTTAGGGTTAGGATTAGCGTTAGGGTTAGGTTTAGGGTTAGGGTTTGGGTTAGGGTTAGGGTTAGGATTAGGTTTTGAGTTAGGGTTAGGGTTAGGGTTAGGGTTAGTGTTAAGGTTAGGGTTAGGGTTAGGATTAGAGTTAGGGTTAGGGTATTGGTTTGGTTTAGGGTTAGGGTTAGGGTTTGGGTTAGGGTTAGGGATAGTGTTAGTGTTAGTGTTAAGGTTTCGGTTAGGGTTAGGGTTAGGTTTAGGTTTAGGGTTTGGGTTACCGTTAGGGTTAGTTTTTGGGTTAGGGTTAGGGTTAGGATTAGTGTTAGGGTTAGGGGTTGGGTTTGTGTTAGGGTTAGGGTTAGGGTTAGGATTAGGGTTACGGTTAGGGTTAGGATTAGGGTTACGTTTAGGTTTAGGGTTAGGTTTAGGGTTAGGGTTAATGTTAGGGTTTAGATTAGGGTTAGGGTTAGGATTAGAGTTAGGTTTAGGTTTTTGGTTAGGTTTAGGGTTAGGGTTAGGGTTCGGGTTAGGGTTAGGGTTACGGTTAGGGTTAGGATTAGGGTTACGTTTAGGTTTTGGGTTAGGATTAGGGTTAGGGTTAGTGTTAGGGTTAGGTTTTGGGTTAGCGTTACGGTTAGGGTTAGGTTTAGGTTTTTGGTTAGGTTTAGGGTTAGGGTTAGGGTTATCGTGAGGGTTATGTTTAGGGTATTGGTTAGGGTTAGGTTTTAGGGTTAGGGTTAGCAATAGGGTTAGGGTTAGGGTTAGGGTGAGGGTTAGTGTTATTTTTTGTGTTAGGTTTAGGGTTAGGGTTAGGTTTAGTTTTAGGGTTTGGGTAAGGGTTAGGGTTTGGGTTAGGTTTAGGGTTAGGGTTTGAGTTAGGTTTTGGTTTAGGGTTAGTGTTATTTTTTGGGTTAGGTTTAGGGTTAGCATAAGGGTTAGTGTTAGGTTTAGGGTTAGAGTTTGGGTTAGGATTCGAGTTAGGGTTAGTTTTAGGATTAGGGTTAGGGTTAGGTTTAGGTTTAGGATTTGAGTAAGTGTTAGGGTTTGGGTTAGGGTTAGGGTTTGGGTTTGAGTTAATGTTAGGGTTAGGGTTAGGGTTAGGGTTAGGGTTTGGGTTAGGGTTTGGGTTAGGGTTAGGGTGAGGGTTAGGGTTAGGATTTGAGTTAGGGTTAGCGTTAGGGTTAGGGTTACGGTTTGGGTTAGGTTTAGGGTTAGGGTTAGGTTTTGAGTTAGGGTTAGTGTTAGGGTTAGGGTTAGGGATAGGGTTAGGGTTAGGGTTAGGGTTAGGATTAGAGTTAGGGTTAGGATATTGGTTTGGTTTAGGTTTAGGGTTAGGGTTTGGGTTAATGGTAGGGTTAGTGTTAGTGGTAGTGTTAGGGTTTGAGTTAGGGTTAGGTCTAGGGTTAGGGTTAGGGTTTGGGTTACCGTTAGGGTTAGTTTTTGGGTTAGGGTTAGGCTTAGGATTAGGTTATTGTTAGGTTTAGGGTTAGGGTTTGGGTTAGGGTTAGGGTTAGGGTTAGGGTTTGAGTTAGCGTTAGGGTTAGGGTTAGGGTTTGGGTTAGGTTTAGGGTTAGGATTAGGGGTTGGGTTTGTGTTAGTGTTAGGGTTAGGGTTAGGATTATTGTTAGGGTTAGGATTAGGATTAGGGTTAGGTTTAGGTTTTGGGTTAGGGTTAGGGTTAGGGTTAATGTTAGGGTTTAGATTAGGGTTAGGATTAGAGTTAGGGTTAGGTTTTGGTTTGGGTTAGGGTTAGGGTTAGGGTTTGGGTTAGTGTTAGGGTTAGGGTTAGTGTTAGGGTTAGGGTTTGGGTTAGGGTTAGGGTTAGGTTTAGGTTTAGGTTTTTGGTTAGGTTTAGGGTTAGGGTTAGGGTTTGGGTTAGGGTTAGGGTTAGCGTTAGGGTTATGTTTAGGGTATTGGTTAGGGTTAGGGTTAGGGTTTGAGTTAGGTTTAGGGTTCTGGTTAGGGTTAGGTTTAGGGTTTGGGTTAGGGTTTGGGTTAGGGTTAAGGGTTGGGTTTGGATTAGGGTTATGGTTAGGGTTAGGATTAGGGTTAGGTTTACGTTAGAATTAGGGTTAGTTTTAGGGTTTGGATTAGGGTTAGGGTTAGGGTTAGGGTTTGAGTTAGGGTTATGGTTAGGGTTAGGGTTAGGGTTAGGGTTAGGGTTAGGGTTAGGATTAGAGTTAGGGTTAGGGTATTGGTTTGGTTTAGGGTTAGAGTTAGGGTTTGGGTTAGTGTTAGCATTAGTGTTAGTGTTAGTGTTAGTATTAGGGTTTCAGTTAGGGTTAGTGTTAGGTTTAGGGTTAGGGTTTGGGTTACCGTTAGGTTAGTTTTTGGGTTAGGGTTAGGGTTAGGATTAGCGTTAGGGTTAGGTTTAGGGTTAGGGTTTGGGTTAGGGTTAGGGTTAGGTTTAGGTTTTGAGTTAGGGTTAGGGTTAGGGTTATGGTTAGTGTTAGGGTTAGGGTTAGGGTTAGGATTAGAGTTAGGGTTAGGGTATTGGTTTGGTTTAGGTTTAGGGTTAGGGTTTGGGTTAGTGTTAGTGTTAGTGTTAGTGTTAGTGTTAGGGTTTGGGTTAGGGTTAGTGTTAGGTTTAGGGTTAGGGTTTGGGTTACCGTTAGGGTTAGTTTTTGGGTTAGGGTTAGGGTTAGGATTAGCGTTAGGGTTAGGGGTTGGGTTTGTGTTAGGGTTAGGGTTAGGGTTAGGATTAGGGTTACGGTTAGGGTTAGGATTAGGGTTACGTTTAGGTTTAGGGCTAGGTTTAGCGTTAGGGTTAATGTTAGGGTTTAGATTAGGGTTAGGGTTAGGATTAGAGTTAGGTTTAGGTTTTTGGTAGGTTTAGGGTTAGGGTTAGGGTTCGGGTTAAGGTTAGGGTTACGGTTAGGGTTAGGATTAGGGTTACGTTTAGGTTTTGGGTTAGGATTAGGGTTAGGGTTAGTGTTAGTGTTAGGTTTTGGGTTAGCGTTACGGTTAGGGTTAGGTTTAGATTTTTGGTTAGGTTTAGGGTTAGGGTTAGGGTTATCGTGAGGTTTATGTTTAGGGTATTGGTTAGGGTTAGGTTTTAGGGTTAGGGTTAGCAATAGGGTTAGGGTTAGGGTTAGGGTGAGGGTTAGTGTTATTTTTTGTGTTAGGTTTAGGGTTAGGGTTAGGTTTAGTTTTAGGGTTTGGGTAAGGGTTAGGGTTTGGGTTAGGTTTAGGGTTAGGGTTTGAGTTAGGGTTTGGTTTAGGGTTAGTGTTATTTTTTGGGTTAGGTTTAGGGTTAGCATAAGGGTTAGTGTTAGGTTTAGGGTTAGAGTTTGGGTTAGGATTCGAGTTAGGGTTAGTTTTAAGATTAGGGTTAGGGTTAGGTTTAGGTTTAGGATTTGAGTAAGTGTTAGGGTTTGGGTTAGGGTTAGGGTTAGGGTTTGGGTTAGGGTTTGGGTTAGGGTTAGGGTTAGGGTTAGGGTTAGGATTTGAGTTAGGGTTAGCGTTAGGGTTAGGGTTACGGTTTGGGTTAGGGTTAGGGTTAGGTTTTGTGTTAGGGTTAGGGTTACGGTTAGGGTTAGGGTTAGTGTTAAGGTATTGGTTTGGTTTAGGGTTAGGGTTAGGGTTTGGGTTACCGTTAGGGTTAGTTTTTGGGTTAGGGTTAGGGTTAGGATTAGGTTATTGTTAGGTTTAGGGTTAGGGTTTGGGTTAGGGTTAGGGTTAGGGTTAGGGTTTGAGTTAGGGTTAGGGTTAGGGTTAGGGTTTGGGTTAGGGTTAGGGTTAGGGTTAGGGGTTGGGTTTGTGTTACGGTTAGGGTTAGGGTTAGGATTAGGGTTAGGGTTAGGGTTAGGATTAGGGTTAGGTTTAGGTTTTGGGTTAGGATTACGGTTTGGGTTATTGTTAGGGTTTTGATTAGGGTTAGGATTAGAGTTAGGGTTAGGTTTTGGTTTGGGTTAGGGTTAGGGTTAGGGTTTGGGTTAGTGTTAGGGTTAGGGTTAGTGTTTGGGTTAGGGTTTGGGTTAGGGTTAGGGTTAGGGTTAGGTTTAGGTTTTTGGTTAGGTTTAGGGTTAGGGTTAGGGTTTGGGTTAGGGTGAGGGTTAGCGTTAGGGTTATGTTTAGGGTATTGGTTAGGGTTAGGGTTAGTGTTAGGGTTAGGGTTTGGGTTAGGGTTAGGGTTAGGGTTAGGTTTAGGTTTTTGGTTAGGTTTAGGGTTAGGGTTAGGGTTTGGGTTAGGGTTATGGTTAGGGTTAGGATTAGGGTTAGGGTTAGGTTAGAATTAGGGTTAGTTTTAGGGTTTGGATTAGGGTTAGGGTTAGGGTTAGGGTTAGGGTTAGGGTTATGGTTAGGGTTAGGGTTAGGGTTAGGGTTAGGGTTAGGATTAGAGTTAGGGTTAGGGTATTGGTTTGGTTTAGGGTTAGGGTTAGGGTTTGGGTTACTGTTAGGGTTAGTGTTAGTGTTAGTGTTAGGGTTTGGGTTAGGGTTAGTGTTAGGTTTAGGGTTAGGGTTTGGGTTACCGTTAGGGTTAGTTTTTGGGTTGGGGTTAGGGTTAGGATTAGCGTTAGGGTTAGGTTTAGGGTTAGGGTTTGGGTTAGGGTTAGGGTTAGGATTAGGTTTTGAGTTAGGGTTAGGGTTAGGGTTAGAGTTTGGTTAGGGTTAGGGTTAGGGGTTGGGTTTGTGTTAGGGTTAGGGTTAGGGTTAGGATTAGGGTTACGGTTAGGGTTAGGATTAGGGTTACGTTTAGGTTTAGGGTTAGGTTTAGGGTTAGGGTTAATGTTAGGGTTTAGATTAGGGTTAGGGTTAGGATTAGAGTTAGGTTTAGGTTTTTGGTTAGGTTTAGGGTTAGGGTTAGGGTTCGGGTTTGGGTTAGGGTTACGGTTAGGGTTAGGATTAGGGTTACCTTTAGGTTTTGGGTTAGGATTAGGGTTAGAGTTAGTGTTAGGGTTAGGTTTTGGGTTAGCGTTAGGGTTAGGGTTAGGTTTAGGTTTTTGGTTAGGTTTAGGGTTAGGGTTAGGGTTATCGTGAGGGTTATGTTTAGGGTATTGGTTAGGGTTAGGTTTTAGGGTTAGGGTTAGCAATAGGGTTAGGGTTAGGGTTAGGGTGAGGGTTAGTGTTATTTTTTGTGTTAGGTTTAGGGTTAGGGTTAGGTTTAGTTTTAGGGTTTGGGTAAGGGTTAGGGTTTGGGTTAGGTATAAGGTTAGGGTTTGAGTTAGGGTTTGGTTTAGGGTTAGTGTTACTTTTTGGGTTAGGTTTAGGGTTAGCATAAGGGTTAGGGTTAGGTTTAGGGTTAGAGTTTGGGTTAGGATTCGAGTTAGGGTTAGTTTTAAGATTAGGGTTAGGGTTAGGTTTAGGTTTAGGATTTGGGTAAGTGTTAGGGTTTGGGTTAGGGTTAGGGTTAGGGTTTGAGTTAATGTTAGGGTTAGGGTTAGGGTTAGGGTTTGGGTTAGGGTTTGGGTTAGGGTTAGGGTTAGGGTTAGGGTTAGGATTTGAGTTAGGGTTAGCGTTAGGGTTAGGGTTAGGGTTTGGGTTAGGTTTAGGGTTAGGTTTAGGGTTTGGGTAAGGTTAGTGTTAGTGTTTGGGTTAGAGTTTGGGTTAGGGTTAGGGTTAAGGTTTGGGTTAGGTTTAGGGTTATTTTTTGGGTTAGGTTAGGGTTAGGAAATGTGTTAGGGTTAGGTTTAGGCTTAGGGTTTGGGTTAGGGTTAGGGTTAGGGTTAGGGTTTGAGTTAGGGTTTCGGTTAGGGTTAGGGTTAGGGTTAGGGGTTGGGTATGGGTTAGGTTTAGGTTTAGTGTTAAGATTAGGGTTACGGTTAGAGTTAGGTTTAGGGTTAGGTTTAGGGTTTGGGTTAGTGTTAGTGTTAGGGTTAGTATTAGGGTTAGGGTTAAGACTAGCGTTAGGGTTAGGCTTTTGGTTTGGGTTAGGTTTAGGGTTAGGTTTTGGGTTAGTCTTAGGGTAAGTGTTAGTGTTAGGGTTTGGCTTTGGGTTAGGGTTAGTGTTAGGTTTAGGATTAGGGTTAGGGTTAGTGTTAGGGTTAGTGTTTGTCTTAGGTTTAGGGTTTGAGTTAGGGTTAGGTTTTGGGTTAGATTTATGGTTAGGTTTTGGGTTAAGGTTAGGTTTAGGGTTAAAGTTAGGAATAGGGTTAGGGTTAGGGTTAGGGTTAATGTTAGGGTTTTGATTAGGGTTAGGGTTAGGATTAGAGTTAGGGTTAGGGTTTTGGTTTCGTTTAGGGTTAGGGTTAGGGTTAAGGTTAGGGTTAGGGTTTGGGTTAATGTTAGGAATAGGGTTAGGGTTAGGGATATTGCTAGGGTTTGGGTTAGGGTTTGGATTAGGGTTAGCTTTAGGTTTTGAATTAGGGTTAGGGTTAGGGTTAGGATTAGGTTTTGGGTTAGGGTTAGGGTTAGGATTAGGGTTTGGGTAAGGGTTCGGGTTAGGGTTAGTTTTTGTGTTAGGGTTAGTGTTAGGATTAGGGTTAGGGTTAGGTTTAGGTTTAGGGTTTGGGTAAGGGTTAGGGTTAGGGTTAGGGTTTGAGTTAGTATTAGGTTTAGGGTTAGGGATTGGGTTAGGGTTAGGGTTAGGGTTAGGGGTTGGGTTTGTGTTAGGGTGAGGATTAGGGTTAGGATTAGGGTTAGGGTTAGGGTTAGGATTAGGGTTAGGTTTAGGTTTTGGGTTAGGGTTAGGGTTAGGTTTAATGTTAGGGTTTTGATTAGGGTTAGGGTTAGGATTAGAGTTAGGTTTAGGGTTTTGGTTTGAGTTAATGTTATGGTTAGTATTTGGGTTAGTGTTAGGGTTAGGGTTAGGGTTAGGGTTAGGGTTTGGGTTAGGGTTAGGGTTAGGGTTAGGGTTAGGTTTAGGTTTAGGGTTTGGGTAAGGGTTAGGGTTAGGGTTAGGGTTTGAGTTAGTATTAGGTTTAGGGTTAGGGATTGGGTTAGGGTTAGGGTTAGGGTTAGGGGTTGGGTTTGTGTTAGGGTGAGGATTAGGGTTAGGATTAGGGTTAGGGTTAGGGTTAGGTTTAGGTTTTGGGTTAGGGTTAGGGTTAGGGTTAATGTTAGGGTTTAGATTAGGGTTAGGATTAGAGTTAGGGTTAGGTTTTGGTTTGGGTTAGGGTTAGGGTTAGGGTTTGGGTTAGTGTTAGGGTTAGGGTTAGTGTTAGGGTTAGGGTTTGGGTTAGGGTTAGGGTTAGGTTTAGGTTTAGGTTTTTGGTTAGGTTTAGGGTTAGGGTTAGGGTTTGGGTTAGGGTTAGGGTTAGCGTTAGGGTTATGTTTAGGGTATTGGTTAGGGTTAGGGTTAGGGTTTGAGTTAGGTTTACGGTTCTGGTTAGGGTTAGGTTTAGGGTTTGGGTTAGGGTTTGGGTTAGGGTTAAGGGTTGGGTTTGGATTAGGGTTATGGTTAGGGTTAGGATTAGGGTTAAGTTTACGTTAGAATTAGGGTTAGTTTTAGGGTTTGGATTAGGGTTAGGGTTAGGGTTAGGGTTTGAGTTAGGGTTATGGTTAGGGTTAGGGTTAGGGTTAGGGTTAGGGTTAGGATTAGAGTTAGGGTTAGGGTATTGGTTTGGTTTAGGGTTAGGGTTAGGTTTTGGGTTAGTGTTAGGGTTAGTGTTAGTGTTAGTGTTAGTGTTAGGGTTTGGGTTAGGGTTAGTGTTAGGTTTAGGGTTAGGGTTTGGGTTACCGTTAGGGTTAGTTTTTGGGTTAGGGTTAGGGTTAGGATTAGCGTTAGGGTTAGGTTTAGGGTTAGGGTTTGGGTTAGGGTTAGGGTTAGGTTTAGGTTTTGAGTTAGGGTTAGGGTTAGGGTTATGGTTAGTGTTAGGGTTAGGGTTAGGGTTAGGATTAGAGTTAGGGTTAGGGTATTGGTTTGGTTTAGGGTTAGGGTTAGGGTTTGGGTTAGTGTTAGGGTTAGTGTTAGTGTTAGTGTTAGGGTTTGGGTTAGGGTTAGTGTTAGGTTTAGGGTTAGGGTTTGGGTTACCGTTAGGGTTAGTTTTTGGGTTAGGGTTAGGGTTAGGATTAGCGTTAGGGTTAGGGGTTGGGTTTGTGTTAGGGTTAGGGTTAGGGTTAGGATTAGGGTTACGGTTAGGGTTAGGATTAGGGTTACGTTTAGGTTTAGGGCTAGGTTTAGGGTTAGGGTTAATGTTAGGGTTTAGATTAGGGTTAGGGTTAGGATTAGAGTTAGGTTTAGGTTTTTGGTTAGGTTTAGGGTTAGGGTTAGGGTTCGGGTTTGGGTTAGGGTTACGGTTAGGGTTAGGATTAGGGTTACCTTTAGGTTTTGGGTTAGGATTAGGTTTAGAGTTAGTGTTAGGGTTAGGTTTTGGGTTAGCGTTAGGGTTAGGGTTAGGTTTAGGTTTTTGGTTAGGTTTAGGGTTAGGGTTAGGGTTATCGTGAGGGTTATGTTTAGGGTATTGGTTAGGGTTAGGTTTTAGGGTTAGGGTTAGCAATAAGGTTAGGGTTAGGGTTAGGGTGAGGGTTAGTGTTATTTTTTGTGTTAGGTTTAGGGTTAGGGTTAGGTTTAGTTTTAGGGTTTGGGTAAGGGTTAGGGTTTGGGTTAGGTATAAGGTTAGGGTTTGAGTTAGGGTTTGGTTTAGGGTTAGTGTTATTTTTTGGGTTAGGTTTAGGGTTAGCATAAGGGTTAGGGTTAGGTTTAGGGTTAGAGTTTGGGTTAGGATTCGAGTTAGGGTTAGTTTTAAGATTAGGGTTAGGGTTAGGTTTAGGTTTAGGATTTGGGTAAGTGTTAGGGTTTGGGTTAGGGTTAGGGTTAGGGTTTGAGTTAATGTTAGGGTTAGGGTTTGGGTTAGGGTTTGGGTTAGGGTTAGGGTTAGGGTTAGGGTTAGGATTTGAGTTAGGGTTAGCGTTAGGGTTAGGGTTAGGGTTTGGGTTAGGTTTAGGGTTAGGTTTAGGGTTTGGGTAAGGTTAGTGTTAGTGTTTGGGTTAGAGTTTGGGTTAGGGTTAGGGTTAAGGTTTGGGTTAGGTTTAGGGTTATTTTTTGGGTTAGGTTAGGGTTAGGAAATGTGTTAGGGTTAGGTTTAGGGTTAGGGTTTGGGTTAGGGTTAGGGTTAGGGTTAGGGTTTGAGTTAGGGTTTCGGTTAGGGTTAGGGTTAGGGTTAGGGGTTGGGTATGGGTTAGGGTTAGGTTTAGTGTTAAGATTAGGGTTACGGTTAGAGTTAGGTTTAGGGTTAGGTTTAGGGTTTGGGTTAGTGTTAGTGTTAGGGTTAGTATTAGGGTTAGGGTTAAGACTAGCGTTAGGGTTAGGCTTTTGGTTTGGGTTAGGTTTAGGGTTAGGTTTTGGGTTAGTCTTAGGGTAAGTGTTAGTGTTAGGGTTTGGCTTTGGGTTAGGGTTAGTGTTAGGTTTAGGATTAGGGTTAGGGTTAGTGTTAGGGTTAGTGTTTGTCTTAGGTTTAGGGTTTGAGTTAGGGTTAGGTTTTGGGTTAGATTTATGGTTAGGTTTTGGGTTAAGGTTAGGTTTAGGGTTAAAGTTAGGAATAGGGTTAGGGTTAGGGTTAGGTTTAATGTTAGGGTTTTGATTAGGGTTAGGGTTAGGATTAGAGTTAGGGTTAGGGTTTGAGTTAATGTTAGGGTTAGGGTTTGGGTTAGGGTTTGGGTTAGGGTTAGGGTTAGGGTTAGGGTTAGGATTTGAGTTAGGGTTAGCGTTAGGGTTAGGGTTAGGGTTTGGGTTAGGTTTAGGGTTAGGTTTAGGGTTTGGGTAAGGTTAGTGTTAGTGTTTGGGTTAGAGTTTGGGTTAGGGTTAGGGTTAAGGTTTGGGTTAGGTTTAGGGTTATTTTTTGGGTTAGGTTAGGGTTAGGAAATGTGTTAGGGTTAGGTTTAGGGTTAGGGTTTGGGTTAGGGTTAGGGTTAGGGTTAGGGTTTGAGTTAGGGTTTCGGTTAGGGTTAGGGTTAGGGTTAGGGGTTGGGTATGGGTTAGGGTTAGGTTTAGTGTTAAGATTAGGGTTACGGTTAGAGTTAGGTTTAGGGTTAGGTTTAGGGTTTGGGTTAGTGTTAGTGTTAGGGTTAGTATTAGGGTTAGGGTTAAGACTAGCGTTAGGGTTAGGCTTTTGGTTTGGGTTAGGTTTAGGGTTAGGTTTTGGGTTAGTCTTAGGGTAAGTGTTAGTGTTAGGGTTTGGCTTTGGGTTAGGGTTAGTGTTAGGTTTAGGATTAGGGTTAGGGTTAGTGTTAGGGTTAGTGTTTGTCTTAGGTTTAGGGTTTGAGTTAGGGTTAGGTTTTGGGTTAGATTTATGGTTAGGTTTTGGGTTAAGGTTAGGTTTAGGGTTAAAGTTAGGAATAGGGTTAGGGTTAGGGTTAGGTTTAATGTTAGGGTTTTGATTAGGGTTAGGGTTAGGATTAGAGTTAGGGTTAGGGTTTTGGTTTCGTTTAGGGTTAGGGTTAGGGTTAAGGTTAGGGTTAGGGTTTGGGTTAATGTTAGGAATAGGGTTAGGGTTAGGGATATTGCTAGGGTTTGGGTTAGGGTTTGGATTAGGGTTAGCTTTAGGTTTTGAATTAGGGTTAGGGTTAGGGTTAGGATTAGGTTTTGGGTTAGGGTTAGGGTTAGGATTAGGGTTTGGGTAAGGGTTCGGGTTAGGGTTAGTTTTTGTGTTAGGGTTAGTGTTAGGATTAGGGTTAGGGTTAGGTTTAGGTTTAGGGTTTGGGTAAGGGTTAGGGTTAGGGTTAGGGTTTGAGTTAGGATTAGGTTTAGGGTTAGGGATTGGGTTAGGGTTAGGGTTAGGGTTAGGGGTTGGGTTTGTGTTAGGGTGAGGATTAGGGTTAGGATTAGGGTTAGGGTTAGGGTTAGGATTAGGGTTAGGTTTAGGTTTTGGGTTAGGGTTAGGGTTAGGTTTAATGTTAGGGTTTTGATTAGGGTTAGGGTTAGGATTAGAGTTAGGTTTCGGGTTTTGGTTTGAGTTAATGTTATGGTTAGTATTTGGGTTAGTGTTAGGGTTAGGGTTAGGGTTAGGGTTTGGGTTAGGGTTTGGGTTAGGGTTAGGGTTTGGGTTAGGGTTAGGGATTAGCATGAAAGTTATGTTTATGGTATTGGTTAGGGTTAGGGTTTAGGGTTAGGGTTAGGAATAGGGTTAGGGTTAGGGTTAGTGTTAGGGTTAGGGTTATGGTTAGGGTTTGGGTTAGGGTTCGAGTTAGGGTTAGTTTTTGGGTTAGGGTTAGGTTTAGGATTAGATAAGGGTTAGGGTTAGGGTTCGGGTTAGGGTTAGAGTTTGAGTTAGGGTTAAGTTTAGGGTTAGGGTTTGGTTTAGGGTTTGGGTTAAGGTTAGGTTTAGGGTTAGGGTTAGGAATAGGGTTAGAGTTAGGGTTTGGGTTAGGGTTAGGGTTATGGTTAGGGTTTGGGTTAGGGTTCGAGTTAGGGTTAGTTTTTGGGTTAGGGTTAGGTTTAGGATTAGATAAGGGTTAGGGTTAGGGTTCGGGTTAGGGTTTGGTTTAGGGTTAGTGTTCTTTTTTGGGTTTGGTTTAGGGTTAGGATAAGGGTTAGGGTTAGTTTTAGGGTTAGGGTTTGGGTTAGGGTTAGGGTTACTGTTTGAGTTAGGGTTAGGGTTAGGGTTAGGGTTAGGGTTAGGGTTAGGATTTGGGTTAGGGTTTGGGTTAGGGTTAGGGTTAGGGTTAGGGTTAGGATTTGGGTTAGGTTTTGGGTTAGGGTTAGGGTAAGGGTTAGGGTTAGGGTTTGGGTTAGGGTTTGGGTTAAGGTTAGGTTTAGGTTTAATGTTAGGAATAGGGTTAGGGTTAGTTTTTGGGTTAGGGTTAGGGTTAGGGTTACGGTTTGGGTTAGGGTTAGCGTTAGGGTTATGTTTAGGGTATTGGTTAGGGTTAGGGTTTAGGGTTAGGGTTAGGAATAAGGTTAGTGTTAGGGTTATTGTTAGGGTTTGGGTTAGGGTTTGGATTAGGGTTAGGTTTAGTTTTTGTTTAAGGGTTAGAGTTAGGGTTAGAGTTTGAGTTAGGGTTAGGGAAAGGGTATGGGTTAGGGTTTAGGGATAGGGTTTGCGTTAGGGTTTGGGTTAAGATTAGGTTTAGGGTTTTGGTTAGGAATAGGGTTAGGTTTAGGGTTTGGGTTAGGGTTAGGGTTAGGATTAGGGTTTGGGTTAGGGTTCGGGTTAGGGTTAGTTTTTGCGTTAGGGTTAGGGTTAGGATTAGGGTTAGAGTTAGGTTTAGGTTTAGGTTTTGGGTAAGGGTTAGGGTTTGGGTTAGGGTTAGGGTTAGGGTTAGGGTTAGGGTTAGGGTTAGGATTAGAGTTAGGGTTAGGGTATTGGTTTGGTTTAGGATTAGGGTTAGGGTTTGTTTTAGTGTTAGCGTTAGTGTTAGTGTTAGTGTTAGGATTTGGGTTAGGGTTAGTGTTAGGTTTAGGGTTAGCGTTTGGGTTACCGTTAGGTTTAGTTTTTGGGTTAGGGTTAGGGTTAGGATTAGCGTTAGGGTTAGGTTTAGGGTTAGGGTTTGGGTTAGGGTTAGGGTTAGGGTTAGGGTTAGGGTTAGGGTTAGGATTTGGGTTAGTGTTTGGGTTAGGGTTAGGGTTAGGGTTAGGGTTAGGATTTGGGTTAGGTTTTGGGTTAGGGTTAGGGTAAGGGTTAGGGTTAGGGTTTGGGTTAGGGTTTGGGTTAAAGTTAGGTTTAGGTTTAATGTTAGGAATAGGGTTAGGGTTAGTTTTTGGGTTAGGGTTAGTGTTAGGGTTAGGGTTTGGGTTAGGGTTAGCGTTAGGGTTATGTTTAGGGTATTGGTTAGGGTTAGGGTTTAGGGTTAGGGTTAGGAATAGGGTTAGTGTTAGGGTTATTGTTAGGGTTTGGGTTAGGGTTTGGATTAGGGTTAGGTTTAGGTTTTGGGTTAGGGTTAGAGTTAGGGTTAGAGTTTGAGTTAGGGTTAGGGTTAGGGTTAGGGCTAGTGTTAGGAGTAGGGTTAGGGTTAGGGTTTGGGTTAAGGTTAGGTTTAGGGTTATGGTTAGGAATAGGGTTACGTTTACGGTTTGGGTTAGGGTTAGGGTTAGGATTAGGGTTTGGGTTAGGGTTCGGGTTAGGGTTAGTTTTTGGGTTAGGGTTAGGGTTAGGATTAGGATTAGAGTTAGGTTTAGGTTTAGGTTTTGGGTAAGGGTTAGGGTTTGGGTTAGGGTTAGGGTTAGGGTTAGGGTTAGGGTTTGGTTTAGGGTTAGTGTTATTTTTTGGGTTAGGTTTAGGGTTAGAATAAGGGTTAGGGTTAGGTTTAGGGTTAGGGTTTGTGTTAGGGTTAGGGTTAGGGTTTGTTTTAGGGTTAGGGTTACGGTTAGGGTTAGGGTTAGTGTTAGGGTATTGGTTTGGTTTAGGGTTAAGGTTAGGGTGTGGGTTAGGGTTTGGGTTAGGGTTAGGTTTAGGTTTGGGTTAGGGTTAGAGTTAGGTTTAGAGTTTAATTTAGGGTTAGGATTAGGGTTAGGGTAGGTTTAGGGTTAGGGTTTGGGTTAGTGTTAGGGTTAGGGTTAAGGGTTGGGTTTGTATTAGGGTTAGGGTTAGGGTTAGGATTAGGGTTAGAGTTAGGGTTAGGATTAGGGTTAGGTTTAGGTTTTGGGTTAGGGTTAGGGTTAGGGTTAATGTTAGGCTTTTGATTAGGGTTAGGGTTAGGATTAGAGTTAGGGTTAGGGTTTTTGTTTGGGTTAGGGTTAGGGTTAGGTTTTGGGTTAGTGTTAGGATTAGGGTTAGTGTTAGAGTTAGGGCTTGGGTTAGGGTTAGGGTTAGGGTTAGGTTTAGGTTTTTGTTTAGGTTTAGGGTTAGGGTTAGGGTTTGGGTTCGGTTTAGAGTTAGGGTTATGATTAGGGTTTGAGTTAGGGTTAGGTTAGTGTTAGCGTTAGGGTTTGGGTTAGGGTTAGGTTTAGGGTTAGGGTTTGAGTTAGAGTTAGGTTTAGGCTTAGCATTAGGGTTAAGGTTAGGGTTAGTGTTATGGTTTGGGTTAGGGTTAGGGTCAGGGTTAGGGTTTGGCTTAGGGGTAGGGTTAGGGTTAGGATTTGGTTTAGGGTTAGTGTTAGCATTAGGGTTATGTTTAGGGTATTGGTTAGGGTTAGGGTTTAGTGTTAGGGTTAGGAATAGGGTTAGGGTTAGGGTTAGGGTTAGGGTTAGTGTTAGGAATAGGGTTAGGGTTAGGGTTATTGTTAGGGTTTGGGTTAGGGTTTGGATTAGAGTTAGGTTTAGGTTTTGGGTTAGGTTTAGAGTTAGCGTTAGAGTTTGAGTTAGGGTTAGGGTTAGGGTTAGGGATAGGGTTTGGGTTTAGGGTTTAGGGTTAGGGTTTTCGTTAGGGTTTGTGTTAAGGTTAGGTTTAGGGTTAGAGTTAGGAATAGGGTTAGGGTTAGGTTTTGGGTTTTGGTTAGGTTTAGGATTAGGGTTTGGGTTAGGGTTCGGTTTAGGGTTAGTTTTTGGGTTAGGGTTAGGTTTAGGATTAGGGTTAGGGTTAGGTTTAGTTTTAGGGTTTGGGTAAGGGTTAGGGTTTGGGTTAGGGTTAGGGTTAGGGTTAGAGTTAGGGTTTGGTTTAACGTTAGTGTTATATTTTGGGTTAGGTTTAGGTTTAGGTAAAGGGTTAGCGTTAGGTTTAGGGTTAGAGTTTGGCTTAGGGTTAGGGTTAGGTTTTGAGTTAGGGTTAGGGTTAGGGTTAGGGTTAGGGTTAGGTTTAGGGTTAGGGTTAAGGTTTGGGTTACCGTTAGGGTTAGTTTTTGGGTTTGGGTTAGGGTTAGGATTAGGTTATTGTTAGGTTTAGGGTTAGGGTTTGGGTTAGGGTAAGGGTTAGGGTTAGGGTTTGAGTTAGCGTTAGGGTTAGGGTTAGGGTTTGGGTTAGGGTTAGGGTTAGGGGTTGGGTTTGTGTTAGGGTTAGGGTTAGGGTTAGGATTAGGGTTAGGGTTAGGGTTAGGATTAGGGTTAGGTTTAGGTTTTGGGTTAGGGTTAGGGTTAGGGTTAATGTTAGGGTTTAGGTTAGGGTTAGGATTAGAGTTAGGGTTAGGTTTTGGTTTGGGTTAGGGTTAGGTTTAGGGTTTGGGTTAGTGTTAGGGTTAGGGTTAGTATTAGGGTTAGGGTTAGGGTTAGGGTTAGGGTTAGGTTTAGGTTTTTGGTTAGGTTTAGGGTTAGGGTTAGGGTTTGGGTTAGGGTTAGGGTTAGCGTTAGGGTTATGTTTAGGGTATTGGTTTGGGTTAGGGTTAGGGTTAGGGTTTGAGTTAGGTTTAGGGTTCTGGTTAGGGTTAGGTTTAGGGTTTGGGTTAGGGTTTGGGTTAGGGTTAAGGGTTGGGTTTGGGTTAGGGTTATGGTTAGGGTTAGGATTAGGGTTAGGTTTAGGTTAGAATTAGGGTTAGTTTTAGGGTTTGGATTAGGGTTAGGGTTAGGGTTAGGGTTTGAGTTAGGGTTATGGTTAGGGTTAGGGTTAGGGTTAGGGTTAGGATTAGAGTTAGGGTTAGGGTACTGGTTTGGTTTAGGGTTAGGGTTAGGGTTTGTTTTAGTGTTAGGGTTAGTGTTAGTGTTAGTGTTAGGATTTGGGTTAGGGTTAGTGTTAGGTTTAGGGTTAGGGTTTGGGTTACCGTTAGGTTTAGTTTTTGGGTTAGGGTTAGGGTTAGGATTAGCGTTAGGGGTAGGTTTAGGGTTAGGGTTTGGGTTAGGGTTAGGGTTAGGATTAGGGTTAAGGTTAGGGTTAGGATTTGGTTTAGGGTTAGTGTTAGCATTAGGGTTATGTTTAGGGTATTGGTTAGGGTTAGGGTTTAGGGTTAGGGTTAGGGTTAGGGTTAGGGTTAGGGTTAGTGTTAGGAATAGGGTTAGGGTTAGGGTTATTGTTAGGGTTTGGGTTAGGGTTTGGATTAGAGTTAGGTTTAGGTTTTGGGTTAGGTTTAGAGTTAGGGTTAGAGTTTGAGTTAGGGTTAGGGTTAGGGTTAGGGATAGGGTTTGGGTTTAGGGTTTAGGGTTAGGGTTTTCGTCAGGGTTTGTGTTAAGGTTAGGTTTAGGGTTAGAGTTAGGAATAGGGTTAGGGTTAGGTTTTGGGTTTTGGTTAGGTTTAGGATTAGGGTTTGGGTTAGGGTTCGGGTTAGGGTTAGTTTTTGGGTTAGGGTTAGGTTTAGGATTAGGGTTAGTGTTAGGTTTAGTTTTAGGGTTTGGGTAAGGGTTAGGGTTTGGGTTAGGGTTAGGGTTAGGGTTAGGGTTTGGGTTAGTGTTAGGGTTAGGGTTAGTGTTAGGTTTAGGGTTAGGGTTAGGGTTAGGTTTAGGTTTTTGGTTAGGTTTAGGGTTAGTGTTAGGGTTTGGGTTAGGGTTAGGGTTAGCGTTAGGTTTATGTTTAGGGTATTGGTTAGGGTTAGGGTTAGGGTTAGGTTTTGAGTTAGGTTTAGGGTTCTGGTTAGGGTTAGATTTAGGGTTTGGGTTAGGGTTTGGGTTAGGATTAAGGGTTGGGTCTGGGTTAGGGTTATGTTTAGGGTTAGGATTAGGGTTAGGTTTAGGTTAGAATTAGGGTTAGTTTTAGGGTTTGGATTAGGGTTAGGGTTAGGGTTAGGGTTTGAGTTAGGGTTATGGTTAGGGTTAGGGTTAGGGTTAGGGTTAGGTTTAGGGTTAGGATTAGAGTTAGGGTTAGGGTATTGGTTTGGTTTAGGGTTAGGGTTAGGGTTTGGGTTAGTGTTAGGGTTAGTGTTAGTGTTAGTGTTAGGGTTTGGGTTAGGGTTAGTGTTAGGTTTAGGGTTAGGGTTTGGGTTACCGTTAGGTTTAGTTTTTGGGTTAGGGTTAGGGTTAGGATTAGCGTTAGGGTTAGGTTTAGGGTTAGGGTTAGGGTTTGGGTTAGGGTTAGGGTTAGGATTAGGTTTTGAGTTAGGGTTAGGGTTAGGGTTAGGGTTAGTGTTAGGGTTAGGGTTAGGGTTAGGATTAGAGTTAGGGTTAGGGTATTGGTTTGGTTTAGGGTTAGTGTTAGGGTTTGGGTTAGTGTTAGGGTTAGTGTTAGTGTTAGTGTTAGGGTTTGGGTTAGGGTTAGTGTTAGGTTTAGGGTTAGGGTTTGGGTTACCGTTAGGGTTAGTTTTTGGGTTAGGGTTAGGGTTAGGATTAGCGTTAGGGTTAGGGGTTGGTTTTGTGTTAGGGTTAGGGTTAGGGTTAGGATTAGGGTTACGGTTAGGGTTAGGATTAGGGTTACGTTTAGGTTTACAGTTAGGTTTAGGGTTAGGGTTAGGGTTCGGGTTAGGGTTAGGGTTCGGGTTAGCGTTAGGGTTCGGGTTAGGGTTAGGGTTACGGTTAGGGTTAGGATTAGGGTTACCTTTAGGTTTTGGGTTAGGATTAGGGTTAGAGTTAGTGTTAGGGTTAGGTTTTGGGTTAGCGTTAGGGTTAGGGTTAGGTTTAGGTTTTTGGTTAGGTTTAGGGTTAGGGTTAGGGTTATCGTGAGGGTTATGTTTAGGGTATTGGTTAGGGTTAGGTTTTAGGGTTAGGGTTAGCAATAGGGTTAGGGTTAGGGTTAGGGTGAGGGTTAGTGTTATTTTTTGTGTTAGGTTTAGGGTTAGGGTTAGGGTAATTTTAGGGTTTGGGTAAGGGTTAGGGGTTGCGTTAGGGTTAGCGTGAGGGGTTGAGGTAGGGTTTGGTTTAGGGTTAGTGTTATTTTTTGGGTTAGGTTTAGGGTTAGCATAAGGGTTAGGGTTAGGTTTAGGGTTAGAGTTTGGGTTAGGATTCGAGTTAGGGTTAGTTTTAAGATTAGGGTTAGGGTTAGGTTTAGGTTTAGGATTTGGGTAAGTGTTAGGGTTTGGGTTAGGGTTAGGGTTAGGGTTTGAGTTAATGTTAGGGTTAGGGTTAGGGTTAGGGTTTGGGTTAGGGTTTGGGTTAGGGTTAGGGTTAGGGTTAGGGTTAGGATTTGAGTTAGGGTTAGCGTTAGGGTTAGGGTTAGGTTTTGGGTTAGGTTTAGGGTTAGGTTTAGGGTTTGGGTAAGGTTAGTGTTAGTGTTTGGGTTAGAGTTTGGGTTAGGGTTAGGGTTAAGGTTTGGGTTAGGTTTAGGGTTATTTTTTGGGTTAGGTTAGGTTTAGGAAATATGTTAGGGTTAGGTTTAGGGTTAGGGTTTGGGTTAGGGTTAGGGTTAGGGTTAGGGTTTGAGTTAGGGTTTCGGTTAGTGTTAGGGTTAGGGTTAGGGGTTGGGTATGGGTTAGGGTTAGGTTTAGTGTTAAGATTAGGGTTACGGTTAGAGTTAGGTTTAGGGTTAGGTTTAGGGTTTGGGTTAGTGTTAGTGTTAGGGTTAGTATTAGGGTTAGGGTTAAGACTAGCGTTAGGGTTAGGCTTTTGGTTTGGGTTAGGTTTAGGGTTAGGTTTTGGGTTAGTCTTAGGGTAAGTGTTAGTGTTAGGGTTTGGCTTTGGGTTAGGGTTAGTGTTAGGTTTAGGATTAGGGTTAGGGTTAGTGTTAGGGTTAGTGTTTGTCTTAGGTTTAGGGTTTGAGTTAGGGTTAGGTTTTGGGTTAGATTTATGGTTAGGTTTTGGGTTAAGGTTAGGTTTAGGGTTAAAGTTAGGAATAGGGTTAGGGTTAGGGTTAGGGTTAATGTTAGGGTTTTGATTAGGCTTAGGGTTAGGATTAGAGTTAGGGTTAGGGTTTTGGTTTCGTTTAGGGTTAGGGTTAGGGTTAAGGTTAGGGTTAGGGTTTGGGTTAATGTTAGGAATAGGGTTAGGGTTAGGGATATTGCTAGGGTTTGGGTTAGGGTTTGGATTAGGGTTAGCTTTAGGTTTTGAATTAGGGTTAGGGTTAGGGTTAGGATTAGGTTTTGGGTTAGGGTTAGGGTTAGGATTAGGGTTTGGGTAAGGGTTCGGGTTAGGGTTAGTTTTTGTGTTAGGGTTAGTGTTAGGATTAGGGTTAGGGTTAGGTTTAGGTTTAGGGTTTGGGTAAGGGTTAGGGTTAGGGTTAGGGTTTGAGTTAGGATTAGGTTTAGGGTTAGGGATTGGGTTAGGGTTAGGGTTAGGGTTAGGGGTTGGGTTTGTGTTAGGGTGAGGATTAGGGTTAGGATTAGGGTTAGGGTTAGGGTTAGGATTAGGGTTAGGTTTAGGTTTTGGGTTAGGGTTAGGGTTAGGTTTAATGTTAGGGTTTTGATTAGGGTTAGGGTTAGGATTAGAGTTAGGTTTAGGGTTTTGGTTTGAGTTAATGTTATGGTTAGTATTTGGGTTAGTGTTAGGGTTAGGGTTAGGGTTAGGGTTTGGGTTAGGGTTTGGGTTAGGGTTAGGGTTTGCGTTAGGGTTAGGGATTAGCATGAAAGTTATGTTTATGGTATTGGTTAGGGTTAGGGTTTAGGGTTAGGGTTAGGAATAGGGTTAGGGTTAGGGTTAGTGTTAGGAATAGGGTTAGGGTTATTGTTAGGGTTTGAGTTAGTGTTTGGGTTAGGGTTAGGGTTCGAGTTAGGGTTAGAGTTTGAGTTAGGGTTAAGTTTAGGGTTAGGGTTTGGTTTAGGGTTTGGGTTAAGGTTAGGTTTAGGGTTAGGGTTAGGAATAGGGTTAGAGTTAGGGTTTGGGTTAGGGTTAGGGTTATGGTTAGGGTTTGGGTTAGGGTTCGAGTTAGGGTTAGTTTTTGGGTTAGGGTTAGGTTTAGGATTAGATAAGGGTTAGGGTTAGGGTTCGGGTTAGGGTTTGGTTTAGGGTTAGTGTTCTTTTTTGGGTTAGGTTTAGGGTTAGGATAAGGGTTAGGGTTAGTTTTAGGGTTAGGGTTTGGGTTAGGGTTAGGGTTACTGTTTGAGTTAGGGTTAGGGTTAGGGTTAGGGTTAGGGTTAGGATTTGGGTTAGGGTTTGGGTTAGGGTTAGGGTTAGGGTTAGGGTTAGGATTTGGGTTAGGTTTTGGGTTAGGGTTAGGGTAAGGGTTAGGGTTAGGGTTTGGGTTAGGGTTTGGGTTAAGGTTAGGTTTAGGTTTAATGTTAGGAATAGGGTTAGGGTTAGTTTTTGGGTTAGGGTTAGGGTTAGGGTTACGGTTTGGGTTAGGGTTAGCGTTAGGGTTATGTTTAGGGTATTGGTTAGGGTTAGGGTTTAGGGTTAGGGTTAGGAATAAGGTTAGTGTTAGGGTTATTGTTAGGGTTTGGGTTAGGGTTTGGATTAGGGTTAGGTTTAGGTTTTGTTTTAGGGTTAGAGTTAGGGTTAGAGTTTGAGTTAGGGTTAGGGATAGGGTTTGGGTTAGGGTTTAGGGTTAGGGTTTGCGTTAGGGTTTGGGTTAAGGTTAGGTTTAGGGTTATGGTTAGGTATAGGGTTAGGTTTAGGGTTTGGGTTAGGGTTAGGGTTAGGATTAGGGTTTGGGTTAGGGTTCGGGTTAGGGTTAGTTTTTGCGTTAGGGTTAGGGTTAGGATTAGGGTTAGAGTTAGGTTTAGGTTTAGGTTTTGGGTAAGGGTTAGGGTTTGGGTTAGGGTTAGGGTTAGGGTTAGGGTTTGGTTTAGGGTTAGTGTTATTTTTTGGGTTAGGTTTAGGGTTAGAATAAGGGTTAGGGTTAGGTTTAGGGTTAGGGTTTGGGTTAGGGTTAGGGTTAGGGTTTGTTTTAGGGTTAGGGTTACGTTTAGGGTTAGGGTTAGTGTTAGGGTATTGGTTTGGTTTAGGGTTAAGTTTAGGTTTGGGTTAGGGTTAGAGTTAGGTTTAGAGTTTATGTTAGGGTTAGGATTAGGTTTAGGGTAGGTTTAGGGTTACGGTTTGGGTTAGTGTTAGGGTTAGAGTTAAGGGTTGGGTTTGTATTAGGGTTAGGTTTAGGGTTAGGATTAGGGTTAGAGTTAGGGTTAGGATTAGGGTTAGGTTTAGGTTTTGGGTTAGGGTTAGGGTTAGGGTTAATGTTAGGGTTTTGATTAGGGTTAGGGTTAGGATTAGAGTTAGGGTTAGGGTTTTTGTTTGGGTTAGTGTTAGGGTTAGGTTTTGGGTTAGTGTTAGGGTTAGGGTTAGTGTTAGAGTTAGGGCTTGGGTTAGGGTTAGGGTTAGGGTTAGGTTTAGGTTTTTGTTTAGGTTTAGGGTTAGGGTTAGGGTTTGGGTTCGGTTTAGTGTTAGGGTTATGATTAGGGTTTGAGTTAGGGTTAGGTTAGTGTTAGGGTTAGGGTTTGGGTTAGGGTTAGGTTTAGGGTTAGGGTTTGAGTTTGAGTTAGGTTTAGGCTTAGCTTTAGGGTTAAGGTTTGGGTTAGTGTTATGGTTTGGGTTAGGGTTAGGGTCAGGGTTAGGGTTTGGCTTAGGGGTAGGTTTAGGTTTAGGATTTGGTTTAGGGTTAGTGTTAGCATTAGGGTTATGTTTAGGGTATTGGTTAGTTTTAGGGTTTAGTGTTAGGGTTAGGACTAGGGTTAGGGTTAGGGTTAGGGTTAGGGTTAGTGTTAGGAATAGGGTTAGGGTTAGGGTTATTGTTAGGGTTTGGGTTAGGGTTTGGATTAGAGTTAGGTTTAGGTTTTGGGTTAGGTTTAGAGTTAGGGTTAGAGTTTGAGTTAGGGTTAGGGTTAGGGTTAGGGATAGGGTTTGGGTTTAGGGTTTAGGGTTAGGGTTTTCGTTAGGGTTTGTGTTAAGGTTAGGTTTAGGGTTAGAGTTAGGAATAGGGTTAGGGTTAGGTTTTGGGTTTTGGTTAGGTTTAGGATTAGGGTTTGGGTTAGGGTTCGGGTTAGGGTTAGTTTTTGGGTTAGGGTTAGGTTTAGGATTAGGGTTAGGGTTAGGTTTAGTTTTAGGGTTTGGGTAAGGGTTAGGGTTTGGGTTAGGGTTAGGGTTAGGGTTAGAGTTAGGGTTTGGTTTAACGTTAGTGTTATATTTTGCGTTAGGTTTAGGTTTAGGAAAAGGGTTAGCGTTAGGTTTAGGGTTAGAGTTTAGCTTAGGGTTAGGGTTAGGTTTTGAGTTAGGGTTAGGGTTAGGGTTAGGGTTACGGTTAGGGTTAGGGTTAGGGTTAGGGTTAGGGTTTGGGTTACCGTTAGGGTTAGTTTTTGGGTTAGGGTTAGGGTTAGGATTAGGTTATTGTTAGGTTTAGGGTTAGGGTTTGGGTTAGGGTTAGGGTTAGGGTTAGGGTTTGAGTTAGCGTTAGGGTTAGGGTTAGGGTTTGGGTTAGGGTTAGGGTTAGGGTTAGGGGTTGGGTTTGTGTTAGGGTTAGGGTTAGGGTTAGGATTAGGGTTAGGGTTAGGGTTAGGATTAGGGTTAGGTTTAGGTTTTGGGTTAGGGTTAGGGTTAGGGTTAATGTTAGGGTTTAGATTAGGGTTAGGATTAGAGTTAGGGTTAGGTTTTGGTTTGGGTTAGGGTTATCGTTAGGGTTTGGGTTAGTGTTAGGGTTAGGGTTAGTGTTAGGGTTAGGGTTAGGGTTAGGATTAGGGTTAGGGTTAGGTTTAGGTTTTTGGTTAGGTTTAGGGTTAGGGTTAGGGTTTGGGTTAGGGTTAGGGTTAGCGTTAGGGTTATGTTTAGGGTATTGGTTAGGGTTAGGGTTAGGGTTAGGGTTTGAGTTAGGTTTAGGGTTCTGGTTAGGGTTAGGTTTAGGGTTTGGGTTAGGGTTTGGGTTAGGGTTAAGGGTTGGGTTTGGGTTAGGGTTATGGTTAGGGTTAGGATTAGGGTTAGGTTTAGGTTAGAATTAGGGTTAGTTTTAGGGTTTGGATTAGGGTTAGGGTTAGGGTTAGGGTTTGAGTTAGGGTTATCATTAGGTTTAGGGTTAGGGTTAGGGTTACGGTTAGGGTTAGGATTAGAGTTAGGGTTAGGGTATTGGTTTGGTTTAGGG
Source organism: Eospalax fontanierii (assembly GCA_035773235.1). NCBI lineage: Eukaryota > Metazoa > Chordata > Mammalia > Rodentia > Spalacidae > Eospalax > Eospalax fontanierii. The sequence continues at coordinate 99,390 of CM069552.1, read as the reverse complement.
TTAGGGTTAGGGTTTGGGTTAGTGTTAGGGTTAGTGTTAGTGTTAGTGTTAGGGTTTGGGTTAGGGTTAGTGTTAGGTTTAGGGTTAGGGTTTGGGTTAGGGTTAGGGTTAGGATTAGGTTTTGAGTTAGGGTTAGGGTTAGGGTTAGGGTTAGTGTTAGGGTTAGGGTTAGGGTTAGGATTAGAGTTAGGGTTAGGGTATTGGTTTGGTTTAGGGTTAGGGTTAGGGTTTGGGTTAGTGTTAGGGTTAGTGTTAGTGTTAGTGTTAGGGTTTGGGTTAGGGTTAGTGTTAGGTTTAGGGTTAGGGTTTGGGTTACCGTTAGGGTTAGTTTTTGGGTTAGGGTTAGGGTTAGGATTAGCGTTAGGGTTAGGGGTTGGGTTTGTGTTAGGGTTAGGGTTAGGGTTAGGATTAGGGTTACGGTTAGGGTTAGGATTAGGGTTACGTTTAGGTTTAGGTATAGGTTTAGGGTTAGGGTTAATGTTAGGGTTTAGATTAGGGTTAGGGTTAGGATTAGAGTTAGGTTTAGGTTTTTGGTTAGGTTTAGGGTTAGGGTTAGGGTTCGGGTTAGGGTTAGGGTTACGGTTAGGGTTAGGATTAGGGTTACGTTTAGGTTTTGGGTTAGGATTAGGGTTAGGGTTAGTGTTAGGTTTAGGTTTTGGGTTAGCGTTACGGTTAGGGTTAGGTTTAGGTTTTTGGTTAGGTTTAGGGTTAGGGTTAGGTTTATCGTGAGGGTTATGTTTAGGGTATTGGTTAGGGTTAGGTTTTAGGGTTAGGGTTAGCAATAGGGTTAGGGTTAGGGTTAGGGTGAGGGTTAGTGTTATTTTTTGTGTTAGGTTTAGGGTTAGGTTTAGGTTTAGTTTTAGGGTTTGGGTAAGGGTTATGGTTTGGGTTAGGTTTAGGGTTAGGGTTTGAGTTAGGGTTTGGTTTAGGGTTAGTGTTATTTTTTGGGTTAGGTTTAGTGTTAGCATAAGGGTTAGTGTTAGGTTTAGGGTTAGGGTTTGGGTTAGGGTTAGGGTTACTGTTTGAGTTAGGGTTACGGTTAGGGTTAGGGTTAGGGTTAGGGTTTGGGTTAGGGTATGGGTTAGGGTTAGGGTTAGGGTTAGGTTTAGGATTTGAGTTAGGGTTAGCGTTAGGTTTAGGGTTACGGTTTGGGTTAGGGTTAGGGTTAGGGTTAGGTTATGAGTTAGGGTTAGTGTTAGGGTTAGGGTTAGGGTTAGGGTTAGGGGTAGGGTTAGGATTAGAGTTAGGGTTAGGGTATTGGTTTGGTTTAGGTTTAGGGTTAGGGTTTGGGTTAATGTTAGGGTTAGTGTTAGTGTTAGTGTTAGGGTTTGGGTTTGGGTTAGGGTTAGGTTTAGGGTGAGGGTTAGGGTTTGGGTTACCGTTAGGGTTAGTTTTTGGGTTAGGGTTAGGGTTAGGATTAGGTTATTGTTAGGTTTAGGGTTAGGGTTTCGGTTAGGGTTAGGGTTATGTTAGGGTTTGAGTTAGCGTTAGGGTTAGGGTTAGGGTTTTTGTTAGGGTTAGGGTTAGGGTTAGGGGTTGGGTTTGTGTTAGGGTTAGGGTTAGGGTTAGGATTATTGTTAGGGTTAGGGTTAGGATTAGGGTTTGGTTTAGGTTTTGGGTTAGGGTTAGGGTTAGGTTTAATGTTAGGGTTTAGATTAGGGTTAGGATTAGAGTTAGGGTTAGGTTTTGGTTTGGGTTAGGGTTAGGGTTAGGGTTTGGGTTAGTGTTAGTGTTAGGGTTAGTGTTAGGGTTAGGGTTTGGGTTAGGGTTAGGGTTAGGATTAGGTTTAGGTTTTTGGTTAGGTTTAGGGTTAGGGTTAGGGTTTGGGTTAGGGTTAGGGTTAGCGTTAGGGTGATGTTTAGGGTATTGGTGAGGGTGAGGGTTAGGGTT
>CM069552.1:55000-95000 GCA_035773235.1 Eospalax fontanierii | reverse complement strand
TTAGTTTTTGGGTTAGGGTTAGGGTTAGGATTAGCGTTAGGGTTAGGGGTTGGGTTTGTGTTAGGGTTAGGGTTAGGGTTAGGATTAGGGTTACGGTTAGGGTTAGGATTAGGGTTACGTTTAGGTTTAGGGATAGGTTTAGGGTTAGGGTTAATGTTAGGGTTTAGATTAGGGTTAGGGTTAGGATTAGAGTTAGGTTTAGGTTTTTGGTTAGGTTTAGGGTTAGGGTTAGGGTTCGGGTTAGGGTTAGGGTTACGGTTAGGGTTAGGATTAGGGTGACGTTTAGGTTTTGGGTTAGGATTAGGGTTAGGGTTAGTGTTAGGTTTAGGTTTTGGGTTAGCGTTACGGTTAGGGTTAGGTTTAGGTTTTTGGTTAGGTTTAGGGTTAGGGTTAGGGTTATCGTGAGGGTTATGTTTAGGGTATTGGTTAGGGTTAGGTTTTAGGGTTAGGGTTAGCAATAGGGTTAGGGTTAGGGTTAGGGTGAGGGTTAGTGTTATTTTTTGTGTTAGGTTTAGGGTTAGGTTTAGGTTTAGTTTTAGGGTTTGGGTAAGGGTTATGGTTTGGGTTAGGTTTAGGGTTAGGGTTTGAGTTAGGGTTTGGTTTAGGGTTAGTGTTATTTTTTGGGTTAGGTTTAGGGTTAGCATAAGGGGTAGTGTTAGGTTTAGGGTTAGGGTTTGGGTTAGGGTTAGGGTTACTGTTTGAGTTAGGGTTACGGTTAGGGTTAGGGTTAGGGTTAGGGTTTGGGTTAGGGTATGGGTTAGGGTTAGGGTTAGAGTTAGGTGTAGGATTTGAGTTAGGGTTAGCGTTAGGTTTAGGGTTACGGTTTGGGTTAGGGTTAGGGTTAGGGTTAGGTTTTGAGTTAGGGTTAGTGTTAGGGTTAGGGTTAGGGTTAGGGTTAGGGTTAGGGTTAGGGTTAGGATTAGAGTTAGGGTTAGGGTATTGGTTTGGTTTAGGTTTAGGGTTAGGGTTTGGGTTAATGTTAGGGTTAGTGTTAGTGTTAGTGTTAGGGTTTGGGTTTGGGTTAGGGTTAGGTTTAGGGTTAGGGTTAGGGTTTGGGTTACCGTTAGGGTTAGTTTTTGGGTTAGGGTTAGGGTTAGGATTAGGTTATTGTTAGGTTTAGGGTTAGGGTTTCGGTTAGGGTTAGGGTTAGGGTTAGGGTTTGAGTTAGCGTTAGGGTTAGGGTTAGGGTTTTTGTTAGGGTTAGGGTTAGGGTTAGGGGTTGGGTTTGTGTTAGGGTTAGGGTTAGGGTTAGGATTATTGTTAGGGTTAGGGTTAGGATTAGGGTTTGGTTTAGGTTTTGGGTTAGTGTTAGGGTTAGGTTTAATGTTAGGGTTTAGATTAGGGTTAGGATTAGAGTTAGGGTTAGGTTTTGGTTTGGGTTAGGGTTAGGGTTAGGGTTTGGGTTAGTGTTAGGGTTAGGGTTTGGGTTAGGGTTAGGGTTAGGATTAGGTTTAGGTTTTTGGTTAGGTTTAGGGTTAGGGTTAGGGTTTGGGTTAGGGTTAGGGTTAGCGTTAGGGTTATGTTTAGGGTATTGGTTAGGGTTAGGGTTAGGGTTTGAGTTAGGTTTAGGGTTCTGGTTAGGGTTAGGTTTAGGGTTTGGGTTAGGGTTTGGGTTAGGGTTAAGGGTTGGGTTTGGGTTAGGGTTATGGTTAGGGTTAGGATCAGGGTTAGGTTTAGGTTAGAATTAGGGTTAGTTTTATGGTTTGGATTAGGGTTAGGGTTAGGGTTAGGGTTTGAGTTAGGGTTATGGTTAGGGTTAGGGTTAGGGTTAGAGTTAGGGTTAGGATTAGAGTTAGGGTTAGGGTATTGGTTTGGTTTAGGGTTAGGGTTAGGGTTTGGGTTAGTGTTAGGGTTAGTGTTAGTGTTAGTGTTAGGGTTTGGGTTAGGGTTAGTGTTAGGTTTAGGGTTAGGGTTTGGGTTACCGTTAGGGTTAGTTTTTGGGTTAGGGTTAGGGATAGGATTAGCGTTAGGGTTAGGTTTAGGGTTAGGGTTTGGGTTAGGGTTAGGGTTAGGATTAGGTTTTGAGTTAGGGTTAGGGTTAGGGTTAGGGTTAGTGTTACTGTTAGGGTTAGGTTTAGGATTAGACTTAGGGTTAGGTTATTGGTTTGGTTTATGTTTAGGGTTAGGGTTTGGGTTAGTGTTAGGGTTAGTGTTAGTGTTAGTGTTAGGGTTTGGGTTAGGGTTAGTGTTAGGTTTAGGGTTAGGGTTTGGGTTACCGTTAGGGTTAGTTTTTGGGTTAGGGTTAGGGTTAGGATTAGCGTTAGGGTGAGGGGTTGGGTTTGTGTTATGGTTAGGGTTAGGGTTAGGATTAGGGTTACGGTTAGGGTTAGGATTAGGGTTACGTTTAGGTTTAGGGTTAGGTTTAGGGTTAGGGTTAATGTTAGGGTTTAGATTAGGGTTAGGGTTAGGATTAGAGTTAGGTTTAGGTTTTTGGTTAGGTTTAGGGTTAGGGTTAGGGTTCGGGTTAGGGTTAGGGTTAGCGTTACGGTTAGGGTTAGGTTTAGGTTTTTGGTTTGGTTTAGGGTTAGGGTTAGGGTTATCGTGAGGGTTATGTTTAGGGTATTGGTTAGGGTTAGGTTTTAGGGTTAGGGTTAGCAATAGGGTTAGGGTTAGGGTTAGGGTGAGGGTTAGTTTTATTTTTAGTGTTAGGTTTAGGGTTAGGGTTAGGTTTAGTTTTAGGGTTTGGGTAAGGGTTAGGTTTAGGGTTTGGGTTAGTGTTAGGGTTAGGGTTAGTATTAGGGTTAGGGTTAGGATTAGCGTTAGGGTTAGGCTTTTGGTTTGGGTTAGGTTTAGGGTTAGGTTTTGGGTTAGTCTCAGGGTAAGTGTTAGTGTTAGGGTTTGGCTTTGGGTTAGGGTTAGTGTTAGGTTTAGGATTAGGGTTAGGGTTAGTGTTAGGGTTAGTGTTTGTCTTAGGTTTAGGGTTTGAGTTAGGGTAAGGTTTTGGATTAGATTTACGGTTAGGTTTTGGGTTAGGGTTAGGGTTAGGGTTAGGGTTAGGGTTAGGGTTAGGATTAGAGTTAGGGTTAGGGTATTGGTTTGGTTTAGGTTTAGGGTTAGGGTTTGGGTTAGTGTTAGGGTTAGTGTTAGTGTTAATGTTAGGGTTTGGGTTAGGGTTAGGTTTAGGGTTAGGGTTAGGGTTTGGGTTACCGTTAGGGTTAGTTTTTGGGTTAGGGTTAGGGTTAGGATTAGGTTATTTTTAGGTTTAGGGTTAGGGTTTGGGTTAGGGTTAGGGTTTGTATTAGGGTTAGGGTTAGGGTTAGGGTTTGGGTTAGGTTTAGGGTTAGTGTTAGGGGTTGGGTTTGTGTTAGGGTTAGGGTTAGGGTTAGGATTAGGGTTAGGGTTAGGGTTAGGATTAGGGTTAGGTTTAGGTTTTGGCTTAGGGTTAGGGTTAGGGTTAATGTTAGGGTTTAGATTAGGGTTAGGATTAGAGTTAGGGTTAGGTTTTGGTTTGGGTTAGGGTTAGGGTTAGGGTTTGGGTTAGTGTTAGGGTTAGGGTTAGTGTTAGGGTTAGGGTTTGGGTTAGGGTTAGGGTTAGGGTTAGGTTTACTTTTTTGGTTAGGTTTAGGTTTAGGGTTAGGGTTTGGGTTAGGGTTAGGGTTAGCGTTAGGGTTATGTTTAGGGTATTGGTTAGGGTTAGGGTTAGGGTTTGAGTTAGGTTTAGGGTTCTGGTTAGGGTTAGGTTTAGGGTTTGGGTTAGGGTTTGGGTTAGGGTTAAGGGTTGGGTTTGGGTTAGGGTTATGGTTAGGGTTAGGATTAGGGTTAGGGTTAGGTTAGAATTAGGGTTAGTTTTAGGGTTTGGATTAGGGTTAGGGTTAGGGTTAGGGTTTGAGTTAGGGTTATGGTTAGGGTTAGGGTTAGGGTTAGGGTTAGGGTTAGGATTAGAGTTAGGGTTAGGGTATTGGTTTGGTTTAGGGTTAGGGTTAGGGTTTGGCTTAGTGTTAGGGTTAGTGTTAGTGTTAGTGTTAGGGTTTGGGTTAGGGTTAGTGTTAGGTTTAGGGTTAGGGTTTGGGTTACCGTTAGGGTTAGTTTTTGTCTTAGGGTTAGGGTTAGGATTAGCGTTAGGGTTAGGTTTAGGGTTAGGGTTTGGGTTAGGGTTAGGGTTAGGATTAGGTTTTGATTTAGGGTTAGGGTTAGGGTTAGAGTTTGGTTAGGGTTAGGGTTAGGGGTTGGGTTTGTGTTAGGGTTAGGGTTAGGGTTAGGATTAGGGTTACGGTTAGGGTTAGGATTAGGGTTACATTTAGGTTTAGGGTTAGGTTTAGGGTTAGGGTTAATGTTAGGGTTTAGATTAGGGTTAGGGTTAGGATAAGAGTTAGGTTTAGGTTTTTGGTTAGGTTTAGGTTTAGGGTTAGTGTTCGGGTTTGGGTTAGGGATACGGTTAGGGTTAGGATTAGGGTTACCTTTAGGTTTTGTGTTAGGATTAGGGTTAGGGTTAGTGTTAGGTTTAGGTTTTGGGTTAGCGTTACGGTTAGGGTTAGGTTTAGGTTTTTGTTTAGGTTTAGGGTTAGGGTTAGGGTTATCGTGAGGGTTATGTTTAGGGTATTGGTTAGGGTTAGGTATTAGGGTTAGGGTTAGCAATAGGGTTAGGGTTAGGGTTAGGGTGAGGGTTAGTGTTATTTTTTGTGTTAGGTTTAGGGTTAGGGTTAGGTTTAGTTTCAGCGTTTGGGTAAGGGTTAGGGTTTGGGTTAGGTTTAAGGTTAGGGTTTGAGTTAGGGTTTGGTTTAGGGTTAGTGTTATTTTTTGGGTTAGGTTTAGGGTTAGCATAAGGGTTAGGGTTAGGTTTAGGGTTAGAGTTTGGGTTAGGATTCGAGTTAGGGTTAGTTTTAGGATTAGGGTTAGGGTTAGGGTTAGGTTTAGGATTTGGGTAAGTGTTAGGATTTGGGTTAGGGTTAGGGTTAGGGTTTGAGTTAATGTTAGGGTTAGGGTTAGGGTTAGGGTTTGGGTTAGGGTTTGGGTTAGGGTTAGGGTTAGGGTTAGGGTTAGGATTTGAGTAAGGGTTAGCGTTAGGGTTAGGGTTACGGTTTGGGTTAGGGTTAGTGTTAGGGTTAGGGTTAGGGTTTGGGTTAGGTTTAGGGTTAGGTTTAGGGTTTGGGTAAGGGTTAGTGTTAGTGTTTGGGTTAGAGTTTGGGTTAGGGTTAGGGTTAAGGTTTGGGTTAGGTTTAGGGTTATTTTTTGGGTTAGGGTTAGGGTTAGGAAAAGTGTTAGGGTTAGGTTTAGGGTTAGGGTTTGGGTTAGGGTTAGGGTTAGGGTTTTAGTTAGGGTTTCGGTTAGGGTTAGGGTTAGGGTTAGGGGTTGGGTATGGGTTAGGTTTAAGTTTAGTGTTAAGATTAGGATTAGGGTTAGAGTTAGGTTTAGGGTTAGGTTAGGGTTTGGGTTAGTGTTAGTGTTAGGGTTAGTATTAGGGTTAGGGTTAAGATTAGCGTTAGGGCTAGGCTTTTGGTTTGGGTTAGGTTTAGGGTTTGGTTTTGGGTTAGTCTTAGGGTAAGTGTTAGTGTTAGGGTTTGGCTTTGGGTTAGGGTTAGTGTTAGGTTTAGGATTAGGGTTAGGGTTAGTGTTAGGGTTAGTGTTTGTCTTAGGTTTAGGGTTTGAGTTAGGGTTAGGTTTTGGGTTAGATTTACGGTTAGGTTTTGGGTTAAGGTTAGGTTTAGGGTTAAAGTTAGGAATAGGGTTAGGGTTAGGGTTAGGGTTAATGTTAGGGTTTTGATTAGGGTTAGGGTTAGGATTAGATTTAGGGTTAGGGTTTTGGGTTCGTTTAGGGTTAGGGTTAGGGTTAAGGTTAGGGTTAGGGTTTGGGTTAGTGTTAGGAATAGGGTTAGGGTTAGGGATATTGTTAGGGTTTGGGTTAGGATTTGGATTAGGGTTAGCTTTAGGTTTTGAATTAGGGTTAGGGTTAGGGTTAGGATTAGGGTTTGTGTTAGGGTTAGGGTTAGTATTAGGGTTTGGGTAAGGGTTCGGGTTAGGGTTAGTTTTTGTGTTAGGGTTAGTGTGAGGATTAGGGTTAGGGTTAGGTTTAGGTTTAGGGTTTGGGTAAGGGTTAGGGTTAGGGTTAAGGTTAGGGTTAGGGTTTGGGTTAGTGTTAGGAATAGGGTTAGGGTTAGGGATATTGTTAGGGTTTCGGTTAGGGTTTGGATTAGGGTTAGCTTTAGGTTTTGAATTAGGGTTAGGGTTAGGGTTAGGATTAGGGTTTGGGTTAGGGTTAGGGTTAGGATTAGGGTTTGGGTAAGGGTTCGGGTTAGGGTTAGTTTTTGTTTTAGGGTTAGTGTTAGGATTAGGGTTAGGGTTAGGTTTAGGTTTAGGGTTTGGGTAAGGGTTCGGTTTCGGGTTAGGGTTTGAGTTAGGATTAGGTTTAGGGTTAGGGTTTGGGTTAGGGTTAGGGTTATGGTTAGGGGTTGGATTTGTGTTAGGGTGAGGATTAGGGTTAGGATTAGGGTTAGGGTTAGGGTTAGGATTAGGGTTAGGTTTAGGTTTTGGGTTAGGGTTAGGGTTAGGTTTAATGTTAGGGTTTTGATTAGGGTTAGGGTTAGGATTAGAGTTAGGTTTAGGATTTTGGTTTGAGTTAATGTTAGGGTTAGTATTTGGGTTAGTGTTAGGGTTAGTGTTAGAATTTGGGTTAGGGTTAGGGTTAGGGTTAGGGTTTGGGTTAGGGTTAGGGATTAACGTGAAAGTTATGTTTATGGTATTGGTTAGGGTTCGGGTTTAGGGTTAGGGTTAGGAATAGGGTTAGGGTTAGGGTTAGTGTTAGGAATAGGGTTAGGGTTATTGTTAGGGTTTGAGTTAGTGTTTGGGTTAGGGTCAGGGTTAGGGTTTGCGTTAGGGTTTGGGTTAAGGTTAGGTTTAGGGTTAGGGTTAGGAATAGGGTTAGAGTTAGGGTTTGTGTTAGGGAAAGTGTTATGGTTAGGGTTTGGGTTAGGGTTCGAGTTAGGGTTAGTTTTTGGGTTAGGGTTAGGTTTAGGATTAGATAAGGGTTAGGGTTAGGGTTAGTGTTAGGGTTTGGTTTAGGGTTAGTGTTATTTTTTGGGTTAGGTTTAGGGTTAGGATAAGGGTTAGGGTTAGTTTTAGGGTTAGGGTTTGGGTTAGGGTTAGGGTTACTGTTTGAGTTAGGGTTAGGGTTAGGGTTAGGGTTAGGGTTAGGATTTGGGTTAGGGTTTGGGTTAGGGTTAGGGTTAGGGTTAGGGTTAGGATTTGGATTAGGTTTTGGGTTAGGGTTAGGGTAAGGGTTAGGGTTAGGGTTTGGGTTAGGGTTTGGGTTAAGGTTAGGTTTAGGTTTAATGTTAGGAATAGGGTTAGGGTTAGTTTTTGGGTTAGGGTTAGGGTTAGGGTTAGGGTTTGGGTTAGGGTTAGCGTTAGGGTTATGTTTAGGGTATTGGTTAGGGTTAGGGTTTAGGGTTAGGGTTAGGAATAGGGTTAGTGTTAGGGTTATTGTTAGGGTTTGGGTTAGGGTTTGGATTAGGGTTAGGTTTAGGTTTTGGGTTAGGGTTAGAGTTAGGGTTAGAGTTTGAGTTAGGGTTAGGGTTAGGGTTAGGGCTAGTGTTAGGAGTAGGGTTAGGGTTAGGGTTATTGTTAGGGTTTGGGTTAGGGTTTGGATTAGGTTTAGGTTTAGGTTTTGGGTTAGGGTTAGAGTTAGTGATAGAATTTGAGTTAGGGTTAGGGATAGGGTTTGGGTTAGGGTTTAGGGTTAGGGTTTGAGTTAGGGTTTGGGTTAAGGTTAGGTTTAGGGTTATGGTTAGGAATAGGGTTAGGTTTAGGGTTTGGGTTAGGGTTAGGGTTAGGATTAGGGTTTGGGTTAGGGTTCGGGTTAGGGTTAGTTTTTGGGTTAGGGTTAGGGTTAGGATTAGGCTTAGAGTTAGGTTTAGGTTTAGGTTTTGGGTAAGGGTTAGGGTTTGGGTTAGGGTTAGGGTTAGGGTTAGGGTTAGGGTTTGGTTTAGGGTTAGTGTTATTTTTTGGGTTAGATTTTGGGTTAGAATAAGGGTTAGGGTTAGGTTTAGGGTTAGGGTTTGGGTTAGGGTTAGGGTTAGGGTTTGTTTTAGGGTTAGGGTTACGGTTAGGGTTAGGGTTAGTGTTAGGGTATTGGTTTGGTTTAGGGTTAGGGTTAGGGTGTGGGTTAGGGTTTGGGTTAGGGTTAGGTTTAGGTTTTGGGTTAGGATTAGAGTTAGGTTTAGAGTTTATGTTAGGGTTAGGATTAGGGTTAGGGTAGGTTTAGGGTTAGGGTTTGGGTTAGTGTTAGGGTTAGGGTTAAGGGTTGGGTTTGTATTAGGGTTAGGGTTAGGGTTAGGATTAGGGTTAGAGTTAGGTTTAGGATTAGGGTTAGGTTTAGGTTTTGGGTTAGGGTTAGGGTTAGGGTTAATGTTAGGGTTTTGATTAGGGTTAGGGTTAGGATTAGAGTTAGGGTTAGGGTTTTTGTTTGGGTTAGGGTTAGGGTTAGATTTTGGGTTAGTGTTAGGGTTAGGGTTAGTGTTAGGGTTAGGGCTTGTGTTAGGGTTAGGGTTAGGGTTAGGTTTAGGTTTTTGTTTAGGTTTAGGGTTAGGGTTAGGGTTTGGGTTCGGTTTAGAGTTAGGGTTATGATTAGGGTTTGAGTTAGGGTTAGGTTAGTGTTAGGGTTAGGGTTTGGGTTAGGGTTAGGTTTAGGGTTAGGGTTTGAGTTTGAGTTAGGTTTAGGCTTAGCATTAGGGTTAAGTTTAGGGTTAGTGTTATGGTTTTGGTTAGGGTTAGGGTCAGGGTTTGGGTTTGGCTTAGGGGTAGGTTTAGGGTTAGGATTTGGTTTAGGGTTAGTGTTAGCATTAGGGTTATGTTTAGGGTATTGGTTAGGCTTAGGGTTTAGTGTTCGGGTTAGGAATAGGGTTAGGGTTAGGGATAGGGTTAGGGTTAGTGTTAGGAATAGGGTTCGGGTTAGGGTTATTGTTAGGGTTTGGATTAGGGTTTGGATTAGAGTTAGGTTTAGGTTTTGGGTTAGGTTTAGAGTTAGGGTTAGAGTTTGAGTTAGGGTTAGGGTTAGAATTAGGGATAGGGTTTGGGTTTAGGGTTTAGGGTTAGGGTTTTCGTTAGGGTTTGTGTTAAGGTTAGGTTTAGGGTTAGAGTTAGAAATAGGGTTAGGGTTAGGTTTTGGGTTTTGGTTAGGTTTAGGATTAGGGTTTGGGTTAGGGTTCGGGTTAGGGTTAGTTTTTGGGTTAGGGTTAGGTTTAGGATTAGGGTTAGGGCTAGGTTTAGTTTTAGGGTTTGGGTAAGGGTTAGGGTTTGGGTTAGGGTTAGGGTTAGTGTTAGAGTTAGGGTTTGGTTTAAGGTTAGTGTTATATTTTGGGTGAGGTTTAGGTTTAGGAAAAGGGTTAGCGTTAGGTTTAGGGTTAGAGTTTGGCTTAGGGTTAGGGTTAGGTTTTGAGTTAGGGTTAGGGTTAGGGTTAGGGTTAGGGTTAGGGTTAGTGTTAGGGGTTGGGTTAGGGTTAGGGTTAGGGTTTGAGTTAGGGTTTCGGTTAGGGTTAGGGTTAGGGTTAGGGTTAGGGTTAGGGTTAGGGTTAGGGTTACTGTTTGAGTTAGGGTTAGGGTTAGGGTTAGGGTTAGGGTTAGGATTTGGGTTAGGGTTTGGGTTAGGGTTAGGGTTAGGGTTAGGGTTAGGATTTGGGTTAGGTTTTGGGTTAGGGTTAGTGTAAGGGTTAGGGTTAGGGTTTGGGTTAGGGTTTGGGTTAAGGTTAGGTTTAGGTTTAATGTTAGGAATAGGGTTAGGGTTAGTTTTTGGGTTAGGGTTAGGGTTAGGGTTAGGGTTTGGGTTAGGGTTAGCGTTAGGGTTATGTTTAGGGTATTGGTTAGGGTTAGGGTTTAGGGTTAGGGTTAGGAATAGGGTTAGTGTTAGGGTTATTGTTAGGGTTTGGGTTAGGGTTTGGATTAGGGTTAGGTTTAGGTTTTGGGTTAGGGTTAGAGTTAGGGTTAGAGTTTGAGTTAGGGTTAGGGTTAGGGTTAGGGCTAGTGTTAGGAGTAGGGTTAGGGTTAGGGTTATTGTTAGGGTTTGGGTTAGGGTTTGGATTAGGTTTAGGTTTATGTTTTGGGTTAGGGTTAGAGTTAGTGATAGAGTTTGAGTTAGGGTTAGGGATAGGGTTTGGGTTAGGGTTTAGGGTTAGGGTTTGAGTTAGGGTTTGGGTTAAGGTTAGGTTTAGGGTTATGGTTAGGAATAGGGTTAGGTTTAGGGTTTGGGTTAGGGTTAGGTTTAGGATTAGGGTTTGGGTTAGGGTTCCGGTTAGGGTTAGTTTTTGGGTTAGGGTTAGGGTTAGGATTAGGCTTAGAGTTAGGTTTAGGTTTAGGTTTTGGGTAAGGGTTAGGGTTTGGGTTAGGGTTAGGGTTAGGGTTAGGGTTTGGTTTAGGGTTAGTGTTATTTTTTGGGTTAGGTTTTGGGTTAGAATAAGGGTTAGGGTTAGGTTTAGGGTTAGGGTTTGGGTTAGGGTTAGGGTTAGGGTTTGTTTTAGGGTTAGGGTTACGGTTAGGGTTAGGGTTAGTGTTAGGGTATTGGTTTGGTTTAGGGTTAGGGTTAGGGTGTGGGTTAGGGTTTGGGTTAGGGTTAGGTTTAGATTTTGGGTTAGGATTAGAGTTAGGTTTAGAGTTTATGTTAGGGTTAGGATTAGGCTTAGGGTAGGTTTAGGGTTAGGGCTTGCGTTAGTGTTAGGGTTAGGGGTAAGGGTTGGGTTTGTATTAGGGTTAGGGTTAGGGTTAGGATTAGGGTTAGAGTTAGGTTTAGGATTAGGGTTAGGTTTAGGTTTTGGGTTAGGGTTAGGGTTAGGGTTAATGTTAGGGTTTTGATTAGGGTTAGGGTTAGGATTAGAGTTAGGGTTAGGGTTTTTGTTTGGGTTAGGGTTAGGGTTAGATTTTGGGTTAGTGTTAGCGTTAGGGTTAGTGTTAGGGTTAGGGCTTGTGTTAGGGTTAGGGTTAGGGTTAGGTTTAGGTTTTTGTTTAGGTTTAGGGTTAGGGTTAGGGTTTGGGTTCGGTTTAGAGTTAGGGTTATGATTAGGGTTTGAGTTAGGGTTAGGTTAGTGTTAGGGTTAGGGTTTGGGTTAGGGTTAGGTTTAGGGTTAGGGTTTGAGTTTGAGTTAGGTTTAGGCTTAGCATTAGGGTTAAGTTTAGGGTTAGTGTTATGGTTTTGGTTAGGGTTAGGGTCAGGGTTTGGGTTTGGCTTAGGGGTAGGTTTAGGGTTAGGATTTGGTTTAGGGTTAGTGTTAGCATTAGGGTTATGTTTAGGGTATTGGTTAGGCTTAGGGTTTAGTGTTCGGGTTAGGAATAGGTTTAGGGTTAGGGATAGGGTTAGGGTTAGTGTTAGGAATAGGGTTAGTGTTAGGATTATTGTTAGGGTTTGGATTAGGGTTTGGATTAGAGTTAGGTTTAGGTTTTGGGTTAGGTTTAGAGTTAGGGTTAGAGTTTGAGTTAGGGTTAGGGTTAGAATTATGGTTAGGGTTTGGGTTTAGGGTTTAGGGTTAGGGTTTTCGTTAGGGTTTGTGTTAAGGTTAGGTTTAGGGTTAGAGTTAGGAATAGGGTTAGGGTTAGGTTTTGGGTTTTGGTTAGGTTTAGGATTAGGGTTTGGGTTAGGGTTCGGGTTAGGGTTAGTTTTTGGGTTAGGGTTAGGTTTAGGATTAGGGTTAGGGCTAGGTTTAGTTTTAGGGTTTGGGTAAGGGTTAGGGTTTGGGTTAGGGTTAGGGTTAGGGTTAGAGTTAGGGTTTGGTTTAAGGTTAGTGTTATATTTTGGGTGAGGTTTAGGTTTAGGAAAAGGGTTACCGTTAGGTTTAGGGTTAGAGTTTGGCTTAGGGTTAGGGTTAGCTTTTGAGTTAGGGTTAGGGTTAGGGTTAGGGTTAGGGTTAGGGTTAGGGTTTGGGTTACCGTTAGGGTTAGTTTTTGGGTTAGGGTTAGGGTTAGGATTAGGTTATTGTTAGGTTTAGGGTTAGGGTTTGGGTTAGGGTTAGTGTTAGGGTTAGGGTTTGAGTTAGCGTTAGGATTAGGGTTAGGGTTTGGGTTAGGGTTAGGGTTAGGGTTAGGGGTTGGGTTTGTGTTAGGGTTAGGGTTAGGGTTAGGATTAGGGTTAGGGTTAGGTTTAGGATTAGGGTTAGGTTTAGGTTTTGGGTTAGGGTTAGGGTTAGGGTTAATGTTAGGGTTTAGATTAGGGTTAGGATTAGAGTTAGGGTTAGGTTTTGGTTTGGGTTAGGGTTAGGGTTAGGGTTTGGGTTAGTGTTAGGTTTAGGGTTAGTTTTAGGGTTAGGGTTTGGGTTAGGGTTAGGGTTAGGGTTAGGTTTATGTTTTTGGTTAGGTTTAGGGTTAGGGTTAGTGTTTGGGTTAGGGTTAGGGTTAGCGTTAGGGTTATGTTTAGGGTATTGGTTAGGGTTTGGGTTAGGGTTAGGGTTTGAGTTAGTATTAGGGTTCTGGTTAGGGTTAGGTTTAGGGTTTGGGTTAGGGTTTGGGTTAGTGTTAAGGGTTGGGTTTGGGTTAGGGTTATGGTTAGGGTTAGGATTAGGGTTAGGTTTAGGTTAGAATTAGGGTTAGTTTTAGGGTTTTGATTAGGGTTAGGGTTAGGGTTAGGGTTTGAGTTAGGGTTATGGTTAGGGTTAGGGTTAGGGTTAGGGTTAGGGTTAGGATTAGAGTTAGGGTTAGGGTATTGGTTTGGTTTAGGGTTAGGGTTAGGGTTTGGGTTAGTGTTAGGGTTAGTGTAAGTGTTAGTGTTAGGGTTTGGGTTAGGGTTAGTGTTAGGTTTAGGGTTAGGGTTTAGGTTACCATTAGGGTTAGTTTTTGGGTTAGGGTTAGGGTTAGGATTAGCGTTAGGGTTAGGTTTAGGGTTAGGGTTTGGGTTAGGGTTAGTGTTAGGATTAGTTTTTGAGTTAGGGTTAGGGTTAGGCTTAGGGTTAGTGTTAGGGTTAGGGTTAGGGTTATGATTAGTGTTAGGGTTAGGGTATTGGTTTGGTTTAGGGTTAGGGTTAGGGTTTGGGTTAGTGTTAGTGTTAGTGTTAGTGTTAGGGTTTGGGTTAGGGTTAGTGTTAGGTTTAGGGTTAGGGTTTGGGTTACCGTTAGGGTTAGTTTTTGGGTTAGGGTTAGGGTTAGGATTAGGGTTAGGGTTAGGGGTTGGGTTTGTGTTAGGGTTAGGGTTAGGGTTAGGATTAGGGTTACGGTTAGTGTTAGGATTAGGGTTACGTTTAGGTTTAGGGTTAGGTTTAGGGTTAGTGTTAATGTTAGGGTTTAGATTAGGGTTAGGGTTAGGATTAGAGTTAGGTTTAGGTTTTTGGTTAGGTTTAGGGTTAGGGTTAGGGTTCGGGTTAGGGTTAGGGTTACGGTTAGGGTTAGGATTAGGGTTACGTTTAGGTTTTGGGTTAGGATTAGGGTTAGGGTTAGTGTTAGGGTTAGGTTTTGGGTTAGCGTTACGGTTAGGGTTAGGTTTAGGTTTTTGGTTAGGTTTAGGGTTAGGGTTAGGGTTATCGTGAGGGTTATGTTTAGGGTATTGGTTAGGGTTAGGTTTTAGGGTTAGGGTTAGCAATGGGGTTAGGGTTAGGGTTAGGGTGAGGGTTAGTGTTATTTTTTGTGTTAGGTTTAGGGTTAGGGTTAGGTTTAGTTTTAGGGTTTGGGTAAGGGTTAGGGTTTGGGTTAGGTTTAGGGTTAGGGTTTGAGTTAGGGTTTGGTTTAGGGTTAGTGTTATTTTTTGGGTTAGGTTTAGGGTTAGCATAAGGGTTAGTGTTAGGTTTAGGGTTAGAGTTTGGGTTAGGATTCGAGTTAGGGTTAGTTTTAGGATTAGGGTTAGGGTTAGGTTTAGGTTTAGGATTTGAGTAAGTGTTAGGGTTTGGGTTAGGGTTAGGGTTAGGGTTTGAGTTAATGTTAGGGTTAGGGTTAGGGTTAGGGTTAGGGTTAGGGTTTGGGTTAGGGTTTGGGTTAGGGTTAGGGTTAGGGTTAGGGTTTGAGTTAGATTTAGCGTTAGGGTTAGGGTTACGGTTTGGGTTAGGGTTAGGGTTAGGGTTAGGTTTTGAGTTAGGGTTAGTGTTAGGGTTAGGGTTAGGGTTAGGGTTAGGGTTAGGATTAGAGTTAGGGTTAGGGTATTGGTTTGGTTTAGGTTTAGGGTTAGGGTTTGGGTTAATGTTAGGGTTAGTGTTAGTGTTAGTGTTAGGGTTTGGGTTAGGGTTAGGTTTAGGGTTAGGGTTAGGGTTTGGGTTACCGTTAGGGTTAGTTTTTGGGTTAGGGTTAGGGTTAGAATTAGGTTATTGTTAGGATTAGGGTTAGGGTTTGGGTTAGGGTTAGGGTTAGGGTTAGGGTTTGAGTTAGCGTTAGGGTTAGGGTTAGGGTTTGGGTTAGGGTTAGGGTTAGGGTTAGGGGTTGGGTTTGTGTTAGGGTTAGGGTTAGGGTTAGGATTAGGGTTAGGGTTAGGGTTAGGATTAGGGTTAGGTTTAGGTTTTGGGTTAGGGTTAGGGTCAGGGTTAATGTTAGGGTTTAGATTAGGGTTAGGATTAGAGTTAGGGTTAGGTTTTGGTTTGGGTTAGGGTTAGGGTTAGGGTTTGGGTTAGTGTTAGGGTTAGGGTTAGTGTTAGGGTTAGGGTTTGGGTTAGGGTTAGGGTTAGGGTTAGGTTTAGGTTTTTGGTTAGGTTTAGGGTTTGGGTTAGGGTTAGGGTTAGCGTTAGGGTTATGTTTAGGGTATTGGTTAGGGTTAGGGTTAGGGTTCTGGTTAGGGTTAGGTTTAGGGTTTGGGTTAGGGTTTGGGTTAGGGTTAAGGGTTGGGTTTGGGTTAGGGTTATGGTTAGGGTTAGGATTAGGGTTAGGTTTAGGTTAGAATTAGGGTTAGTTTTAGGGTTTGGATTAGGGTTAAGGTTAGGGTTAGGGTTTGAGTTAGGGTTATGGTTAGGGTTAGGGTTAGGGTTAGGGTTAGGGTTAGGATTAGAGTTAGGGTTAGGGTATTGGTTTGGTTTAGGGTTAGTGTTAGGGTTAGTGTTAGTGTTAGTGTTAGGGTTTGGGTTAGGGTTAGTGTTAGGTTTAGGGTTAGGTTTTCGGTTACCGTTAGGGTTAGTTTTTGGGTTAGGGTTAAGGTTAGGATTAGCGTTAGGGTTAGGTTTAGGGTTAGGGTTTGAGTTAGGGTTAGGGTTAGGATTAGGTTTTGAGTTAGGGTTAGGGTTAGGGTTAGGGTTAGTGTTAGGGTTAGGGTTAGGCTTAGGATTAGAGTTAGGGTTAGGGTATTGGTTGCGTTTAGGGTTAGGGTTAGGGTTTGGGTTAGTGTTAGGGTTAGTGTTAGTGTTAGTGTTAGAGTTTGGGTTAGGGTTAGTGTTAGGTTTAGGGTTAGGTTTTGGGTTACCGTTAGGGTTAGTTTTTGGGTTAGGGTTAGGGTTAGGATTAGCGTTAGGGTTAGGGGTTGGGTTTGTGTTAGGTTTAGGGTTAGGGTTAGGATTAGGGTTAGGGTTATTTTTTGTGTTAGGTTTAGGGTTAGGGTTTGGTTTAGTTTTAGGGTTTGGGTAAGGGTTAGGGTTTGGGTTAGGTTTAGGGTTAGGATTTGAGTTAGGGTTAGCGTTAGGGTTAGGGTTACGGTTTGGGTTAGGGTTAGGGTTAGGGTTAGGTTTTGAGTTAGGGTTAGTGTTAGGGTTAGGGTTAGGGTTAGGGTTAGGGTTAGGATTAGAGTTAGGGTTAGGGTATTGGTTTGGTTTAGGTTTAGGGTTAGGGTTTGGGTTACCGTTAGGGTTAGTTTTTGGGTTACGGTTAGGGTTAGGATTAGGTTATTGTTAGGTTTAGGGTTAGGGTTTGGGTTAGGGTTAGGGTTAGGGTTAGGGTTTGTGTTAGGGTTAGGGTTAGGGTTAGGGTTTGGGTTAGGGTTAGGGTTAGGGTTAGGGGTTGGGTTTGTGTTAGGGTTAGGGTTAGGGTTAGGACTAGGGTTAGGGTTAGGGTTAGGATTAGGGTTAGGTTTAGGTTTTGGGTTAGGGTTAGGGTTAGGGTTAATGTTAGGGTTTAGATTAGGGTTAGGATTAGAGTTAGGGTTAGGTTTTGGTTTGGGTTAGGGTTAGGGTTAGGGTTTGGGTTAGTGTTAGGGATAGGGTTAGTGTTAGGGTTAGGGTTTGGGTTAGGGTTAGGGTTAGGGTTAGGTTTACTTTTTTGGTTAGGTTTAGGATTAGGGTTAGGGTTTGAGTTAGGGTTAGGCTTAGCGTTAGGGTTATGTTTAGGGTATTGGTTATGGTTAGGGTTAGGGTTTGAGTTAGGTTTAGGGTTCTGGTTAGGGTTAGGTTTAGGGTTTGGGTTAGGGTTTGGGTTAGGGTTAAGGGTTGGGTTTGGGTTAGGGTTATGGTTAGGGTTAGGATTAGGGTTAGGGTTAGGTTAGAATTAGGGTTAGTTTTAGGGTTTGGATTAGGGTTAGGGTTAGGGTTAGGGTTTGAGTTAGGGTTATGGTTAGGGTTAGGGTTAGGGTTAGGGTTAGGGTTAGGATTAGAGTTAGGGTTAGGGTATTGGTTTGGTTTAGGGTTAGGGTTAGGGTTTGGCTTAGTGTTAGGGTTAGTGTTAGTGTTAGTGTTAGTGTTAGGGTTTGGGTTAGGGTTAGTGTTAGGTTTAGGGTTAGGGTTTGGGTTTGGGTTATGGTTAGGGTTAGGATTAGGTTTTGAGTTAGGGTTAGGGTTAGGGTTAGGGTTAGGGTTAGGATTAGAGTTAGGGTTAGGGTATTGGTTTGGTTTAGGGTTAGGGTTAGGGTTTGGCTTAGTGTTAGGGTTAGTGTTAGTGTTAGTGTTAGTGTTAGTGTTAGGGTTTGGGTTAGGGTTAGTGTTAGGTTTAGGGTTAGGGTTTGGGTTACCGTTAGGGTTAGTTTTTGGGTTGGGGTTAGGGTTAGGATTAGCGTTAGGGTTAGGTTTAGGGTTAGGGTTTGGGTTAGGGTTAGGGTTAGGATTAGGTTTTGAGTTAGGGTTAGGGTTAGGGTTAGAGTTTGGTTAGGGTTAGGGTTAGGGGTTGGGTTTGTGTTAGGGTTAGGGTTAGGGTTAGGATTAGGGTTACGGTTAGGGTTAGGATTACGGTTACGTTTAGGTTTAGGGTTAGGTTTAGGGTTAGGGTTAATGTTAGGGTTTAGATTAGGGTTAGGGTTAGGATTAGAGTTTGGTTTAGGTTTTTGGTTAGGTTTAGGTTTAGGGTTAGTGTTCGGGTTTGGGTTAGGGTTACGGTTAGGGTTAGGATTAGGGTTACCTTTAGGTTTTGGGTTAGGATTAGGGTTAGGGTTAGTGTTAGGGTTAGGTTTTGGGTTAGCGTTACGGTTAGGGTTAGGTTTAGGTTTTTGGTTAGGTTTAGGGTTAGGGTTAGGGTTATCGTGAGGGTTATGTTTAGGGTATTGGTTAGGGTTAGGTATTAGGGTTAGGGTTAGCAATAGGGTTAGGGTTAGGGTTAGGGTGAGGGTTAGTGTTATTTTTTGTGTTAGGTTTAGGGTTAGGGTTAGGTTTAGTTTCAGGGTTTGGGTAAGGGTTAGGGTTTGGGTTAGGTTTAAGGTTAGGGTTTGAGTTAGGGTTTGGTTTAGGGTTAGTGTTACTTTTTGGGTTAGGTTTAGGGTTAGCATAAGGGTTAGGGTTAGGTTTAGGGTTAGAGTTTGGGTTAGGATTCGAGTTAGGGTTAGTTTTAGGATTAGGGTTAGGGTTAGGGTTAGGTTTAGGATTTGGGTAAGTGTTAGTGTTTGGGTTAGGGTTAGGGTTAGGGTTTGAGTTAATGTTAGGGTTAGGGTTAGGGTTAGGGTTTGGGTTAGGTTTTGGGTTAGGGTTAGGGTTAGGGTTAGGGTTAGGGTTAGGATTTGAGTTAGGTTTAGCGTTAGGGTTAGGGTTACGGTTTGGGTTAGGGTTAGTGTTAGGGTTAGGGTTAGGGTTTGGGTTAGGTTTAGGGTTAGGTTTAGGGTTTGGGTAAGGGTTAGTGTTAGTGTTTGGGTTAGAGTTTGGGTTAGGGTTAGGGTTAAGGTTTGGGTTAGGTTTAGGGTTATTTTTTGGGTTAGGGTTAGGGTTAGGAAAAGTGTTAGGGTTAGGTTTAGGGTTAGGGTTTGGGTTAGGGTTAGGGTTAGGGTTTGAGTTAGGGTTTCGGTTAGGGTTAGGGTTAGGGTTAGGGGTTGGGTATGGGTTAGGTTTAGGTTTAGTGTTAAGATTAGGGTTAGGGTTAGTGTTAGGGTTAGGGTTAGGGTTTGGGTTAGGTTTAGGGTTAGGTTTAGGGTTTGGGTAAGGGTTAGTGTTAGTGTTTGGGTTAGAGTTTGGGTTAGGGTTAGGGTAAAGGTTTGGGTTAGGTTTAGGGTTATTTTTTGGGTTAGGGTTAGGGTTAGGAAAGGTGTTAGGGTTAGGTTTAGGGTTAGGGTTTGGGTTAGGGTTAGGGTTAGGGTTTGAGTTAGGGTTTCGGTTAGGGTTAGGGTTAGGGTTAGGGGTTGGGTATGGGTTAGGTTTAGGTTTAGTGTTAAGATTAGGATTAGGGTTAGAGTTAGGTTTAGGGTTAGGTTTAGGGTTTGGGTTAGTGTTAGTGTTAGGGTTAGTATTAGGGTTAGGGTTAAGATTAGCGTTAGGGTTAGGCTTTTGGTTTGGGTTAGGTTTAGGGTTAGATTTGGGTTAGTCTTAGGGTAAGTGTTAGTGTTAGTGTTTGGCTTTGGGTTAGGGTTAGTGTTAGGTTTAGGATTAGGGTTAGGGTTAGTGTTAGGGTTAGTGTTTGTCTTAGGTTTAGGGTTTGAGTTAGGGTTAGGTTTTGGGTTAGATTTACGGTTAGGTTTTGGGTTAAGGTTAGGTTTAGGGTTAAAGTTAGGAATAGGGTTAGGGTTAGGGTTAGGGTTAATGTTAGGGTTTAGATTAGGGTTAGGATTAGAGTTAGTGTTAGGTTTTGGTTTGGGTTAGGGTTAGGGTTAGGGTTTGGGTTAGTGTTAGGGATAGGGTTAGTGTTAGGGTTAGGGTTTGGGTTAGGGTTAGGGTTAGGGTTAGGTTTACTTTTTTGGTTAGGTATAGGATTAGGGTTAGGGTTTGTGTTAGGGTTAGGCTTAGCGTTAGGGTTATGTTTAGGGTATTGGTTAGGGTTAGGGTTAGGGTTTGAGTTAGGTTTAGGGTTCTGGTTAGGGTTAGGTTTAGGGTTTGGGTTAGGGTTTGGGTTAGGGTTAAGGGTTGGGTTTGGGTTAGGGTTATGGTTAGGGTTAGGATTAGGGTTAGGGTTAGGTTAGAATTAGGGTTAGTTTTAGGGTTTGGATTAGGGTTAGGGTTAGGGTTAGGGTTTGAGTTAGGGTTATGGTTAGGGTTAGGGTTAGGGTTAGGGTTAGGGTTAGGATTAGAGTTAGGGTTAGGGTATTGGTTTGGTTTAGGGTTAGGGTTAGGGTTTGGCTTAGTGTTAGGGTTAGTGTTAGTGTTAGTGTTAGTGTTAGGGTTTGGGTTAGGGTTAGTGTTAGGTTTAGGGTTAGGGTTTGGGTTTGGGTTAGGGTTAGGGTTAGGATTAGGTTTTGAGTTAGGGTTAGGGTTAGGGTTAGGGTTAGGGTTAGGGTTAGGGTTAGGGTTAGGATTAGAGTTAGGGTTAGGGTATTGGTTTGGTTTAGGCTTAGGGTTAGGGTTTGGCTTAGTGTTAGGGTTAGTGTTAGTGTTAGTGTTAGTGTTAGTGTTTGTTAGGGTTAGTGTTAGGTTTAGGGTTAGGGTTTGGGTTACCGTTAGGGTTAGTTTTTGGGTTAGGGTTAGGGTTAGGATTAGCGTTAGGGTTAGGTTTAGGGTTAGGCTTTGGGTTAGGGTTAGGGTTAGGATTAGGTTTTGAGTTAGGGTTAGGGTTAGGGTTAGAGTTTGGTTAGGGTTAGGGTTAGGGGTTGGGTTTGTGTTAGGGTTAGGGTTAGGGTTAGGATTAGGGTTACGGTTAGGGTTAGGATTACGGTTACGTTTAGGTTTAGGGTTAGGTTTAGGGTTAGGGTTAATGTTAGGGTTTAGATTAGGGTTAGGGTTAGGATTAGAGTTAGGTTTAGGTTTTTGGTTAGGTTTAGGTTTAGGGTTAGTGTTCGGGTTTGGGTTAGAGTTACGGTTAGGGTTAGGATTAGGGTTACCTTTAGGTTTTGGGTTAGGATTAGGTTTAGGGTTAGTGTTAGGGTTAGGTTTTGGGTTAGCGTTACGGTTAGGGTTAGGTTTAGGTTTTTGGTTAGGTTTAGGTTTAGGGTTAGGGTTATCGTGAGGGTTATGTTTAGGGTATTGGTTAGGGTTAGGTATTAGGGTTAGGGTTAGCAATAGGGTTAGGGTTAGGGTTAGGGTGAGGGTTAGTGTTATTTTTTGTGTTAGGTTTAGGGTTAGGGTTAGGTTTAGTTTCAGGGTTTGGGTAAGGGTTAGGGTTTGGGTTAGGTTTAAGGTTAGGGTTTGAGTTAGGGTTTGGTTTAGGGTTAGTGTTACTTTTTGGGTTAGGTTTAGGGTTAGCATAAGGGTTAGGGTTAGGTTTAGGGTTAGAGTTTGGGTTAGGATTCGAGTTAGGGTTAGTTTTAGGATTAGGGTTAGGGTTAGGGTTAGGTTTAGGATTTGGGTAAGTGTTAGTGTTTGGGTTAGGGTTAGGGTTAGGGTTTGAGTTAATGTTAGGGTTAGGGTTAGGGTTAGGGTTTGGGTTAGGGTTTGGGTTAGGGTTAGGGTTAGGGTTAGGGTTAGGATTTGAGTTAGGTTTAGCGTTAGGGTTAGGGTTACGGTTTGGGTTAGGGTTAGTGTTAGGGTTAGGGTTAGGGTTTGGGTTAGGTTTAGGGTTAGGTTTAGGGTTTGGGTAAGGGTTAGTGTTAGTGTTTGGGTTAGAGTTTGGGTTAGGGTTAGGGTTAAGGTTTGGGTTAGGTTTAGGGTTATTTTTTGGGTTAGGGTTAGGGTTAGGAAAAGTGTTAGGGTTAGGTTTAGGGTTAGGGTTTGGGTTAGGGTTAGGGTTAGGGTTTGAGTTAGGGTTTCGGTTAGGGTTAGGGTTAGGGTTAGGGGTTGGGTATGGGTTAGGTTTAGGTTTAGTGTTAAGATTAGGATTAGGGTTAGAGTTAGGTTTAGGGTTAGGTTTAGGGTTTGGGTTAGTGTTAGTGTTAGGGTTAGTATTAGGGTTAGGGTTAAGATTAGCGTTAGGGTTAGGCTTTTGGTTTGGGTTAGGTTTAGGGTTAGGTTTTATGTTAGTCTTAGGGTAAGTGTTAGTGTTAGGGTTTGGCTTTGGGTTAGGGTTAGTGTTAGGTTTAGGATTAGGGTTAGGGTTAGTGTTAGGGTTAGTGTTTGTCTTAGGTTTAGGGTTTGAGTTAGGGTTAGGTTTTGGGTTAGATTTACGGTTAGGTTTTGGGTTAAGGTTAGGTTTAGGGTTAAAGTTAGGAATAGGGTTAGGGTTAGGGTTAGGGTTAATGTTAGGGTTTTGATTAGGGTTAGGGTTAGGATTAGATTTAGGGTTAGGGTTTTGGGTTCGTTTAGGGTTAGTGTTAGGGTTAAGGTTAGGGTTAGGGTTTGGGTTACTGTTAGGAATAGGGTTAGGGTTAGGGATATTGTTAGGGTTTGGGTTAGGGTTTGGATTAGGGTTAGCTTTAGGTTTTGAATTAGGGTTAGGGTTAGGGTTAGGATTAGGGTTTGTGTTAGGGTTAGGGTTAGTATTAGGGTTTGGGTAAGGGTTCGGGTTAGGGTTAGTTTTTGTGTTATGGTTAGTGTGAGGATTAGGGTTAGGGTTAGGTTTAGGTTTAGGTTTTGGGTAAGGGTTAGGGTTAGGGTTAAGGTTAGGGTTAGGGTTTGGGTTAGTGTTAGGAATAGGGTTAGGGTTAGGGATATTGTTAGGGTTTCGGTTAGGGTTTGGATTAGGGTTAGCTTTAGGTTTTGAATTAGGGTTAGGGTTAGGGTTAGGATTAGGGTTTGGGTTAGGGTTAGGGTTAGGATTAGGGTTTGGGTAGGGGTTCGGGTTAGGGTTAGTTTTTGTTTTAGGGTTAGTGTTAGGATTAGGGTTAGGGTTAGGTTTAGGTTTAGGGTTTGGGTAAGGGTTAGTTTTCGGGTTAGGGTTTGAGTTAGGATTAGGTTTAGGGTTAGGGTTTGGGTTAGGGTTAGGGTTATGGTTAGGGGTTGGATTTGTGTTAGGGTGAGGATTAGGGTTAGGATAAGGGTTAGGGTTAGGGTAAGGATTAGGGTTAGGTTTAGGTTTTGGGTTAGGGTTAGGGTTAGGTTTAATGTTAGGGTTTTGATTAGGGTTAGGGTTAGGATTAGAGTTAGGTTTAGGATTTTGGTTTGAGTTAATGTTAGGGTTAGTATTTGGGTTAGTGTTAGGGTTAGTGTTAGAATTTGGGTTAGGGTTAGGGTTAGGGTTAGGGTTTGGGTTAGAGTTAGGGATTAACGTGAAAGTTATGTTTATGGTATTGGTTAGGGTTCGGGTTTAGGGTTAGGGTTAGGAATAGGGTTAGGGTTAGGGTTAGTGTTAGGAATAGGGTTAGGGTTATTGTTAGGGTTTGAGTTAGTGTTTGGGTTAGGGTTAGGGTTAGGGTTTGCGTTAGGGTTTGGGTTAAGGTTAGGTTTAGGGTTAGGGTTAGGAATAGGGTTAGAGTTAGGGTTTGTGTTAGGGAAAGTGTTATGGTTAGGGTTTGGGTTAGGGTTCGAGTTAGGGTTAGTTATTGGGTTAGGGTTAGGTTTAGGATTAGATAAGCGTTAGGGTTAGGGTTAGTGTTAGGGTTTGGTTTAGGGTTAGTGTTATTTTTTGGGTTAGGTTTAGGGTTAGGATAAGGGTTAGGGTTAGTTTTAGGGTTAGGGTTTGGGTTAGGGTTAGGGTTACTGTTTGAGTTAGGGTTAGGGTTAGGGTTAGGGTTAGGGTTAGGATTTGGGTTAGGTTTTGGGTTAGGGTTAGGGTTAGGGTTAGGGTTAGGATTTGGGTTAGGTTTTGGGTTAGGGTTAGGGTAAGGGTTAGGGTTAGGGTTTGGGTTAGTGTTTGGGTTAAGGTTAGGTTTAGGTTTAATATTAGGAATAGGGTTAGGGTTAGTTTTTGGGTTAGGGTTAGGGTTAGGGTTAGGGTTTGGGTTAGGGTTAGCGTTAGGGTTATGTTTAGGGTATTGGTTAGGGTTAGGGTTTAGGGTTAGGGTTAGGAATAGGGTTAGTGTTAGGGTTATTGTTAGGGTTTGAGTTAGGGTTTGGATTAGGGTTAGGTTTAGGTTTTGGGTTAGGGTTAGAGTTAGGGTTAGAGTTTGAGTTAGGGTTAGGGTTAGGGTTAGGGCTAGTGTTAGGAGTAGGGTTAGGGTTAGGGTTATTGTTAGGGTTTGGGTTAGGGTTTGGGTTAGGTTTAGGTTTAGATTTTGGGTTAGGGTTAGAGTTAGTGATAGAGTTTGAGTTAGGGTTAGGGATAGGGTTTGGGTTAGGGTTTAGGGTTAGGGTTTGAGTTAGGGTTTGGGTTAAGGTTAGGTTTAGGGTTATGGTTAGGAATAGGGTTAGGTTTAGGGTTTGGGTTAGGGTTAGGGTTAGGATTAGGGTTTGGGTTAGGGTTCGGGTTAGGGTTAGTTTTTGGGTTAGGGTTAGGGTTAGGATTAGGGTTAGAGTTAGGTTTAGGTTTAGGTTTTGGGTAAGGGTTAGGGTTTGGGTTAGGGTTAGGGTTAGGGTTAGGGTTAGGGTTTAGTTTAGGGTTAGTGTTATTTTTTGGGTTAGGTTTTGGGTTAGAATAAGGGTTAGGGTTAGGTTTAGGGTTAGGGTTTGGGTTAGGGTTAGGGTTAGGGTTTGTTTTAGGGTTAGGGTTACGGTTAGGGTTAGGGTTAGTGTTAGGGTATTGGTTTGGTTTAGGGTTAGGGTTAGGGTGTGGGTTAGGGTTTGGGTTAGGGTTAGGTTTAGGTTTTGGGTTAGGGTTAGAGTTAGGTTTAGAGTTTATGTTAGGGTTAGGATTAGGGTTAGGGTAGGTTTAGGTTTAGGGTTTGGGTTAGTGTTAGGGTTAGGGTTAAGGGTTGGGTTTGTATTAGGGTTAGGGTTAGGGTTAGGATTAGGGTTAGAGTTAGGTTTAGGATTAGGGTTAGGTTTAGGTTTTGGGTTAGGGTTAGGTTTAGGGTTAATGTTAGGGTTTTGATTAGGGTTAGGTTTAGGATTAGAGTTAGGGTTAGGGTTTTTGTTTGGGTTAGGGTTAGGGTTAGGTTTTGGGTTAGTGTTAGGGTTAGGGTTAGTGTTAGGGTTAGGGCTTGGGTTAGGGTTAGGGTTAGGGTTAGGTTTAGGTTTTTGTTTAGGTTTAGGGTTAGGGTTAGGGTTTGGGTTCGGTTTAGAGTTAGGGTTATGATTAGGGTTTGAGTTAGGGTTAGGTTAGTGTTAGGGTTAGGGTTTGGGTTAGGGTTAGGTTTAGGGTTAGGGTTTGAGTTTGAGTTAGGTTTAGGCTTAGCATTAGGGTTAAGTTTAGGGTTAGTGTTATGGTTTGGGTTAGGGTTAGGGTCAGGGTTAGGGTTTGGCTTAGGGGTAGGTTTAGGGTTAGGATTTGGTTTAGCGTTAGTGTTAGCATTAGGGTTATGTTTAGGGTATTGGTTAGGCTTAGGGTTTAGTGTTCGGGTTAGGAATAGGGTTAGGGTTAGGGATAGCGTTAGGGTTAGGGTTTGGGTTACCGTTAGGGTTAGTTTTTGGGTTAAGGTTAGGGTTAGGATTAGGTTATTGTTAGGTTTAGGGTTAGAGTTAGGAATATGGTTAGGGTTAGTTTTTGGGTTTTGGTTAGGTTTAGGATTAGGGTTTGGGTTAGGGTTCGGGTTCGGGTTAGTTTTTTGGTTAGGGTTAGGTTTAGGATTAGGGTTAGGGCTAGGTTTAGTTTTAGGGTTTGGGTAAGGGTTAGGGTTTGGGTTAGGGTTAGGGTTAGGGTTAGAGTTAGGGTTTGGTTTAAGGTTAGTGTTATATTTTGGGTTAGGTTTAGGTTTAGGAAAAGGGTTAGCGTTAGGTTTAGGGTTAGAGTTTGGCTTAGGGTTAGGGTTAGGTTTTGAGTTAGGGTTAGGGTTAGGGTTAGGGTTAGTGTTAGGGTTAGGGTTAGGGTTTGGGTTACCGTTAGGGTTAGTTTTTGGGTTAAGGTTAGGGTTAGGATTAGGTTATTGTTAGGTTTAGGGTTAGGGTTTGGGTTAGGGTTAGGGTTAGGGTTAGGGTTTGAGTTAGCGTTAGGATTAGGGTTAGGGTTTGGGTTAGGGTTAGGGTTAGGGTTAGGGGTTGGGTTTGTGTTAGGGTTAGGGTTAGGGTTAGGATTAGGGTTAGGGTTAGGGTTAGGATTAGGGTTAGGTTTAGAGTTTATGTTAGGGTTAGGATTAGGGTTAGGGTAGGTTTAGGTTTAGGGTTTGGGTTAGTGTTAGGGTTAGGGTTAAGGGTTGGGTTTGTATTAGGGTTAGGGTTAGGGTTAGGATTAGGGTTAGAGTTAGGTTTAGGATTAGGGTTAGGTTTAGGTTTTGGGTTAGGGTTAGGGTTAGGGTTAATGTTAGGGTTTTGATTAGGGTTAGGGTTAGGATTAGAGTTAGGGTTAGGGTTTTTGTTTGGGTTAGGGTTAGGGTTAGGTTTTGGGTTAGTGTTAGGGTTAGGGTTAGTGTTAGGGTTAGGGCTTGGGTTAGGGTTAGGGTTAGGGTTAGGTTTAGGTTTTTGTTTAGGTTTAGGGTTAGGGTTAGGGTTTGGGTTCGGTTTAGAGTTAGGGTTATGATTAGTGTTTGAGTTAGGGTTAGGTTAGTGTTAGGGTTAGGGTTTGGGTTAGGGTTAGGTTTAGGGTTAGGGTTTGAGTTTGAGTTAGGTTTAGGCTTAGCATTAGGGTTAAGTTTAGGGTTAGTGTTATGGTTTGGGTTAGGGTTAGGGTCAGGGTTAGGGTTTGGCTTAGGGGTAGGTTTAGGGTTAGGATTTGGTTTAGCGTTAGTGTTAGCATTAGGGTTATGTTTAGGGTATTGGTTAGGCTTAGGGTTTAGTGTTCGGGTTAGGAATAGGGTTAGGGTTAGGGATAGGGTTAGGGTTAGTGTTAGGAATAGGGTTAGGGTTAGGGTTATTGTTAGGGTTTGGATTAGGGTTTGGATTAGAGTTAGGTTTAGGTTTTGGGTTAGGTTTAGAGTTAGGGTTAGAGTTTGAGTTAGGGTTAGGGTTAGGGTTAGGGATAGGGTTTGGGTTTAGGGTTTAGGGTTAGGGTTAGGGTTAGGAATAGGGTTAGGTTTATGGTTTGGGTTAGCGTTAGGGTTAGGATTAGGGTTTGGCTTAGGGTTCGAGTTAGGGTTAGTCTTTGGGTTTTGGTTAGGTTTAGGATTAGGGTTTGGGTTAGGGTTCGAGTTAGGGTTAGTTTTTGGGTTAGGGTTAGGTTTAGGATTAGTGTTAGGGCTAGGTTTAGTTTTAGGGTTTGGGTAAGGGTTAGGGTTTGGGTTAGGGTTAGGGTTAGGGTTAGAGTTAGGGTTTGGTTTAAGGTTAGTGTTATATTTTGGGTTAGGTTTAGGTTTAGGAAAAGGGTTAGCGTTAGGTTTAGGGTTAGAGTTTGGCTTAGGGTTAGGGTTAGGTTTTGAGTTAGGGTTAGGGTTAGGGTTAGGGTTAGTGTTAGGGTTAGGGTTAGGGTTTGGGTTACCGTTAGGGTTAGTTTTTGGTTTAAGGTTAGGGTTAGGATTAGGTTATTGTTAGGTTTAGGGTTAGGGTTTGGGTTAGGGTTTGGGTTAGGGTTAGGGTTTGTGTTAGCGTTAGGATTAGGGTTAGGGTTTGGGTTAGGGTTAGGGTTAGGGTTAGGGGTTGGGTTTGTGTTAGGGTTAGGGTTAGGGTTAGGATTAGGGTTAGGGTTAGGGTTAGGATTAGGGTTAGGTTTAGGTTTTGGGTTAGGGTTAGGGTTAGGGTTAATGTTACGGTTTAGATTAGGGTTAGGATTAGAGTTAGGGTTAGGTTTTGGTTTGGGTTAGGGTTAGGGTTAGGGTTTGGGTTAGTGTTAGGGTTAGGGTTAGTGTTAGGGTTAGGGTTTGGGTTAGGGTTAGGGTTAGGGTTAGGTTTACTTTTTTGGTTAGGTTTAGGATTAGGGTTAGGGTTTGAGTTAGGGTTAGGGTTAGGGTTAGGGTTTGAGTTAGGGTTATGGTTAGGGTTAGGGTTAGGGTTAGGGTTAGGGTTAGGGTTAGGATTAGAGTTAGGGTTAGGGTATTGGTTTGGTTTAGGGTTAGGGTTAGGGTTTGGGTTAGTGTTAGGGTTAGTGTAAGTGTTAGTGTTAGGGTTTGGGTTAGGGTTAGTGTTAGGTTTAGGGTTAGGGTTTGGGTTACCGTTAGGGTTAGTTTTTGGGTTAGGGTTAGGGTTAGGATTAGCGTTAGGGTTAGGTTTAGGGTAAGGGTTTGGGTTAGGGTTAGGGTTAGGATTAGGTTTTGAGTTAGGGTTAGGGTTAGGCTTAGGGTTAGTCTTAGGGTTAGGGTTAGGGTTAGGATTAGTGTTAGGGTTAGGGTATTGGTTTGGTTTAGGGTTAGGGTTAGGGTTTGGGTTAGTGTTAGGGTTAGTGTTAGTGTTAGTGTTAGTGTTAGGGTTTGGGTTAGGGTTAGTGTTAGGTTTAGGGTTAGGGTTTGGGTTACCGTTAGGGTTAGTTTTTGGGTTAGGGTTAGGACTAGGATTAGGGTTAGGGTTAGGGGTTGGGTTTGTGTTAGGGTTAGTGTTAGGTTTAGGATTAGGGTTACGGTTAGGGTTAGGATTAGGGTTACGTTTAGGTTTAGGGTTAGGTTTAGGGTTAGTGTTAATGTTAGGGTTTAGATTAGGGTTAGGGTTAGGATTAGAGTTAGGTTTAGGTTTTTGGTTAGGTTTAGGGTTAGGGTTAGTGTTCGGGTTAGGGTTAGGGTTACGGTTAGGGTTAGGATTAGGGTTACGTTTAGGTTTTGGGTTAGGATTAGGGTTAGGGTTAGTGTTAGGGTTAGGTTTTGGGTTAGCGTTACGGTTAGGGTTAGGTTTAGGTTTTTGGTTAGGTTTAGGGTTAGGGTTAGGGTTATCGTGAGGGTTATGTTTAGGGTATTGGTTAGGGTTAGGTTTTAGGGTTAGGGTTAGCAATAGTGTTAGGGTTAGGGTTAGGGTGAGGGTTAGTGTTATTTTTTGTGTTAGGTTTAGGGTTAGGGTTAGGTTTAGTTTTAGGGTTTGGGTAAGGGTTAGGGTTTGGGTTAGGTTTAGGGTTAGGGTTTGAGTTAGGGTTTGGTTTAGGGTTAGTGTTATTTTTTGGGTTAGGTTTAGGGTTAGCATAAGGGTTAGTGTTAGGTTTAGGGTTAGAGTTTGGGTTAGGATTCGAGTTAGGGTTAGTTTTAGGATTAGGGTTAGGGTTAGGTTTAGGTTTAGGATTTAAGTAAGTGTTAGGTTTTGGGTTAGGGTTAGGGTTAGGGTTTGAGTTAATGTTAGGGTTAGGGTTAGGGTTAGGGTTAGGGTTTGGGTGAGGGTTTGGGTTAGGGTTAGGGTTAGGGTTAGGGTTAGGATTTGAGTTAGATTTAGCGTTAGGGTTAGGGTTACGGTTTGGGTTAGGGTTAGGGTTAGGGTTAGGTTTTGAGTTAGGGTTAGTGTTAGGGTTAGGGTTAGGGTTAGGGTTAGGGTTAGGGTTAGGGTTAGGATTAGAGTTAGGTTTAGGGTATTGGTTTGGTTTAGGTTTAGGGTTAGGGTTTGGGTTAATGTTAGGGTTAGTGTTAGTGTTAGTGTTAGGGTTTGGGTTAGGGTTAGGTTTAGGGTTAGGGTTAGGTTTTGGGTTACCGTTAGGGTTAGTTTTTCGGTTAGGGTTAGGGTTAGGATTAGGTTATTGTTAGGTTTAGGGTTCGGGTTTGGGTTAGGGTTAGGGTTAGGGTTAGGGTTTGAGTTAGCGTTAGGGTTAGGGTTAGGGTTTGGGTTAGGGTTAGGGTTAGGGTTAGGGGTTGGGTTTGTGTTAGGGTTAGGGTTAGGGTTAGGATTAGGGTTAGGGTTAGGGTTAGGGTTAGGATTAGGGTTAGGTTTAGGTTTTGGGTTAGGGTTAGGGTTAGGGTTAATATTAGGGTTTAGATTAGGGTTAGGATTAGAGTTAGGGTTAGGTTTTGGTTTGGGTGAGGGTTAGGGTTAGGGGTTGGGTTAGTGGTAGGGTTAGGGTTTGGGTTAGGGTTAGGGTTAGGGTTAGGTTTAGGTTTTTGGTTAGGTTTAGGGTTAGGGTTAGGTTTTGGGTTAGGGTTAGGGTTAGTGTTAGGTTTAGGATTTGGGTTAGGGTTAGTGTTAGGGTTAGTGTTTGTCTTAGGTTTAGGGTTTGAGTTAGGTTTAGGTTTTCGGTTAGATTTCCGGTAAGGTCTTGGGTTAAGGTAAGGTTTAGGGAAAAAGTTAGGAATAGGGTTAGGGTTAGGGTTAGGGTTAATGTAAGGGTTTTGATTAGGGTTAGGGTAAGGCTAAGAGTTAGGGTCAGGGTTTTGGTTTCGTTTAGGGTTAGGGTTAGGGTTAGGGTTAGGGTTAGGGTGTGGGTTAGTGTTAGGAATAGGGTTAGGGTTAGGGATATTGTTAGGATTTGGGTTAGGGTTTGGATTAGGGTTAGCTTTAGGTTTTGAATTAGGGTTAGAGTTAGGGTTAGAGTTTAAATTAGGGTTAGGGTTAGGGTTAGGGATTGGGTTTGGGTTAGGGTTTAGGGTTAGGGTTTGGGTTAGGGTTTGGGTTAAGGTTAGGTTTAGGGTTATGTTTAGGAATAGTGTTAGGATTAGGGTTTGGGATAGGGTTAGGGTTAGGATTAGGGTTTGGGTTAGGGTTCGGGTTAGAGTTAGTTTTTGTGTTAGGGTTAGGGTTAGGATTAGGGTTAGGGTTAGGTTTAGGTTTAGGATTTGGGTAAGGGTAAGGGTTTGGTTAAGGGTAAGGGTTAGGGCTAGGGTTATGGTTTGGTTTAGGTTTAGTGTTATTTTTTGGGTTAGGTTTAGAGTTAGCATAAGGGTTAGGGCTAGGTTTAGGGTTAGGGTTTGGGTTAGGGTTAGGGTTAGGGTTTGAGTTAGGGTTAGGGTTAGGGTTAGGGTTAGGGTTAGGGTTAGGGTTAGGGTTAGGATTAGAGTTAGGGTTAGGGTTTTGGTTTGGTTTAGGGTTAGGGTTAGGGTTTGGGTTAGTGTTAGGGTTAGTGTTAGTGTTAGTGTTAGGGTTTGGGTTAGGGTTACTGTTAGGTTTAGGGTTAGGGTTTGGGTTATCGTTAGGATTAGTTTTTGGGTTAGGGTTAGGGTTAGGATTATGGTTAGGGTTAGATTTAGGGTTAAGGTTTGGGTTAGGGTTAGGGTTAGGGTTTGAGTTAGATTAGGTTTAGGGTTAGGGTTTGGGTTAGGGTTAGGGTTAGGGTTAGGTGTTGGGTTTGTGTTAGGGTGAGGATTAGGGTTAGGATTAGGGTTAGGGTTAGGGTTAGGATTAGGGTTAGGTTTAGGTTTTGGGTTAGGTTTAGGGTTAGGTTTAATGTTAGGGTTTTTTTAGGGTTAGGGTTAGGATTAGAGTTAGGTTTAGGGTTTGGTTTGGGTTAATGTTAGGGTTAGTATTTGGGTTAGTGTTATGGTTAGGGTTAGGGTTTGGGTTAGGGTTTGTGTTAGGGTTAGGGTTTGGGTTAGAGTTAGGGTTAGCGTGAAAGTTATGTTTAGGGTATTGGTTGGGTTAGGGTTTAGGTTTAGGGTTAGGAATAGGGTTAGGGTTAGGGTTAGTGTTAGGAATAGGGTTAGGGTTATTGTTACGGTGTGGGTTAGTGTTTGGGTTAGGGTTAGGTTTGAGTTAGGGTTAGAGTTTGAGTTAGGGTTAAGTTTAGGGTTAGGGTTTGGGTTAGGGTTTGGGTTAAGGTTAGGTTTAGGGTTAAGGTTAGGAATAGGGTTAGAGTTAGGGTTTGGGTTAGGGTTAGGGTTATGATTAGGGTTTGGGTTAGGGTTCGAGTTAGGGTTAGTTTTTGGATTAGGGTTAGGGTTAGGATTAGATTAGGGTTAGGTTTAGGTTTAGGGTCTGGGTAAGGGTTAGGATTAGGGTTAGGGTTAGGGTTAGGGATAGGTTTAGGAAGAGGGATAGGTTTAGGATTATTTTTAGGGTTAGGGTTAGGGTTAGGGTTAAGGGTTGGGTTTGTATTAGGGTTAGGGTTAGGGTTAGGATTAGGGTTAGAGTTAGGTTTAGGATTAGGGTTAGGTTTAGGTTTTGGGTTAGGGTTAGGGTTAGGGTTAATGTTAGGGTTTTGATTAGGGTTAGGGTTAGGATTAGAGTTAGGGTTAGGGTTTTTGTTTGGGTTAGGGTTAGGGTTAGGTTTTGGGTTAGTGTTAGGGTTAGGGTTAGTGTTAGGGTTAGGGCTTGGGTTAGGGTTAGGGTTAGGGTTAAGTTTAGGTTTTTGTTTAGGTTTAGGGTTAGGGTTAGGGTTTGGGTTCGGTTTAGAGTTAGGGTTATGATTAGGGTTTGAGTTAGGGTTAGGTTAGTGTTAGGGTTAGGGTTTGGGTTAGGGTTAGGTTTAGGGTTAGGGTTTGAGTTTGAGTTAGGTTTAGGCTTAGAATTAGGGTTAAGTTTAGGGTTAGTGTTATGGTTTGGGTTAGGGTTAGGGTCAGGGTTAGGGTTTGGCTTAGGGGTAGGTTTAGGGTTAGGATTTGGTTTAGCGTTAGTGTTAGCATTAGGGTTATGTTTAGGGTATTGGTTAGGCTTAGGGTTTAGTGTTCGGGTTAGGAATAGGGTTAGGGTTAGGGATAGGGTTAGGGTTAGTGTTAGGAATAGGGTTAGGGTTAGGGTTATTGTTAGGGTTTGGATTAGGGTTTGGATTAGAGTTAGGTTTAGGTTTTGGGTTAGGTTTAGAGTTAGGGTTAGAGTTTGAGTTAGGGTTAGGGTTAGGGTTAGGGATAGGGTTTGGGTTTAGGGTTTAGGGTTAGGGTTTTCGTTAGGGTTTGTGTTAAGGTTAGGTTTAGGGTTAGAGTTAGGAATATGGTTAGGGTTAGTTTTTGGGTTTTGGTTAGGTTTAGGATTAGGGTTTGGGTTAGGGTTCGGGTAAGGGTTAGTTTTTGGGTTAGGGTTAGGTTTAGGATTAGGGTTAGGGCTAGGTTTAGTTTTAGGGTTTGGGTAAGGGTTAGGGTTTGGGTTAGGTTTAGGGTTAGGGTTAGAGTTAGGGTTTGGTTTAAGGTTAGTGTTATATTTTGGGTTAGGTTTAGGTTTAGGAAAAGGGTTAGCGTTAGGTTTAGGGTTAGAGTTTGGCTTAGGGTTAGGGTTAGGTTTTGAGTTAGGGTTAGGGTTAGGGTTAGGGTTAGTGTTAGGGTTAGGGTTAGGGTTTGGGTTACCGTTAGGGTTAGTTTTTGGGTTAAGGTTAGGGTTAGGATTAGGTTATTGTTAGGTTTAGGGTTAGGGTTTGGGTTAGGGTTTGGGTTAGGGTTAGGGTTTGAGTTAGCGTTAGGATTAGGGTTAGGGTTTGGGTTAGGGTTAGGGTTAGGGTTAGGGGTTGGGTTTGTGTTAGGGTTAGGGTTAGGGTTAGGATTAGGGTTAGGGTTAGGGTTAGGATTAGGGTTAGGTTTAGGTTTTGGGTTAGGGTTAGGGTTAGGGTTAATGTTACGGTTTA
This sequence comes from Eospalax fontanierii, assembly GCA_035773235.1. Lineage (NCBI taxonomy): Eukaryota > Metazoa > Chordata > Mammalia > Rodentia > Spalacidae > Eospalax > Eospalax fontanierii. The sequence goes on along the minus strand of CM069552.1, from coordinate 62,696 downwards.
GATTAGGGTTAGGATTAGAGTTAGGGTTAGGTTTTGGTTTGGGTTAGGGTTAGGGTTAGGGTTTGGGTTAGTGTTAGGGTTAGGGTTAGTGTTAGGGTTAGGGTTTGGGTTAGGGTTAGGGTTAGGGTTAGGTTTACTTTTTTGGTTAGGTTTAGGATTAGGGTTAGGGTTTGAGTTAGGGTTAGGGTTAGGGTTAGGGTTTGAGTTAGGGTTATGGTTAGGGTTAGGGTTAGGGTTAGGGTTAGGGTTAGGGTTAGGATTAGAGTTAGGGTTAGGGTATTGGTTTGGTTTAGGGTTAGGGTTAGGGTTTGGGTTAGTGTTAGGGTTAGTGTAAGTGTTAGTGTTAGGGTTTGGGTTAGGGTTAGTGTTAGGTTTAGGGTTAGGGTTTGGGTTACCGTTAGGGTTAGTTTTTGGGTTAGGGTTAGGGTTAGGATTAGCGTTAGGGTTAGGTTTAGGGTTAGGGTTTGGGTTAGGGTTAGGGTTAGGATTAGGTTTTGAGTTAGGGTTAGGGTTAGGCTTAGGGTTAGTGTTAGGGTTAGGGTTAGGGTTAGGATTAGTGTTAGGGTTAGGGTATTGGTTTGGTTTAGGGTTAGGGTTAGGGTTTGGGTTAGTGTTAGGGTTAGTGTTAGTGTTAGTGTTAGTGTTAGGGTTTGGGTTAGGGTTAGTGTTAGGTTTAGGGTTAGGGTTTGGGTTACCGTTAGGGTTAGTTTTTGGGTTAGGGTTAGGGTTAGGATTAGGGTTAGGGTTAGGGGTTGGGTTTGTGTTAGGGTTAGTGTTAGGGTTAGGATTAGGGTTACGGTTAGGGTTAGGATTAGGGTTACGTTTAGGTTTAGGGTTAGGTTTAGGGTTAGTGTTAATGTTAGGGTTTAGATTAGGGTTAGGGTTAGGATTAGAGTTAGGTTTAGGTTTTTGGTTAGGTTTAGGGTTAGGGTTAGTGTTCGGGTTAGGGTTAGGGTTACGGTTAGGGTTAGGATTAGGGTTACGTTTAGGTTTTGGGTTAGGATTAGGGTTAGGGTTAGTGTTAGGGTTAGGTTTTGGGTTAGCGTTACGGTTAGGGTTAGGTTTAGGTTTTTGGTTAGGTTTAGGGTTAGGGTTAGGGTTATCGTGAGGGTTATGTTTAGGGTATTGGTTAGGGTTAGGTTTTAGGGTTAGGGTTAGCAATAGTGTTAGGGTTAGGGTTAGGGTGAGGGTTAGTGTTATTTTTTGTGTTAGGTTTAGGGTTAGGGTTAGGTTTAGTTTTAGGGTTTGGGTAAGGGTTAGGGTTTGGGTTAGGTTTAGGGTTAGGGTTTGAGTTAGGGTTTGGTTTAGGGTTAGTGTTATTTTTTGGGTTAGGTTTAGGGTTAGCATAAGGGTTAGTGTTAGGTTTAGGGTTAGAGTTTGGGTTAGGATTCGAGTAAGGGTTAGTTTTAGGATTAGGGTTAGGGTTAGGTTTAGGTTTAGGATTTGAGTAAGTGTTAGGGTTTGGGTTAGGGTTAGGGTTAGGGTTTGAGTTAATGTTAGGGTTAGGGTTAGGGTTAGGGTTAGGGTTTGGGTTAGGGTTTGGGTTAGGGTTAGGGTTAGGGTTAGGGTTAGGATTTGAGTTAGATTTAGCGTTAGGGTTAGGGTTACGGTTTGGGTTAGGGTTAGGGTTAGGGTTAGGTTTTGAGTTAGGGTTAGTGTTAGGGTTAGGGTTAGGGTTAGGGTTAGGGTTAGGGTTAGGGTTAGGATTAGAGTTAGGTTTAGGGTATTGGTTTGGTTTAGGTTTAGGGTTAGGGTTTGGGTTAATGTTAGGGTTAGTGTTAGTGTTAGTGTTAGGGTTTGGGTTAGGGTTAGGTTTAGGGTTAGGGTTAGGTTTTGGGTTACCGTTAGGGTTAGTTTTTGGATTAGGGTTAGGGTTAGGATTAGGTTATTGTTAGGTTTAGGGTTCGGGTTTGGGTTAGGGTTAGGGTTAGGGTTAGGGTTTGAGTTAGCGTTAGGGTTAGGGTTTGGGTTAGGGTTAGGGTTAGGGTTAGGGGTTGGGTTTGTGTTAGGGTTAGGGTTAGGGTTAGGATTAGGGTTAGGGTTAGGGTTAGGGTTAGGATTAGGGTTAGGTTTAGGTTTTGGGTTAGGGTTAGGGTTAGGGTTAATATTAGGGTTTAGATTAGGGTTAGGATTAGAGTTAGGGTTAGGTTTTGGTTTGGGTTAGGGTTAGGGTTAGGGTTTGGGTTAGTGTTAGGGTTAGGGTCTGGGTTAGGGTTAGGGTTAGGGTTAGGTTTAGGTTTTTGGTTAGGTTTAGGGTTAGGGTTAGGTTTTGGGTTAGGGTTAGGGTTAGTGTTAGGTTTAGGATTTGGGTTAGGGTTAGTGTTAGGGTTAGTGTTTGTCTTAGGTTTAGGGTTTGAGTTAGGGTTAGGTTTTGGGTTAGATTTACGGTTAGGTTTTGGGTTAAGGTTAGGTTTAGGGTTAAAGTTAGGAATAGGGTTAGGGTTAGGGTTAGGGTTAATGTTAGGGTTTTGATTAGGGTTAGTGTAAGGATTAGAGTTAGGGTCAGGGTTTTGGTTTCGTTTAGGGTTAGGGTTAGGGTTAGGGTTAGGGTGTGGGTTAGTGTTAGGAATAGGGTTAGGGTTAGGGATATTGTTAGGATTTGGGTTAGGGTTTGGATTAGGGTTAGCTTTAGGTTTTGAATTAGGGTTAGAGTTAGGGTTAGAGTTTAAATTAGGGTTAGGGTTAGGGTTAGGGATTGGGTTTGGGTTAGGGTTTAGGGTTAGGGTTTGGGTTAGGGTTTGGGTTAAGGTTAGGTTTAGGGTTATGTTTAGGAATAGTGTTAGGATTAGGGTTTGGGATAGGGTTAGGGTTAGGATTAGGGTTTGGGTTAGGGTTCGGGTTAGAGTTAGTTTTTGTGTTAGGGTTAGGGTTAGGATTAGGGTTAGGGTTAGGTTTAGGTTTAGGATTTGGGTAAGGGTTAGGGTTTGGTTTAGGGTTAGGGTTATGGTTTGGTTTAGGTTTAGTGTTATTTTTTGGGTTAGGTTTAGAGTTAGGATAAGGGTTAGGGTTAGGTTTAGGGTTAGGGTTTGGGTTACGGTTAGGGTTAGGGTTTGAGTTAGGGTTAGGGTTAGGGTTAGGGTTAGGGTTAGGGTTAGGGTTAGGGTTAGGATTAGAGTTAGGGTTAGGGTTTTGGTTTGGTTTAGGGTTAGGGTTAGGGTTTGGGTTAGTGTTAGGGTTAGTGTTAGTGTTAGTGTTAGGGTTTGGGTTAGGGTTACTGTTAGGTTTAGGGTTAGGGTTTGGGTTATCGTTAGGATTAGTTTTTGGGTTAGGGTTAGGGTTAGGATTATGGTTAGGGTTAGATTTAGGGTTAAGGTTTGGGTTAGGGTTAGGGTTAGGGTTTGAGTTAGATTAGGTTTAGGGTTAGGGTTTGGGTTAGGGTTAGGGTTAGGGTTAGGTGTTGGGTTTGTGTTAGGGTGAGGATTAGGGTTAGGATTAGGGTTAGGGTTAGGGTTAGGATTAGGGTTAGGTTTAGGTTTTGGGTTAGGTTTAGGGTTAGGTTTAATGTTAGGGTTTTTTTAGGGTTAGGGTTAGGATTAGAGTTAGGTTTAGGGTTTGGTTTGGGTTAATGTTAGGGTTAGTATTTGGGTTAGTGTTATGGTTAGGGTTAGGGTTTGGGTTAGGGTTTGTGTTAGGGTTAGGGTTTGGGTTAGGGTTAGGGTTAGCGTGAAAGTTATGTTTAGGGTATTGGTTGGGTTAGGGTTTAGGGTTAGGGTTAGGAATAGGGTTAGGGTTAGGGTTAGTGTTAGGAATAGGTTTAGGGTTATTGTTACGGTGTGGGTTAGTGTTTGGGTTAGGGTTAGGTTTGAGTTAGGGTTAGAGTTTGAGTTAGGGTTAAGTTTAGGGTTAGGGTTTGGGTTAGGGTTTGGGTTAAGGTTAGGTTTAGGGTTAAGGTTAGGAATAGGGTTAGAGTTAGGGTTGGGTTAGGGTTAGGGTTATGATTAGGGTTTGGGTTAGGGTTCGAGTTAGGGTTAGTTTTTGGATTAGGGTTAGGGTTAGGATTAGATTAGGGTTAGGTTTAGGTTTAGGGTCTGGGTAAGGGTTAGGATTAGGGTTAGGGTTAGGGTTAGGGATAGGTTTAGGAATAGGGATAGGTTTAGGATTATTTTTAGGGTTTGTGTTAGGGTTAGGAAAAGGGTTAGGGTTAGGTTTAGGGTTAGGGTTTGGGTTAGGGTTAGGGTTAGTGTTTTAGTAAGGGTTAGGGTTAGGGTTAGGGTTAGGGTTAGGATTTGGGTTAGGGTTAGGGTTAGGTTTAGGGTTTGAGTTAGGGTTAGGTTTAGGGTTAGGATTTGGGTTAGGGTTAGGGTTAGGGTTAGGGGTTGGGTTTTTGTTAGGGTTAGGGTTAGGGTTAGGATTAGGGTTAGGCTTAGGGTTAGGATTAGGGTTAGGTTTAGGTTTTGGGTTAGGGTTAGGGTTAGGGTTAATGTTAGGGTTTAGATTAGGGTTAGGATTAGAGTTAGGGTTAGGTTTTGGTTTGGGTTAGGGTTAGGGTTAGGGTTTGGGTTAGTGTTAGGGTTAGGGTTAGTGTTAGGGTTAGGGTTTGGGTTAGGGTTAGGGTTAGGGTTAGGTTTAGGTTTTTGGTTAGGTTTAGGGTTAGGGTTAGGGTTTGGGTTAGGGTTAGGGTTAGCGTTAGGGTTATGTTTAGGGTATTGGTTAGGGTTAGCTTTAGGGTTAGGGTTTGAGTTAGGTTTAGGTTTCTGGTTAGAGTTAGGTTTAGGGTTTGGGTTAGGGTTTGGGTTAGGGTTAACTGTTGGGTTTGGGTTAGGATTAGGGTTAGGGTTAGGTTAGAATTAGGGTTAGTTTTAGGGTTTGGATTAGGGTTAGGGTTAGGGTTTGAGTTAGGGTTATGGTTAGGGTTAGTGTTAGGGTTAGGGTTAGGGTTAGGATTAGAGTTAGGGTTAGGGTATTGGTTTGGTTTAGGGTTAGGGTTAGGGTTTGGGTTAGTGTTAGGGTTAGGGTTAGTGTTAGTGTTAGGGTTTGGGCTAGGGTTAGTGTTAGGTTTAGGGTTAGGGTTTGGGTTACCGTTAGAGTTAGTTTTTGGGTTAGGTTAGGGTTAGGATTAGTGTTAGGTTTAGGTTTATGGTTAGGGTTTGGGTTAGGGTTAGGGTTAGGATTAGGTTTTTAGTTAGGGTTAGGGTTAGGGTTAGGGTTTGGTTAGGGTTAGTGTTAGGGGTTGGGTTTGTGTTAGGGTTAGGGTTAGGGTTAGGATTAGGGTTACGGTTAGGGTTAAGATTAGGGTTACGTTTAGGTTTAGGGTTAGGTTTAGGGTTAGGGTTAATGTTAGGGTTTAGATTAGGGTTAGGGTTAGGATAAGAGTTAGGTTTAGGTTTTTGGTTAGGTTTAGGGTTAGGGTTAGGGTTCGCGTTAGGGTTAGGGTTACGGTTAGGGTTAGGATTAGGGTTACGTTTAGGTTTTGGGTTAGGATTAGGGTTAGGGTTAGTGTTAGGGTTAGGTTTTGGGTTAGCGTTAGGGTTAGGATTAGGGTTTGGGTTAGGGTTAGGGTTAGGGTTAGGGGTTGGGTTTGTGTTAGGGTTAGGGTTAGGGTTAGGATTAGGGTTAGAGTTAGGGTTAGGATTAGGGTTAGGTTTAGGTTTTTGGTTAGGTTTAGGGGTAGGGTTATGGTTAGGGTTTGGGTTAGGGTTTGGGTTAGGGTTAGGGTTAGGGTTAGGGTTAGGATTTGAGTTAGGGTTAGCGTTAGGGTTAGGGTTACGGTTTGGGTTAGGGTTAGGGTTAGGGTTAGGGTTAGGGTTAGGGTTTGGGTTAGGTTTAGGGTTAGGTTTAGGGTTTGGGTAAGGGTTAGTGTTAGTGTTTGGGTTAGAGTTTGGGTTAGGGTTAGGGTTAAGGTTTGGGTTAGGTTTAGGGTTATTTTTTGGGTTAGGGTTAGGGTTAGGAAAAGTGTTAGGGTTAGGTTTAGGGTTAGGGTTTGGGTCAGGGTTAGGGTTAGGGTTTGAGTTAGGGTTTCGGTTAGGGTTAGGGTTAGGGTTAGGGGTTGGGTATGGGTTAGGGTTAGGTTTAGTGTTAAGATTAGGGTTAGGGTTAGAGTTAGGTTTAGGGTTAGGTTTAGGGTTTGGGTTAGTGTTAGTGTTAGGATTAGTATTAGGGTTAGGGTTAGGATTAGCGTTAGGGTTAGGCTTTTGGTTTGGGTTAGGTTTAGGGTTAGGTTTTGGGTTAGTCTTAGGGTAAGTGTTAGTGTTAGGGTTTGGCTTTGGGTTAGGGTTAGTTTTAGGTTTAGGATTAGGGTTAGGGTTAGTGTTAGGGTTAGTGTTTGTCTTAGGTTTAGGGTTTGAGTTAGGGTTAGGTTTTGGGTTAGATTTACGCTTAGGTTTTGGGTTAAGGTTAGGTTTAGGGTTAAAGTTAGGAATAGGGTTAGGGTTAGGGTTAGGGTTAATGTTAGGGTTTTGATTAGGGTTAGGGTTAGGATTAGAGTTAGGGTTAGGGTTTTGGTTTCGTTTAGGGTTTGGGTTAGGTTTAAGGTTAGGGTTAGGGTTTGGGTTAGTGTTAGGAATAGGGTTAGGGTTAGGGATATTGTTAGGGTTTGGGTTAGGGTTTGGATTAGGGTTAGCTTTAGGTTTTGAATTAGGGTTAGGGTTAGGGTTATGATTAGGGTTTGGGTTAGGGTTAGGGTTAGGATTAGGGTTTGGGTAAGGGTTCGGGTTAGGGTTAGTTTTTGTGTTAGGGTTAGTGTTAAGATTAGGGTCAGGGTTAGGTTTAGGTTTAGGGTTTGGGTAAGGGTTAAGGTTAGGGTTAGGGTTTGAGTTAGGATTAGGTTTACGGTTAGGGTTTGGGTTAGGGTTAGGGTTAGGGTTAGGGGTTGGGTTTGTGTTAGGGTGAGGATTAGGGTTAGGATTAGGGTTAGGGTTAGGGTTAGGATTAGGGTTAGGTTTAGGTTTTGGGTTAGGGTTAGGGTTAGGGTTAGGTTTAATGTTAAGGTTTTGATTAGGGTTAGGTTTAGGATTAGAGTTAGGTTTAGGGTTTTGGTTTGAGTTAATGTTAGGGTTAGTATTTGGGTTAGTGTTAGGGTTAGGTTTAGGGTTTAGGTTAGGGTTAGGGTTAGGGTTAGGGTTAGGGTTTGGGTTAGGGTTAGGGATTAGCGTGAAAGTTATGTTTATGGTATTGGTTAGGGTTAGGGTTTAGGGTTAGGGTTAGGAATAGGGTTAGGGATAGGGTTAGTGTTAGGAATAGGGTTAGGGTTATTGTTAGGGTTTGGGTTAGTGTTTGGGTTAGGGTTAGGGTTCGAGTTAGGGTTAGAGTTTGAGTTAGGGTTAAGTTTAGGGTTAGGGTTTGGTTTAGGGTTTGGGTTAAGGTTAGGTTTAGGGTTAGGGTTAGGAATAGGGTTAGAGTTAGGGTTTGGGTTAGGGTTAGGGTTAGGGTTAGGGTTAGGGTTAGGGTTAGGGTTCGGCTTGGGTTAGGGTTACGGTTAGGGTTAGGGTTTTTGTTTGGGTTAGGGTTAGGGTTAGGTTTTGGGTTAGTGTTAGGGTTAGGGTTAGTGTTAGGGTTCGGCTTGGGTTAGGGTTAGGGTTAGGGTTAGGTTTAGGTTTTTGTTTAGCTTTAGAGTTAGGGTTAGGGTTTGGGTTCTGTTTAGAGTTAGGGTTATGATTAGGGTTTGAGTTAGGGTTAGGTTAGTGTTAGGGTTAGGGTTTGGGTTAGGGTTAGGTTTAGGGTTAGGGTTTGAGTTTGAGTTAGGTTTAGGCTTAGCATT
>CM069552.1:27500-50000 GCA_035773235.1 Eospalax fontanierii | reverse complement strand
TTTAGGGTTAGGGTTAGGGTTTGGGTTAGTGTTAGGGTTAGTGTTAGTGTTAGTGTTAGGGTTTGGGTTAGGGTTAGTGTTAGGTTTAGGGTTAGGGTTTGGGTTACCGTTAGGGTTAGTTTTTGGGTTAGGATAGGGTTAGGATTAGCGTTAGGGTTAGGTTTAGGGTTAGGGTTTGGGTTAGGGTTAGGGTTAGGATTAGGTTTTGAGTTAGGGTTAGGGTTAGGGTTTGGTTAGGGTTAGGGTTAGGGGTTGGGTTTGTGTTAGGGTTAGGGTTAGGGTTAGGGTTAGGGTTAGGGTTAGGGTTAGGGTTAGGGTTAGGGTTAGGGTTAGGATTAGGGTTACGGTTAGGCTTAGGATTAGGGTTACGTTTAGGTATAGGGTTAGGTTTAGGGTTGGTTTAATGTTAGGGTTTAGATTAGGGTTAGGGTTAGGATTAGAGTTAGGTTTAGGTTTTTGGTTAGGTTTAGGGTTAGGGTTAGGGTTAGGATTTGAGTTAGGGTTAGCGTTAGGGTTAGGGTTACGGTTTGGGTTAGGGTTAGGTTTAGCGTTAGGGTTAGGCTTTTGGTTTGGGTTAGGTTTAGGGTTAGGTTTTGAGTTAGTCTTAGGGTAAGTGTTATTTTTAAGGTTTGGCTTTGGGTTAGGGTTAGTGTTAGGTTTAGGATTTGGGTTAGGGTTAGTTTTAGGGTTAGTGTTTGTCTTAGGTTTAGGGTTTGAGTTAGGGTTAGGTTTTGGGTTAGATTTACGGTTAGGTTTTGGATTAAGGTTAGGTTTAGGGTTAAAGTTAGGAATAGGATTAGGGTAAGGATTAGAATTAAGGTTCGGGTTTTAATTAGGGTTAGAGTAAGGATTAGAGTTAGGGCTAGGGTTTTGGTTTCGTTTAGGGTTAGGGTTAGGGTTAGGGTTAGGGTTTGGGTTAGTGTTAGGAATAGGGTTAGGGTTAGGGATATTGTTAGGGTTTGGGTTAGGGTTTGGATTAGGGTTAGCTTTAGGTTTTGAATTAGGGTTAGAGTTAGGGTTAGAGTTTGAATTAGGGTTAGGGTTAGGGTTAGGGATAGGGTTTGGGTTAGGGTTTAGGGTTAGGGTATGGGTTAGGGTTTGGGTTAAGTTTAGCTTTACGGTTATGTTTAGGAATAGGGTTAGGATTAGGGTTTGGGTTAGGGTTAGGGTTAGGATTAGGGTTTGGGTTAGGGTTCGGGTTAGAGTTAGTTTTTGTGTTAGGGTTCGGGTTAGGAGTAGGGTTAGGGTTAGGTTTAGGTTTAGGGTTTGGGTAAGGGTTAGGGTTTGGGTTAGGGTTAGGGTTAGGGTTAGGGTTAGGGTTTGGTTTAGGTTTAGTGTTATTTTTTGCGTTAGGTTTAGAGTTAGGATAAGGGTTAGGGTTAGGTTTAGGGTTAGGGTTTGGGTTAGGGTTAGGGTTAGGGTTTGAGTTAGGGTTAGGGATAGGGTTATGGTTAGGGTTAGGGTTAGGGTTAGGGTTAGGGTTAGGATTAGAGTTATTGTTAGCGTTTTGGTTTGGTTTAGGGTTAGGGTTAGGGTTTGGGTTAGTGTTAGGGTTAGTGTTAGTGTTAGTGTTAGGGTTTGGGTTAGGGTTAGGGTTAGGGTTAGGGTTAGGGTTAGGGTTAGGATTAGAGTTATTGTTAGGGTTTTGGTTTGGTTTAGGGTTAGGGTTAGGGTTTGGGTTAGTGTTAGGGTTAGTGTTAGTGTTAGTGTTAGTGTTAGGGTTTGGGTTAGGGTTAGGGTTAGGTTTAGGGTTAGGGTTTGGGTTATCGTTAGGATTAGTTTTTGGGTTAGGGTTAGGGTTAGGATTAGGGTTAGGATTAGGTTTAGGGTTAGGGTTTGGGTTAGGGTTAGGGTTAGGGTTAGGGTTAGGGTTTGAGTTAGGATTAGGTTTAGGGTTAGGGTTTGGGTTAGGGTTAGGGTTAGGGTTAGGGGTTGGGTTTGTGTTAGGGTGAGGATTAGGGTTAGGATTAGGGTTAGGGTTAGGGTTAAGATTAGGGTTAGGTTTAGGTTTTGGGTTAGGTTTAGAGTTAGGTTTAATGTTAGGGTTTTGATTAGGGTTAGGGTTAGGATTAGAGTTAGGTTTAGGGTTTGGTTTGGGTTAATGTAAGGGTTAGTATTTGGGTTAGTGTTGTGGTTAGGGCTAGGGTGTGGGTTAGGGTTTGTGTTAGGGTTAGGGTTTGGGTAAGGGTTAGGGTTAGCTTGAAAGTTATGTTTAGGGTATTGGTTAGGGTTAGGGTTTAGGGTTAGGATTAGGAACAGGGCTAGGGTTACGGTTAGTGTTAGGAATAGGGTTAGGGTTATTGTTACGGTGTGGTTTAGTGTTTGGGTTAGGGTTAGGGTTCGAGTTAGGATTAGAGTTTGAGTTAGGGTTAAGTTTAGGGTTAGGGTTTGGGTTAGGGTTTGGGTTAAGGTTAGGTTTAGAGTTAAGGTTAGGAATAGGGTTAGAGTTAGGGTTTGGGTTAGGGTTCGAGTTTGGGTTAGGTTTTGGATTAGGGTTAGGGTTAGGATTAGATTAGGGTTAGGTTTAGGTTTAGGGTCTGGGTAAGGGTTAGGGTTAGGGTTAGGGTTAGGGTTAGGGTTTGGTTTAGGGTTAGTGTTATTTTTTAGGTTAGGTTTAGGGTTAGGATAAGGGTTAGGGTTAGGGTTTGGGTTAGGGTTAGGGTTAGTGTTTTAGTTAGGGTTAGGGTTATTGTTAGGGTTAGGGTTAGGGTTAGGATTTGGGTTAGGGTTAGGGTTAGGGTTAGGGGTTGGGTTTGTGTTAGGGTTAGGGTTAGGGTTAGGATTAGGTTTAGGCTTAGGGTTAGGATTAGGGTTAGGTTAAGGTTTTGGGTTAGGGTTAAGGTTAGGGTTAATGTTAGGGTTTAGATTAGGGTTAGGATTAGAGTTAGGGTTAGGTTTTGGTTTGGGTTAGGGTTAGGGTTAGGGTTTGGGTTAGTGTTAGAGTTAGGGTTAGTGTTAGGGTTAGGGTTAGGGTTAGGTTTTTGGTTAGGTTTAGGGTTAGGGTTAGGGTTTGGGTTAGGGTTAGGTTTAGCGTTAGGGTTCTGTTTAGGGTATTGGTTAGGGTTAGGGTTAGGTTTAGGGTTAGGGTTAGGGTTTGAGTTAGGTTTAGGGTTCTGTTTAGGGTTAGGTTTAGGGTTTGGGTTAGGGTTTGGGTTAGGGTTAAGTGTTGGGTTTGGGTTAGGGTTATGGTTAGGGTAAGGATTAGGGTTAGGGTTAGGTTAGAATTAGGGTTAGTTTTAGGGTTTGGATTAGGCTTAGGGTTAGGGTTAGGGTTTGAGTTAGGGTTATGATTAGGGTTAGGGTTAGGGTTAGGATTAGAGTTAGGGTTAGGGTATTGGTTTGGTTTAGGGTTAGGGTTAGGGTTTGGGTTAGTGTTAGGGTTAGTGTTAGTGTTAGGGTTTGGGTTAGGGTTAGTGTTAGGTTTAGGGTTAGGGTTTGGGTTACCGTTAGGGTTAGTTTTTGGGTTAGGGTTAGGGTTAGGATTAGCGTTAGGGTTAGGTTTAGGGTTAGGGTTTGGGTTAGGGTTAGGGTTAGGATTACGTTTTGAGTTACGGTTAGGGTTAGGGTTAGGGTTTGGTTAGGGTTAGGGTTAGGGGTTGGGTTTGTGTTAGGTTTAGGGTTAGGGTTAGGATTAGGGTTACGGTTAGGTTTAGGGTTAGGTTTGGGGTTAGGGTTAATGTTAGGGTTTAGATTAGGGTTAGGGTTAGGATTAGAGTTAGGTTTAGGTTTTTGGTTAGGTTTAGGGTTAGGTTTAGGGTTCGGGTTAGGGTTAGGGTTACGGTTAGGGTTAGGATTAGGGTTACGTTTAGGTTTTGGGTTAGGATTAGGGTTAGGGTTAGTGATAGGGTTAGGTTTTGGGTTAGCGTTAGGGTTAGGGTTAGGTTTAGGTTTTTGGTTAGGTTTAGGGTTAGGGTTAGGGTTATCGTGAGGGTTATGTTTAGGGTATTGGTTAGGGTTAGGTTTTAGGGTTAGGGTTAGCAATAGGGTTAGGTTTAGGGTTAGGGTGAGGGTTAGTGTTATTTTTTGTGTTAGGTTTAGGGTTAGGGTTAGGTTTAGTTTTAGGTTTTGGGTAATGGTTAGGGTTTGGGTTAGGTTTAGGGTTAGGGTTTGAGTTAGGGTTTGGTTTAGGGTTAGTGTTATTTTTTGGGTTAGGTTTAGGGTTAGCATAAGGGTTAGGGTTAGGTTTAGGGTTAGAGTTTGGGTTAGGATTCGAGTTAGGGTTAGTTTTAGGATTAGGGTTAGGGTTAGGTTTAGGTTTAGGATTTGGGTAAGTGTTAGGGTTTGGGTTAGGGTTAGGGTTAGGGTTTGAGTTAATGTTAGGGTTAGGGTTAGGGTTAGGGTTAGGATTTGAGTTATGGTTAGCGTTAGGGTTAGGGTTACGGTTTGGATTAGGGTTAGGGTTAGGGTAAGGGTTTGGGTTAGGTTTAGGGTTAGGTTTAGGGTTTGGGTAAGGGTTAGTGTTAGTGTTTGGGTTAGAGTTTGAGTTAAGGTTAGGGTTAAGGTTTGGGTTAGGTTTAGGGTTATTTTTTGGGTTAGGTTTAGGGTTAGGAAAAGGGTTAGGTTTAGGTTTAGGGTTAGGGTTTGGGTTAGGGTTAGGGTTAGGGTTTGAGTTAGGGTTTCGGTTAGGGTTAGGGTTAGGGTTAGGGGTTGGGTATGGGTTAGGGTTAGGTTTAGTGTTACGATTAGGGTTAGGGTTAGAGTTAGGTTTAGGGTTAGGTTTAGGGTTTGGGTTAGTGTTAGGGTTAGGGTTAGTATTAGGGTTAGGGTTAGGATTAGCGTTAGGGTTAGGCTTTTGGTTTGGGTTAGGTTTAGGGTTAGGTTTTGGGTTAGTCTTAGGGTAAGCGTTAGTGTTAGGGTTTGGCTTTGGGTGAGGGTTAGTGTTAGGTTTAGTATTTGGGTTAGGGTTAGTGTTAGGGTTAGTGTTTGTCTTAGGTTTAGGGTTTGAGTTAGGGATATGTTTTGGGTTAGATTTACGGTTAGGTTTTGGGTTAAGTTTAGGTTTAGGGTTAAAGTTAGGAATAGGGTTAGGGATAGGGTTAATGTTAGGGTTTTGATTAGGGTTAGGGTAAGGATTAGAGTTAGGGTTAGGGTTTTGGTATCGTTTAGGGTTAGGGTTAGGGTTAGGGTTAGGGTTAGGGTTTGGGTTAGTGTTAGGAATAGGGTTAGGTTTAGGGATATTGTTAGGGTTTGGGTTAGGGTTTGGATTAGGATTAGCTTTAGGTTTTGAATTAGGGTTAGAGTTAGGGTTAGAGTTTGAATTAGGGTTAGGGTTAGGTTTAGGGATAGGGATAGGGTTTGGGATAGGGATTAGGGTTAGGGTTTGGGCTAGGGTTTGGGTTAAGGTTAGGTTTAGGGTTATGTTTAGGAATAGGGTTAGGATTAGGGTTTGGGTTAGGGTTAGGGTTAGGATTAGGGTTTGGGTTAGGGTTCGGGTTAGAGTTAGTTTTTGTGTTAGGGTTCGGGTTAGGATTAGGGTTAGGGTTAGGTTTAGGTTTACGGTTTGGGTAAGGGTTAGGGTTTGGTTTAGGGTTAGTGTTAGGGTTAGGGTTAGGGTTTGGTTTAGGTTTAGTGTTATTTTTTGGGTTAGGTTTAGAGTTAGCATAAGGGTTAGGGTTAGGTTTAGGGTTACGGTTTGGGTTAGGGTTAGGGTTAGGGTTTGAGTTAGGGTTAGGGTTAGGGTTAGGGTTAGGGTTAGGGTTAGGGTTAGGGTTAGGGTTAGGGTTATGATTAGAGTTAGGGTTAGGGTTTTGGTTTGGTTTAGGGTTAGGGTTAGGGTTTGGGTTAGCGTTAGGGTTAGTGTTAGTGTTAGTGTTAGGGTTTGGGTTAGGGTTAGGTTTAGGTTTAGGGTTAGGGTTTGGGTTATCGTTAGGATTAGTTTTTGGGTTAGGGTTAGAGTTAGGATTAGGGTTAGGGTTAGATTTAGGGTTAGGGTTTGGGTTAGGGTTAGGGTTAGGGTTAGGGTTTGAGTTAGGATTAGGTTTAGGGTTAGGGTTTGGGTTAGGGTTAGGATTAGGGTTAGGGGTTGGGTTTGTGTTAGGGTGAGGATTAGGGTTAGGATTAGGGTTAGGGTTAGGGTTAGGATTAGGGTTAGGTTTAGGTTTTGGGTTAGGTTTAGGGTTAGGTTTAATGTTAGGGTTTTGATTAGGGTTAGGGTTAGGATTAGAGTTAGGTTTAGGGTTTTGGTTTGGGTTAATGTTAGGGTTAGTATTTGGGTTAGTGTTATGGTTAGGGTGAGGGTTTGGGTTAGGGTTAGTGTTAGGAATAGGATTAGGGTTATTGTTACGGTGTGGGTTAGTGTTTGGGTTAGGGTTAGGGTTCGAGTTAGGGTTAGAGTTTGAGTTAGGTTTAAGTTTAGGGTTAGGGTTTGGGTTAGGGTTTGGGTTAAGGTTAGGTTTAGGGTTAAGGTTAGGAATAGGGTTAGAGTTAGGGTTTGGGTTAGGGTTAGGGTTATGATTAGGGTTTGGGTTAGGGTTCGAGTTAGGGTTAGTTTTTGGGTTAGGGTTAGGGTTAGGATTAGATTAGGGTTAGGTTTAGGTTTAGGGTCTGGGTAAGGGTTAGGGTTAGGGTTAGGGTTAGGGTTTGGTTTAGGGTTAGTGTTATTTTTTGGGTTAGGTTTAGGGTTAGGATTAGGGTTAGGGTTAGGATTAGCGTTAGGGTTAGGCTTTTGGTTTGGGTTAGGTTTAGGGTTAGGTTTTGGGTTAGTCTTAGGGTAAGTGTTAGTGTTAGGGTTTGGCTTTGGGTTAGGGTTAATGTTAGGTTTAGGATTAGGGTTACGGTTAGTGTTAGGGTTAGTGTTTGTCTTAGGTTTAGGGTTTGAATTAGGGTTAGGTTTTGGGTTAGATTTATGGTTAGCTTTTGGGTTAAGGTTAGGTTTAGGGTTAAAGTTAGGAATAGGGTTAGGGTTAGGGTTAATGTTAGGGTTTTGATTAGGGTTAGGGTTAGGATTAGACTTAGGGTTAGGGTTTTGGTTTGGTTTAGGGTTAGGTTTAGTGTTAGGGGTAGAGGTAGTGTTTGGGTTAGTGTTAGGAATAGGGTTAGGGTTAGGGATATTGTTAGGGTTTGGGTTAGGGTTTGGATTAGGGTTAGCTTTAGGTTTTGAATTAGGGTTAGACTTAGGGTTAGAGTTTGAATTAGGGTTAGGGTTAGGGTTAGGGATAGGGTTTGGGTTAGGGTTTAGGGTTAGGGTATGGGTTAGGGTTTGGGTTAAGTTTAGCTTTACGGTTATGTTTAGGAATAGGGTTAGGATTAGGGTTTGGGTTAGGGTTAGGGTTAGGATTAGGGTTTGGGTTAGGGTTCGGGTTAGGGTTAGTTTTTGTGTTAGGGTTCGGGTTAGGATTAGGGTTAGGGTTAGGTTTAGGTTTACGGTTTGGGTAAGGGTTAGGGTTTGGTTTAGGGTTAGTGTTAGGGTTAGGGTTAGGGTTTGGTTTAGGTTTAGTGTTATTTTTTGGGTTAGGTTTAGAGTTAGCATAAGGGTTAGGGTTAGGTTTAGGCTTACGGTTTGGGTTAGGGTTAGGGTTAGGGTTTGAGTTAGGGTTAGGGTTAGGGTTAGGGTTAGGGTTAGGGTTAGGGTTAGGGTTAGGGTTAGGGTTATGATTAGAGTTAGGGTTAGGGTATTGGTTTGGTTTAGGGTTAGGGTTAGGGTTTGGGTTAGTGTTAGGGTTAGTGTTAGTGTTAGTGTTAGGGTTTGGGTTAGGGTTAGTGTTAGGTTTAGGGTTAGGGTTTGGGTTACCGTTAGGGTTAGTTTTTGGGTTAGGATAGGGTTAGGATTAGCGTTAGGGTTAGGTTTAGGGTTAGGGGTTGGGTTAGGGTTAGGGTTAGGGTTAGGGTTTGAGTTAGGGTTAGGGTTAGGGTTTGGTTAGGGTTAGGGTTAGGGGTTGGGTTTGTGTTAGGGATAGGGTTAGGGTTAGGGTTAGGGGTAGGGTTAGGGTTAGGGTGATGGTTAGGGTTGGGGTTAGGATTAGGGTTACGGTTAGGCTTAGGATTAGGGTTACGTTTAGGTATAGGGTTAGGTTTAGGGTTGGTTTAATGTTAGGGTTTAGATTAGGGTTAGGGTTAGGATTAGAGTTAGGTTTAGGTTTTTGGTTAGGTTTAGGGTTAGGGTTAGGGTTAGGATTTGAGTTAGGGTTAGCGTTAGGGTTAGGGTTACGGTTTGGGTTAGGGTTAGGTTTAGCGTTAGGGTTAGGCTTTTGGTTTGGGTTAGGTTTAGGGTTAGGTTTTGAGTTAGTCTTAGGGTAAGTGTTATTTTTAAGGTTTGGCTTTGGGTTAGGGTTAGTGTTAGGTTTAGGATTTGGGTTAGGGTTAGTTTTAGGGTTAGTGTTTGTCTTAGGTTTAGGGTTTGAGTTAGGGTTAGGTTTTGGGTTAGATTTACGGTTAGGTTTTGGATTAAGGTTAGGTTTAGGGTTAAAGTTAGGAATAGGGTTAGGGTTAGGGTTAGGATTAATGTTAGGGTTTTGATTAGGGTTAGGGTAAGGATTAGAGTTAGGGTTAGGGTTTTGGTTTCGTTTAGGGTTAGGGTTAGGGTTAGGGTTAGGGTTTGGGTTAGTGTTAGGAATAGGGTTAGGGTTAGGGATATTGTTAGGGTTTGGGTTAGGGTTTGGATTAGGGTTAGCTTTAGGTTTTGAATTAGGGTTAGAGTTAGGGTTAGAGTTTGAATTAGGGTTAGGGTTAGGGTTAGGGATAGGGTTTGGGTTAGGGTTTAGGGTTAGGGTATGGGTTAGGGTTTGGGTTAAGTTTAGCTTTACGGTTATGTTTAGGAATAGGGTTAGGATTAGGGTTTGGGTTAGGGTTAGGGTTAGGATTAGGGTTTGGGTTAGGGTTCGGGTTAGAGTTAGTTTTTGTGTTAGGGTTCGGGTTAGGATTAGGGTTAGGGTTAGGTTTAGGTTTAGGGTTTGGGTAAGGGTTAGGGTTTGGGTTAGGGTTAGGGTTAGGGTTAGGGTTAGGGTTTGGTTTAGGTTTAGTGTTATTTTTTGCGTTAGGTTTAGAGTTAGGATAAGGGTTAGGGTTAGGTTTAGGGTTAGGGTTTGGGTTAGGGTTAGGGTTAGGGTTTGAGTTAGGGTTAGGGATAGGGTTATGGTTAGGGTTAGGGTTAGGGTTAGGGTTAGGGTTAGGATTAGAGTTATTGTTAGGGTTTTGGTTTGGTTTAGGGTTAGGGTTAGGGTTTGGGTTAGTGTTAGGGTTAGTGTTAGTGTTAGTGTTAGGGTTTGGGTTAGGGTTAGGGTTAGGGTTAGGGTTAGGGTTAGGGTTAGGATTAGAGTTATTGTTAGGGTTTTGGTTTGGTTTAGGGTTAGGGTTAGGGTTTGGGTTAGTGTTAGGGTTAGTGTTAGTGTTAGTGTTAGGGTTTGGGTTAGGGTTAGGGTTAGGTTTAGGGTTAGGGTTTGGGTTATCGTTAGGATTAGTTTTTGGGTTAGGGTTAGGGTTAGGATTAGGGTTAGGGTTAGATTTAGGGTTAGGGTTTGGGTTAGGGTTAGGGTTAGGGTTAGGGTTAGGGTTTGAGTTAGGATTAGGTTTAGGGTTAGGGTTTGGGTTAGGGTTAGGGTTAGGGTTAGGGGTTGGGTTTGTGTTAGGGTGAGGATTAGGGTTAGGATTAGGGTTAGGGTTAGGGTTAAGATTAGGGTTAGGTTTAGGTTTTGGGTTAGGTTTAGAGTTAGGTTTAATGTTAGGGTTTTGATTAGGGTTAGGGTTAGGATTAGAGTTAGGTTTAGGGTTTGGTTTGGGTTAATGTTAGGGTTAGTATTTGGGTTAGTGTTATGGTTAGGGTTAGGGTTTGGGTTAGGGTTTGTGTTAGGGTTAGGGTTTGGGTAAGGGTTAGGGTTAGCGTGAAAGTTATGTTTAGGGTATTGGTTAGGGTTAGGGTTTAGGGTTAGGATTAGGAATAGGGTTAGGGTTACGGTTAGTGTTAGGAATAGGGTTAGGGTTATTGTTACGGTGTGGTTTAGTGTTTGGGTTAGGGTTAGGGTTCGAGTTAGGATTAGAGTTTGAGTTAGGGTTAAGTTTAGGGTTAGGGTTTGGGTTAGGGTTTGGGTTAAGGTTAGGTTTAGAGTTAAGGTTAGGAATAGGGTTAGAGTTAGGGTTTGGGTTAGGGTTCGAGTTAGGGTTAGTTTTTGGATTAGGGTTAGGGTTAGGATTAGATTAGGGTTAGGTTTAGGTTTAGGGTCTGGGTAAGGGTTAGGGTTAGGGTTAGGGTTAGGGTTAGGGTTTGGTTTAGGGTTAGTGTTATTTTTTAGGTTAGGTTTAGGGTTAGGATAAGCGTTAGGCTTAGGGTTTGGGTTAGGGTTAGGGTTAGTGTTTTAGTTAGGGTTTAGGGTTAGTGTTAGGGTTAGGGTTAGGGTTAGGATTTGGGTTAGGGTTAGGGTTAGGGTTAGGGGTTGGGTTTGTGTTAGGGTTAGGGTTAGGGTTAGGATTAGGTTTAGGCTTAGGGTTAGGATTAGGGTTAGGTTAAGGTTTTGGGTTAGGGTTAAGGTTAGGGTTAATGTTAGGGTTTAGATTAGGGTTAGGATTAGAGTTAGGGTTAGGTTTTGGTTTGGGTTAGGGTTAGGGTTAGGGTTTGGGTTAGTGTTAGAGTTAGGGTTAGTGTTAGGGTTAGGGTTAGGGTTAGGTTTTTGGTTAGGTTTAGGGTTAGGGTTAGGGTTTGGGTTAGGGTTAGGTTTAGCGTTAGGGTTCTGTTTAGGGTATTGGTTAGGGTTAGGGTTAGGTTTAGGGTTAGGGTTAGGGTTTGAGTTAGGTTTAGGGTTCTGTTTAGGGTTAGGTTTAGGGTTTGGGTTAGGGTTTGGGTTAGGGTTAAGTGTTGGGTTTGGGTTAGGGTTATGGTTAGGGTAAGGATTAGGGTTAGGGTTAGGTTAGAATTAGGGTTAGTTTTAGGGTTTGGATTAGGCTTAGGGTTAGGGTTAGGGTTTGAGTTAGGGTTATGATTAGGGTTAGGGTTAGGGTTAGGATTAGAGTTAGGGTTAGGGTATTGGTTTGGTTTAGGGTTAGGGTTAGGGTTTGGGTTAGTGTTAGGGTTAGTGTTAGTGTTAGGGTTTGGGTTAGGGTTAGTGTTAGGTTTAGGGTTAGGGTTTGGGTTACCGTTAGGGTTAGTTTTTGGGTTAGGGTTAGGGTTAGGATTAGCGTTAGGGTTAGGTTTAGGGTTAGGGTTTGGGTTAGGGTTAGGGTTAGGATTACGTTTTGAGTTACGGTTAGGGTTAGGGTTAGGGTTTGGTTAGGGTTAGGGTTAGGGGTTGGGTTTGTGTTAGGTTTAGGGTTAGGGTTAGGATTAGGGTTACGGTTAGGTTTAGGGTTAGGTTTGGGGTTAGGGTTAATGTTAGGGTTTAGATTAGGGTTAGGGTTAGGATTAGAGTTAGGTTTAGGTTTTTGGTTAGGTTTAGGGTTAGGTTTAGGGTTCGGGTTAGGGTTAGGGTTACGGTTAGGGTTAGGATTAGGGTTACGTTTAGGTTTTGGGTTAGGATTAGGGTTAGGGTTAGTGATAGGGTTAGGTTTTGGGTTAGCGTTAGGGTTAGGGTTAGGTTTAGGTTTTTGGTTAGGTTTAGGGTTAGGGTTAGGGTTATCGTGAGGGTTATGTTTAGGGTATTGGTTAGGGTTAGGTTTTAGGGTTAGGGTTAGCAATAGGGTTAGGTTTAGGGTTAGGGTGAGGGTTAGTGTTATTTTTTGTGTTAGGTTTAGGGTTAGGGTTAGGTTTAGTTTTAGGTTTTGGGTAATGGTTAGGGTTTGGGTTAGGTTTAGGGTTAGGGTTTGAGTTAGGGTTTGGTTTAGGGTTAGTGTTATTTTTTGGGTTAGGTTTAGGGTTAGCATAAGGGTTAGTGTTAGGTTTAGGGTTAGAGTTTGGGTTAGGATTCGAGTTAGGGTTAGTTTTAGGATTAGGGTTAGGGTTAGGTTTAGGTTTAGGATTTGGGTAAGTGTTAGGGTTTGGGTTAGGGTTAGGGTTAGGGTTTGAGTTAATGTTAGGGTTAGGGTTAGGGTTAGGGTTAGGATTTGAGTTATGGTTAGCGTTAGGGTTAGGGTTACGGTTTGGATTAGGGTTAGGGTTAGGGTAAGGGTTTGGGTTAGGTTTAGGGTTAGGTTTAGGGTTTGGGTAAGGGTTAGTGTTAGTGTTTGGGTTAGAGTTTGAGTTAAGGTTAGGGTTAAGGTTTGGGTTAGGTTTAGGGTTATTTTTTGGGTTAGGTTTAGGGTTAGGAAAAGGGTTAGGTTTAGGTTTAGGGTTAGGGTTTGGGTTAGGGTTAGGGTTAGGGTTTGAGTTAGGGTTTCGGTTAGGGTTAGGGTTAGGGTTAGGGGTTGGGTATGGGTTAGGGTTAGGTTTAGTGTTACGATTAGGGTTAGGGTTAGAGTTAGGTTTAGGGTTAGGTTTAGGGTTTGGGTTAGTGTTAGGGTTAGGGTTAGTATTAGGGTTAGGGTTAGGATTAGCGTTAGGGTTAGGCTTTTGGTTTGGGTTAGGTTTAGGGTTAGGTTTTGGGTTAGTCTTAGGGTAAGCGTTAGTGTTAGGGTTTGGCTTTGGGTGAGGGTTAGTGTTAGGTTTAGTATTTGGGTTAGGGTTAGTGTTAGGGTTAGTGTTTGTCTTAGGTTTAGGGTTTGAGTTAGGGTTATGTTTTGCGTTAGACTTACGGTTAGGTTTTGCGTTAAGTTTAGGTTTAGGGTTAAAGTTAGGAATAGGGTTAGGGTTAGGGTTAATGTTAGGGTTTTGATTAGGGTTAGGGTAAGGATTAGAGTTAGGGTTAGGGTTTTGGTATCGTTTAGGGTTAGGGTTAGGGTTAGGGTTAGGGTTAGGGTTTGGGTTAGTGTTAGGAATAGGGTTAGGTTTAGGGATATTGTTAGGGTTTGGGTTAGGGTTTGGATTAGGATTAGCTTTAGGTTTTGAATTAGGGTTAGAGTTAGGGTTAGAGTTTGAATTAGGGTTAGGGTTAGGTTTAGGGTTAGGGATAGGGTTTGGGTTAGGGATTAGGGTTAGGGTTTGGGTTAGGGTTTGGGTTAAGGTTAGGTTTAGGGTTATGTTTAGGAATAGGGTTAGGATTAGGGTTTGGGTTAGGGTTAGGGTTAGGATTAGGGTTTGGGTTAGGGTTCGGGTTAGAGTTAGTTTTTGTGTTAGGGTTCGGGTTAGGATTAGGGTTAGGGTTAGGTTTAGGTTTACGGTTTGGGTAAGGGTTAGGGTTTGGTTTAGGGTTAGTGTTAGGGTTAGGGTTAGGGTTTGGTTTAGGTTTAGTGTTATTTTTTGGGTTAGGTTTAGAGTTAGCATAAGGGTTAGGGTTAGGTTTAGGGTTACGGTTTGGGTTAGGGTTAGGGTTAGGGTTTGAGTTAGGGTTAGGGTTAGGGTTAGGGTTAGGGTTAGGGTTAGGGTTAGGGTTAGGGTTAGGGTTATGATTAGAGTTAGGGTTAGGGTTTTGGTTTGGTTTAGGGTTAGGGTTAGGGTTTGGGTTAGCGTTAGGGTTAGTGTTAGTGTTAGTGTTAGGGTTTGGGTTAGGGTTAGGTTTAGGTTTAGGGTTAGGGTTTGGGTTATCGTTAGGATTAGTTTTTGGGTTAGGGTTAGAGTTAGGATTAGGGTTAGGGTTAGATTTAGGGTTAGGGTTTGGGTTAGGGTTAGGGTTAGGGTTAGGGTTTGAGTTAGGATTAGGTTTAGGGTTAGGGTTTGGGTTAGGGTTAGGATTAGGGTTAGGGGTTGGGTTTGTGTAAGGGTAAGGATAAGGGTAAGGATTAGGGTTAGGGTTAGGGTTAGGATAAGGGTTACGGTTAGGTTTTGGGTTAGGTTTAGGGTTAGGTTTAATGTTAGGGTTTTGATTAGGGTTAGGGTTAGGATTAGAGTTAGGTTTAGGGTTTTGGTTTGGGTTAATGTTAGGGTTAGTATTTGGGTTAGTGTTATGGTTAGGGTGAGGGTTTGGGTTAGGGTTAGTGTTAGGAATAGGATTAGGGTTATTGTTACGGTGTGGGTTAGTGTTTGGGTTAGGGTTAGGGTTCGAGTTAGGGTTAGAGTTTGAGTTAGGTTTAAGTTTAGGGTTAGGGTTTGGGTTAGGGTTTGGGTTAAGGTTAGGTTTAGGGTTAAGGTTAGGAATAGGGTTAGAGTTAGGGTTTGGGTTAGGGTTAGGGTTATGATTAGGGTTTGGGTTAGGGTTCGAGTTAGGGTTAGTTTTTGGGTTAGGGTTAGGGTTAGGATTAGATTAGGGTTAGGTTTAGGTTTAGGGTCTGGGTAAGGGTTAGGGTTAGGGTTAGGGTTAGGGTTTGGTTTAGGGTTAGTGTTATTTTTTGGGTTAGGTTTAGGGTTAGGATTAGGGTTAGGGTTAGGATTAGCGTTAGGGTTAGGCTTTTGGTTTGGGTTAGGTTTAGGGTTAGGTTTTGGGTTAGTCTTAGGGTAAGTGTTAGTGTTAGGGTTTGGCTTTGGGTTAGGGTTAATGTTAGGTTTAGGATTAGGGTTACGGTTAGTGTTAGGGTTAGTGTTTGTCTTAGGTTTAGGGTTTGAATTAGGGTTAGGTTTTGGGTTAGATTTATGGTTAGCTTTTGGGTTAAGGTTAGGTTTAGGGTTAAAGTTAGGAATAGGGTTAGGGTTAGGGTTAATGTTAGGGTTTTGATTAGGGTTAGGGTTAGGATTAGACTTAGGGTTAGGGTTTTGGTTTGGTTTAGGTTTAGGTTTAGAATTAGGGTTAGAGTTAGGGTTTGGGTTAGTGTTAGGAATAGGGTTAGGGTTAGGGATATTGTTAGGGTTTGGGTTAGGGTTTGGATTAGGGTTAGCTTTAGGTTTTGAATTAGGGTTAGACTTAGGGTTAGAGTTTGAATTAGGGTTAGGGTTAGGGTTAGGGATATGGTTTGGGTTAGGGTTTAGGGTTAGGGTTTGGGTTAGTGTTTGGGTTAAGGTTAGGTTTAGGGTTATGTTTAGGAATAGGGTTAGGATTAGGGTTTGGGTTAGGGTTAGGGTTAGGTTTAGGGTTTGGGTTAGGGTTCGGGTTAGAGTTAGTTTTTGTGTTAGGGTTAGGGTTAGGATTAGGGTTAGGGTTAGGTTTAGGTTTAGGGTTTGGGTAAGGGTTAGGGTTTGGGTTAGGGTTAGGGTTAGGGTTAGGGTTAGGGTTTGGTTTAGGGTTAGTGTTAATTTTTGGGTTAGGTTTAGAGTTAGGATAAGGGTTAGGGTTAGGTTTAGGGTTAGGGTTTGGGTTAGGGTTAGGGTTAGGGTTTGAGTTAGGGTTAGGATTAGGGTTAGGGTTAGGGTTAGGGTTAGGGTGAGGATTAGAGTTAGGGTTAGGGTTTTGGTTTTGTTTAGGGTTAGGGTTAGGGTTTGGGTTAGTGTTAGGGTTAGTGTTTGTGTTAGTGTTAGGGTTTGGGTTAGGGTTAGGGTTAGGTTTAGGGTTAGGGTTTGGGTTATCGTTAGGATTAGTTTTTGGGTTAGGGTTAGGGTTAGGATTAGGGTTAGGGTTAGATTTAGGGTTAGGTTTTGGGTTAGGGTTAGGGTTAGGGTTAGGGTTTGAGTTAGGTTTAGGTTTAGGGTTAGGGTTTGGGTTAGGGTTAGGGTTAGGATTAGGGGTTGGGTTTGTGTTAGGTTGAGGATTAGGGTTAGGATTAGGGTTAGGGTTAGGGTTCGGATTAGGGTTAAGTTTAGGTTTTGGGTTAGGTTTAGGGTTAGGTTTAATGTTAGGGTTTTGATTAGGGTCAGGGTTAGGATTAGAGTTAGGTTTAGGGTTTTGGTTTGGGTTAATGTTAGGGTTAGTATTTGGGTTAGTGTTAGGGTTAGGGTTAGGGTTTGGGTTAGGGTTAGGATTAGGGTTAGGGTTTGGGTTAGGGTTAGGGTTACCGTGAAAGTTATGTTTAGGGTATTGGTTAGGGTTAGGGTTTAGGGTTAGGGTTAGGAATAGGGTTAGGGTTAGGGTTAGTGTTAGGAATAGGGTTAGGGTTATTTTTACGGTTTGGGTTAGTGTTTGGGTTAGGGTTAGGGTTCGAGTTAGGGTTAGAGTTTGAGTTAGGGTTATGTTTAGGGTTAGGGTTTGGGTTAGGGTTTGGGTTAAGGTTAGGTTTAGGGTTAAGTTTACGAATAGGGTTAGAGTTAGGTTTTGGGTTAGGGTTAGGGTTATGATTAGGGTTTGGGTTAGGGTTCGAGTTCGGGTTAGTTTTTGGGTTAGGGTTAGGGTTAGGATTAGATTAGGGTTAGGTTTAGGTTTAGGGTTTGGGGAAGGGTTAGGGTTAGGGTTAGGGTTAGGGTTTGGTTTAGGGTTAGTGTTATTTTTTGGGTTAGGTTTAGGGTTAGGATAAGGGTTAGGGTTAGGTTTAGGGTGAGGGTTTGGGTTAGGGTTAGGGTTAGTGTTTTAGTTAGGGTTAGGGTTAGGGTTAGCTTTAGGGTTAGGGTTAGGATTTGGGTTAGGGTTTGAATTATGGTTAGGGTTAGGGTTATGGTTAGGTTTAGGGTTTGGGTTAGGGTTTGGGTTAAGGTTAGGTTTAGGTTTAATATTAGGAATAGGGTTAGGGTTAGGGTTTGGGTTAGGGTTAGGGTTAGGATTATGGTTTGGCTTAGGGTTCGAGTTTGGGTTAGTTTTTGGGTTAGGGTTAGGGTTAGGGTTAGGGTGTGGGTTAGGGTAAGCATGAGGGTTATGGTTAGGGTATTGGTTAGCGTTAGGGTTTAGGGTTAGGGTTAGGAATAGGGTTAGGGTTAGGGTTATTGTTAGGGTTTGGGTTAGGGTTTGGATTAGGGTTAGATTTAGGTTTTGGGTTAGGGTTAGAGTTAGGGTTAGAGTTTGAGTTAGGATTAGGGTTAGGGTTAGGGATAGTTTTAGGAGTAAGGTTAGGGTTAGGGTTATTGTTAGGGTTTGGGTTAGGGTTTGAATTAGGGTTAGGTTTAGGTTTTGAGTTAGGGTTAGAGTTAGGTTTAGAGTTTGAGTTAGGGTTACGGTTAGGGTTAGGGATAGGGTTTGGGTTAGGGTTATGGTTAGGTTTAGGATTAGGGTTAGGGTTAGGTTAGAATTAGGGTTAGTTTTAGGGTTTGGATTAGGGTTAGGGTTAGGGTTAGGGTTTGAGTTAGGGTTATGGTTAGGTTTAGGGTAGGGTTAATGTTAGGGTTAGGGTTAGGGTTAGGATTAGAGTTAGGGTTAGGGTATTGGTTTGGTTTAGGGTTAGGGTTAGGGTTTGGGTTAGTGTTAGGGTTAGTGTTAGTGTTAGTGTTAGGGTTTGGGTTAGGGTTAGTGTTAGGTTTAGGGTTAGGGTTTGGGTTACCGTTAGTGTTAGTTTTTGGGTTAGGGTTAGGGTTAGGATTAGCGTTAGGGTTAGGTTTAGGGTTAGGGTTTGGGTTAGGGTTAGGGTTAGGATTAGGTTTTGAGTTAGGGTTAGGGTTAGGGTTAGGGTTTGGTTAGGGTTAGGGTTAGGGGTTGGGTTTGTGTTAGGGTTAGGTTTAGGGTTAGGATTAGGGTTACGCTTAGGGTTAGGATTAGGGTTACGTTTAGGTTTAGGGTTAGGATTAGGGTTAGGGTTAGGATTAGGGTTAGGGTTAGTGTTAGGGTTAGATTTTGGGTTAGTGTTAGGAATAGGGTTAGGGTTAGGGATATTGTTAGGGTTTGGGTTAGGGTTTGGATTAGGGTTAGCTTTAGGTTTTGAATTAGGGTTAGACTTAGGGTTAGAGTTTGAATTAGGGTTAGGGTTAGGGTTAGGGATAGGGTTTGGGTTAGGGTTTAGGGTTAGGGTTTGGGTTAGTGTTTGGGTTAAGGTTAGGTTTAGGGTTATGTTTAGGAATAGGGTTAGGATTAGGGTTTGGGTTAGGGTTAGGGTTAGGTTTAGGTTTGGGTTAGGGTTCGGGTTAGAGTTAGTTTTTGTGTTAGGGTTAGGGTTAGGATTAGGGTTAGGGTTAGGTTTAGGTTTAGGGTTTGGGTAAGGGTTAGGGTTTGGGTTAGGGTTAGGGTTAGGGTTAGGGTTAGGGTTTGGTTTAGGGTTAGTGTTAATTTTTGGGTTAGATTTAGAGTTAGGATAAGGGTTAGGGTTAGGTTTAGGGTTAGGGTTTGGGTTAGGGTTAGGGTTAGGGTTTGAGTTAGGGTTAGGATTAGGGTTAGGGTTAGGGTTAGGGTTAGGGTGAGGATTAGAGTTACGGTTAGGGTTTTGGTTTTGTTTAGGGTTAGGGTTTGGGTTAGTGTTAGGGTTAGTGTTTGTGTTAGTGTTAGGGTTTGGGTTAGGGTTAGGGTTAGGTTTAGGGTTAGGGTTTGGGTTATCGTTAGGATTAGTTTTTGGGTTAGTGTTAGGGTTAGGATTAGGGTTAGGGTTAGATTTAGGGTTAGGTTTTGGGTTAGGGTTACGGTTAGGGTTAGGGTTTGAGTTAGGTTTAGGTTTAGGGTTAGGGTTTGGGTTAGGGTTAGGGTTAGGATTAGGGGTTGGGTTTGTGTTAGGGTGAGGATTAGGGTTAGGATTAGGGTTAGGGTTAGGGTTCGGATTAGGGTTAAGTTTAGGTTTTGGGTTAGGTTTAGGGTTAGGTTTAATGTTAGGGTTTTGATTAGGGTTAGGGTTAGGATTAGAGTTAGGTTTAGGGTTTTGGTTTGGGTTAATGTTAGGGTTAGTATTTGGGTTAGTGTTAGGGTTAGGGTTAGGGTTTGGGTTAGGGTTAGGATTAGGGTTAGGGTTTGGGTTAGGGTTAGGGTTAGCGTGAAAGTTATGTTTAGGGTTTTGGTTAGGGTTAGGGTTTAGGGTTAGGGTTAGGAATAGGGTAAGGGTTAGGGTTAGTGTTAGGAAAAGGGTTAGGGTTATTGTTAGGGTTTGGGTAAGTGTTTGGGTTAGGGTAAGGGTACGAGTTAGGGTTAGAGTTTGAGTTAGGGTTAAATTTAGGGTTAGGGTTTGGGTTAGGGTTAGGGTTATGATTAGGGTTTGGGTTAGGGTTCGAGTACGGGTTAGTTTTTGGGTTAGGGTTAGGGTTAGGATTAGATTAGGGTTAGGTTTAGGTTTAGGGTTTGGGGAAGGGTTCGGGTTAGGGTTAGGGTTAGGATTTGGTTTAGGGTAGTGTTATTTTTTGGGTTAGGTTTAGGGTTAGGATAAGGGTTAGGGTTAGGTTTAGGGTTAGGGTTTGGGTTAGGGTTAGGGTTAGTGTTTTAGTTAGGGTTAGGGTTAGGGTTAGGGTTAGGGTTAGGGTTAGGATTTGGGTTAGGGTTTGAATTATGGTTAGGGTTAGGGTTAGGGTTAGGTTTAGGGTTTGGGTTAGGGTTTGGGTTAAGGTTAGGTTTAGGTTTAATATTAGGAATAGGGTTAGGGTTATGGTTTGGGTTAGGGTTAGGGTTAGGATTATGGTTTGGCTTAGGGTTCGAGTTTGGGTTAGTTTTTGGGTTAGGGTTAGGGTTAGGGTTAGGGTGTGGGTTAGGGTAAGCGTGAGGGTTATGTTTAGGGTATTGGTTAGCGTTAGGGTTTAGGGTTAGGGTTAGGAATAGGGTTAGGGTTAGGGTTATTGTTAGGGTTTGGGTTAGGGTTTGGATTAGGGTTAGATTTAGGTTTTGGGTTAGGGTTAGAGTTAGGGTTAGAGTTTGAGTTAGGATTAGGGTTAGGGTTAGGGATAGTTTTAGGAGTAAGGTTAGGGTTAGGGTTATTGTTAGGGTTTGGGTTAGGGTTTGAATTAGGGTTAGGTTTAGGTTTTGAGTTTGGGTTAGAGTTAGGTTTAGAGTTTGAGTTAGGGTTACGGTTAGGGTTAGGGATAGGGTTTGGGTTAGGGTTATGGTTAGGGTTAGGATTAGGGTTAGGGTTAGGTTAGAATTAGGGTTAGTTTTAGGGTTTGGATTAGGGTTAGGGTTAGGGTTAGGGTTTGAGTTAGGGTTATGGTTAGGTTTAGGGTAGGGTTAATGTTAGGGTTAGGGTTAGGGTTAGGATTAGAGTTAGGGTTAGGGTATTGGTTTGGTTTAGGGTTAGGGTTAGGGTTTGGGTTAGTGTTAGGGTTAGTGTTAGTGTTAGTGTTAGGGTTTGGGTTAGGGTTAGGGTTAGCGTGAAAGTTATGTTTAGGGTATTGGTTAGGGTTAGGGTTTAGGGTTAGGGTTAGGAATAGGGTTAGGGTTAGGGTTAGTGTTAGGAATAGGGTTAGGGTTATTGTTACGGTTTGGGTTAGTGTTTGGCTTAGGGTTAGGGTTCGAGTTAGGGTTAGAGTTTGAGTTAGGGTTAAGTTTAGGGTTAGGGTTTGGGTTAGGGTTTGGGTTAAGGTTAGGTTTAGGGTTAAGTTTACGAATAGGGTTAGAGTTAGGGTTTGGGTTAGGGTTAGGGTTATGATTAGGGTTTGGGTTAGGGTTCGAGTTCGGGTTAGTTTTTGGGTTAGGGTTAGGGTTAGGATTAGATTAGGGTTAGGTTTAGGTTTAGGGTTTGGGGAAGGGTTAGGGTTAGGGTTAGGGTTAGGGTTTGGTTTAGGGTTAGTGTTATTTTTTGGGTTAGGTTTAGGGTTAGGATAAGGGTTAGGGTTAGGTTTAGGGTTAGGGTTTGGTTTAGGGTTAGGGTTAGTGTTTTAGTTAGGGTTAGGGTTAGGGTTAGGGTTAGGGTTAGGGTTAGGATTTGGGTTAGGGTTTAAATTATGGTTAGGGTTAGGGTTAGGGTTAGGTTTAGGGTTTGGGTTAGTGTTTGGGTTAAGGTTAGGTTTAGGTTTAATATTAGGAATAGGGTTAGGGTTAGGGTTTGGGTTAGGGTTAGGGTTAGGATTATGGTTTGGCTTAGGGTTCGAGTTTGGGTTAGTTTTTGGGTTAGGGTTAGGGTTAGGGTTAGGGTGTGGGCTAGGGTAAGCGTGAGGGTTATGGTTAGGGTATTGGTTAGCGTTAGGGTTTAGGGTTAGGGTTAGGAATAGGGTTAGGGTTAGGGTTATTGTTAGGGTTTGGGTAAGGGTTTGGATTAGGGTTAGATTTAGGTTTTGGGTTAGGGTTAGAGTTAGGGTTAGAGTTTGAGTTAGAATTAGGGTTAGGGTTAGGGATAGTTTTAGGAGTAGGGTTAGGGTTAGGGTTATTGTTAGGGTTTGGGTTAGGGTTTGAATTAGGGTTAGGTTTAGGTTTTGAGTTTGGGTTAGAGTTAGGTTTAGAGTTTGAGTTAGGGTTACGGTTAGGGTTAGGGATAGGGTTTGGGTTAGGGTTATGGTTAGGGTTAGGATTAGGGTTAGGGTTAGGTTAGAATTAGGGTTAGTTTTAGGGTTTGGATTAGGGTTAGGGTTAGGGTTAGGGTTTGAGTTAGGGTTATGGTTAGGTTTAGGGTAGGGTTAATGTTAGGGTTAGGGTTAGGGTTAGGATTAGAGTTAGGGTTAGGGTATTGGTTTGGTTTAGGGTTAGGGTTAGGGTTTGGGTTAGTGTTAGGGTTAGTGTTAGTGTTAGTTTTAGGGTTTGGGTTAGGGTTAGTGTTAGGTTTAGGGTTAGGGTTTGGGTTACCGTTAGTGTTAGTTTTTGGGTTAGGGTTAGGGTTAGGATTAGCGTTAGGGTTAGGGTTAGGGTTAGGGTTTGGTTAGGGTTAGGGTTAGGGGTTGGGTTTGTGTTAGGGTTAGGTTTAGGGTTAGGATTAGGGTTACGCTTAGGGTTAGGATTAGGGTTACGTTTAGGTTTAGGGTTAGGATTAGGGTTAGGGTTAGTGTTAGGGTTAGGTTTTGGGTTAGCGTTAGGGTTAGGGTTAGGTTAGGGTTAGGTTTTAGGGTTAGGGTTAGCAATATGGTTAGGGTTAGGGTTAGGGTGAGGGTTAGTGTTATTATTTGTGTTAGGTTTAGGGTTAGGGTTAGGTTTAGTTTTAGGGTTTGGGTAAGGGTTAGGGTTTGGTTTAGGTTTAGGGTTAGGGTTTGAGTTAGGGTTTGGTTTAGGGTTAGTGTTATTTTTTGGGTTAGTTTTAGGGTTAGCATAAGGGTTAGGGTTAGGTTTAGGGTTAGAGTTTGGGTTAGGATTCGAGTTAGGGTTAGTTTTCGGATTAGGGTTTGGGTAAGTGTTAGGGTTAGGGTTAGGTTTTGGGTTAGGGTTTGGGTTAGGGTTAGGGTTAGGGTTAGGGTTAGGATTTGAGTTAGGGTTAGCGTTAGGGTTAGGGTTAAGGTTTCGGTTAGGGTTAGGGTTAGGGTTTGGGTTAGGTTTAGGTTTAGGTTTAGGTTTAGGGTTTGGGTAAGGGTTAGTGTTAGTGTTTGGGTTAGAGTTTGGGTTAGGGTTTGGGTTAAGGTTTGGGTTAGGTTTAGGGTTATTTTTTGGGTTAGGGTTAGGGTTAGGAAAAGGGTCAGGGTTAGGTTTAGGGTTAGGGTTTGGGTTTGGGTTCGGGTTAGGGTTTGAGTTAGGGTTTGGTTTAGGGTTAGTGTTATTTTTTGGGTTAGTTTTAGGGTTAGCATAAGGGTTAGGGTTAGGTTTAGGGTTAGAGTTTGGGTTAGGATTCGAGTTAGGGTTAGTTTTAGGATTAGGGTTAGGGTTAGGGTTAGGTTTAGGTTTAGGATTTGGGTAAGTGTTAGGATTTGGGTTAGGGTTAGGGTTAGGATTAGAGTTAGGGTTAGGGTTAGTGTTAGTGTTAAGGTTTGGGTTAGGGTTAGGGTTAGGGTTAGGGTTAGGGTTAGGGTTAGGGTTAGGGTTTGGGTTATCGTTAGGGTGATTTTTTGGGTTAGGGTTAGGA
>CM069552.1:0-22500 GCA_035773235.1 Eospalax fontanierii | reverse complement strand
GTTAGTGTTAGCGTTAGGGTTAGGGTTTGGGTTAGGGTTAGGGTTAGGGTTAGGGTTATTGTTAGGAATACGGTTAGGGTTAGGGTTATTGTTAAGGTTTGTGTTAGGGTTTGAATTAGGGTTAGGTTTAGGTTTTGGGTTAGGGTTAGAGTTAGGGTTAGAGTTTGAGTTAGGGTTAGGGTAAAGGTTAGGGATAGGGTTTGGGTTAGGGTTTAGGGTTAGGTTTTGTGTTAGGGTTTGTGTTAATGTTAGGGTTAGGGTTATGGTTAGAAATAGGGTTAGGGTTACGGTTTGGTTAGGGTTAGGGTTAGGATTAGGGTTTGGGTTAGGGTTCGAGTTAGGGTTAGTTTTTGGGTTAGGTTTAGGTTTAGGATTAGGGTTAGGGTTAGGTTTAGGTTTAGGGTTTGGGTAAGGGTTAGGGTTTGGGTTAGGTTTAGGGTTAGGGTTAGGGTTAGGGTTTGGTTTAAGGTTAGTGTTATTTTTTGGGTTAATTTTAGGGTTAGAATAAGGGTTAGGGTTAGGTTTAGGGTTAGGGTTTGGGTTAGGGTTAGGGTTAGGGTTTGAGTTAGGGTTAGGGTTACGGTTAGGGTTAGGGTTAGGGTTAGGGTTAGGATTAGAGTTAGGGTTAGGGTTTTGGTTTGGTTTAGGGTTAGGGTTAGGGTTTGGGTTAGTGTTAGGGTTAGTGTTAGTTTTAGTGTTAGGGTTTGGGTTAGGGTTAGGGTTAGGGTTAGGGTTTGGGTTATCATTAGTGTTAGTTTTTGGGTTAGGGTTAGGGTTAGGATTAGGGTTAGGGTTAGATTTAGGGTTAATGTTTGGGTTAGGGTTAGGGTTAGGATTAGGGTTAGGTTTAGGTTTTGGGTTAGGTTTAGGGTTATTGTTAGGGTTAGGCTTAGGGTTAGGGTTACGGTTAGGGTTAGGAATAGGGTTAGGTTTAGGGTTAGGGTTAGTGTTAGGAATAGGCTTAGGGTTATTGTTAGGGTTTGGGTTAGTGTTTGGGTTAGGGTTAAGGTTCGAGTTAGGGTTAGAGTTTGAGTTAGGGTTAGGGTTAGGGTTAGGTTTTGGGTTAGGGTTTGGATTAAGGTTAGGTTTAGGGTTAGGGTTAGGAATAGGGTCAGGTTTAGGGTTTTGGTTAGCGTTAGGGTTAGGATTAGGGTTTGGCTTAGGGTTCGAGTTAGGGATAGTTTTTGGGTTAGGGTTAGGGTTAGGATTAGGGTTAGGGTTAGGTTTAGGTTTAGGGTTTGGGTAAGGGTTAGGGTTTGGGTTATGGTTAGGTTTAGGGTTAGGGTTAGGGTAAGGGTTAGGTTTAATGTTAGGTTTAGGATTAGGGTTATGGTTAGTGTTAGGGTTAGGGTTTGGGTTAGGGTTAGGTTTTGAGTTAGGGTTAGCGTTAGGGTTAGGATTAGGATTAGTGTTAAGGTTAGGGTTTGGTTTAGGGTTAGGGTTAGTTTTTGGGTTAGGGTTAGGGTTAGGATTAGGGTTAGGTTTAGGATTTGTGTTAGGGTTAGTGTTAGCGTTAGGGTTTGTCTTAGGGTTAGGGTTTGAGTTAGGGTTAGGGTTTGGGTTAGATTTACGTTTAGGTTTTGGGTTAAGTTTAGGTTTAGGGTTAAGGTTAGGAATAGGGTTAGGTTTAGGGTTAGGGTTAATGTTAGGGTTTTGATTAGGGTTAGGGTTAGGATTAGAGTTAGGGTTAGGGTTTTGGTTTGGGTTAGGGTTAGGATTAGGGTTAGGGTTTGGGTTAGGGTTAGAGTTATTTTTAGGATTTGGGTTAGGGTTAGGGTTAGCGTGAGGGTTATGTTTAGGGTATTGGTTAGGGTAAGGGTTTAGGGTTAGGGTTAGGAATAGGGTTAGGGTTAGGGTTAGGGTTAGGGTTAGGGTTAGTGTTAGGGTTAGGAATAGGGTTAGGGTTAGGGTTATTGTTAGGGTTTGCGTTAGGGTTTGGATTAGGGTTAGGTTTAGGTTTTGAGTTAGGGTTAGAGTTAGGGTTAGAGTTTGAGTTAGGGTTAGGGTTAGGGTTAGGGATAGGGTTTGGGTTAGTGTTTGGGCTAGTGTTTGGGTTAAGGTTAGGTTTAGGGTTATGGTTAGGAATAGGGTTAGGGTTAGGGTTTGGGTTAGGGTTAGGGTTAGGATTAGGGTTTGGGGTAGGGTTCGGGTTAGGGTTAGTTTTTGGGTTAGGGTTAGCGTTTGGACTAGGGTTAGGGTTAGGATTAAGATTAGGGTATGGGTAAGGGTTAGGGTTTGGGTTAGGGTTAGGGTTAGGCTTAGGGTTAGGGTTTGGTTTAGGGTTAGTGTTATTTTTTGTGTTAGGTTTAGGGTTACGATAAGGGTTAGGGTTAGGTTTAGGATTAGGGTTTCGGTTAGGGTTAGGGTTAGGGTTTGAGTTAGGGTTAGGGTTAGGGTTAGGGTTAGGGTTAGGGATAGTGTTAGTAATAGTGTTAGGGTTATTGTTAGGGTTTGGGTTAATGTTTGGGTTAGGGTTAGGGTTCGAGTTAATGTTAGCGTTTGAGTTAGGGTTAGGGTTAGGGTTAGGGTTTGGGTTAGGGTTAGGATTAGATTAGGGTTACGTTTAGGTTTAGGGTTTGGGTAAGGGTTAGGGTTAGGGTTAGGTTTAGGGTTTGATTTAGGGTTATGGTTAGGATTAGGGTTTGGGTTAGGGTTCGAGTTAGGGTATGTTTTTGGGTTAGGGTTAGGGTTAGGGTTAGGGTTAGATTAAGGTTAGGTTTAGGTTGAGGGTTTGGGTAAGGATTAGGGTTAGGATTAGGGTTAGGGTTTGGTTTAGGATTAGTGTTATTTTTTGGGTAAGGTTTAGGGTTAGGATAACGGTTAGGGTTAGGTTTAGAGTTAGGGTTTGGGTTAGGGTTAGGGTTAGTGTTTGAGTTAGGGTTAGGGTTAGGGTTAGGGTTAGGGTCAGGATTTGGGTTAGGATTTGGGTTAGGGTTTGGGTTAGGGTTAGGGTTAGGGGTAGGGTTAGGGTTTGGGTTAGGGTTAGGGTTAGGGTTAGGGTTTGGGTTAGGGTTTGGGTTAATGTTAGTTTTAGGGTTAATGGTAGGAATAGGGTTAGGGTTAGGGTTTGGGTTAGGGTTAGGGTTAGGATTAGGGTTTGGGTTAGCGTTCGAGTTAGGGTTAGTTTTTGCGTTAGGTTTAGGTTTAGGGTTAGGGTTTTTGTTAGGGTTAGCGTTAGTGTTATGGTTTGGGTTAGGGTTAGGGTTAGGGTGAGGGTTATGTTTAGGGTATTCGTTAGGGTTAGGGTTTAGGGTTAGGGATAGGAATAGAGTTAGGGTTAGGGTTAGGGTTAGGCTTAGTGTTAGGAATAGGTTTAGGGTTAGGGTTATTGTTAGAGTTTGGGTTAGGGTTTGGATTAGGGTTAGGTTTAGGTTTTGGCTTAGGGTTAGAGTTAGGGTTAGTGTTTGAGTTAGGGTTAGGGTAAGGGTTAGGGATATGGTTTGGGTTAGGGTTTAGGGTTAGGGTTTGGGTTAGGGTTTGGGTTAAGGTTAGGTTTAGGGTTATGCTTAGGAATAGGATTTGGGTTAGGGTTTGGGTTAGTGTTAGTGTTAGGATTAGCGTTTGGGTTAGGGTTCGGGTTAGGGTTAGTTTTTGGGTTAGGGTTAGGGTTAGGATTAGGGTTAGGTTTAGGTTTTGGGTTAGGTTTAGGGTTATTGTTAGGGTTAGGCTTAGGGTTAGGGTTACGGTTAGGGTTAGGAATAGGGTTAGGTTTAGGGTTAGGGTTAGTGTTAGGAATAGGCTTAGGGTTATTGTTAGGGTTTGGGTTAGTGTTTGGGTTAGGGTTAAGGTTCGAGTTAGGGTTAGAGTTTGAGTTAGGGTTAGGGTTAGGGTTAGGTTTTGGGTTAGGGTTTGGATTAAGGTTAGGTTTAGGGTTAGGGTTAGGAATAGGGTCAGGTTTAGGGTTTTGGTTAGCGTTAGGGTTAGGATTAGGGTTTGGCTTAGGGTTCGAGTTAGGGATAGTTTTTGGGTTAGGGTTAGGGTTAGGATTAGGGTTAGGGTTAGGTTTAGGTTTAGGGTTTGGGTAAGGGTTAGGGTTTGGGTTATGGTTAGGTTTAGGGTTAGGGTTAGGGTTAGGGTTAGGTTTAATGTTAGGTTTAGGATTAGGGTTATGGTTAGTGTTAGGGTTAGGGTTTGGGTTAGGGTTAGGTTTTGAGTTAGGGTTAGCGTTAGGGTTAGGATTAGGATTAGTGTTAAGGTTAGGGTTTGGTTTAGGGTTAGGGTTAGTTTTTGGGTTAGGGTTAGGGTTAGGATTAGGGTTAGGTTTAGGATTTGTGTTAGGGTTAGTGTTAGCGTTAGGGTTTGTCTTAGGGTTAGGGTTTGAGTTAGGGTTAGGGTTTGGGTTAGATTTACGTTTAGGTTTTGGGTTAAGTTTAGGTTTAGGGTTAAGGTTAGGAATAGGGTTAGGTTTAGGGTTAGGGTTAATGTTAGGGTTTTGATTAGGGTTAGGGTTAGGATTAGAGTTAGGGTTAGGGTTTTGGTTTGGGTTAGGGTTAGGATTAGGGTTAGGGTTTGGGTTAGGGTTAGAGTTATTTTTAGGATTTGGGTTAGGGTTAGGGTTAGCGTGAGGGTTATGTTTAGGGTATTGGTTAGGGTAAGGGTTTAGGGTTAGGGTTAGGAATAGGGTTAGGGTTAGGGTTAGGGTTAGGGTTAGGGTTAGTGTTAGGGTTAGGAATAGGGTTAGGGTTAGGGTTATTGTTAGGGTTTGCGTTAGGGTTTGGATTAGGGTTAGGTTTAGGTTTTGAGTTAGGGTTAGAGTTAGGGTTAGAGTTTGAGTTAGGGTTAGGGTTGGGGTTGGGGGTAGGGTTTGGGTTAGTGTTTGGGTTAGTGTTTGGGTTAAGGTTAGGTTTAGGGTTATGGTTAGGAATAGGGTTAGGGTTAGGGTTTGGGTTAGGGTTAGGGTTAGGATTAGGGTTTGGGGTAGGGTTCGGGTTAGGGTTAGTTTTTGGGTTAGGGTTAGCGTTTGGATTAGGGTTAGGGTTAGGTTTAAGTTTAGGGTTTGGGTAAGGGTTAGGGTTTGGGTTAGGGTTAGGGTTAGGCTTAGGGTTAGGGTTTGGTTTAGGGTTAGTGTTATTTTTTGTGTTAGGTTTAGGGTTACGATAAGGGTTAGGGTTAGGTTTAGGATTAGGGTTTCGGTTAGGGTTAGGGTTAGGGTTTGAGTTAGGGTTAGGGTTAGGGTTAGGGTTAGGGTTAGGGATAGTGTTAGTAATAGTGTTAGGGTTATTGTTAGGGTATGTGTTAATGTTTGGGTTAGGGTTAGGGGTCGAGGTAATGTTAGGGTTTGGGGTAGGGTTAGGGTTAGGGTTAGGGTTTGGGTTAGGGTTAGGATTAGATTAGGGTTACGTTTAGGTTTAGGGTTTGGGTAAGGGTTAGGGTTAGGGTTAGGTTTAGGGTTTGATTTAGGGTTATAGTTAGGATTAGGGTTTGGGTTAGGGTTCGAGTTAGGGTATGTTTTTGGGTTAGGGTTAGGGTTAGGGTTAGGGTTAGATTAGGGTTAGGTTTAGGTTGAGGGTTTGGGTAAGGATTAGGGTTAGGATTAGGGTTAGGGTTTGGTTTAGGATTAGTGTTATTTTTTGGGTAAGGTTTAGGGTTAGGATAACGGTTAGGGTTAGGTTTAGAGTTAGGGTTTGGGTTAGGGTTAGGGTTAGTGTTTGAGTTAGGGTTAGGGTTAGGGTTAGGGTTAGGGTCAGGATTTGGGTTAGGATTTGGGTTAGGGTTTGGGTTAGGGTTAGGGTTAGGGGTAGGGTTAGGGTTTGGGTTAGGGTTAGGGTTAGGGTTAGGGTTTGGGTTAGGGTTTGGGTTAATGTTAGTTTTAGGGTTAATGGTAGGAATAGGGTTAGGGTTAGGGTTTGGGTTAGGGTTAGGGTTAGGATTAGGGTTTGGGTTAGCGTTCGAGTTAGGGTTAGTTTTTGCGTTAGGTTTAGGTTTAGGGTTAGGGTTTTTGTTAGGGTTAGCGTTAGTGTTATGGTTTGGGTTAGGGTTAGGGTTAGGGTGAGGGTTATGTTTAGGGTATTCGTTAGGGTTAGGGTTTAGGGTTAGGGATAGGAATAGAGTTAGGGTTAGGGTTAGGGTTAGGCTTAGTGTTAGGAATAGGTTTAGGGTTAGGGTTATTGTTAGAGTTTGGGTTAGGGTTTGGATTAGGGTTAGGTTTAGGTTTTGGCTTAGGGTTAGAGTTAGGGTTAGTGTTTGAGTTAGGGTTAGGGTAAGGGTTAGGGATATGGTTTGGGTTAGGGTTTAGGGTTAGGGTTTGGGTTAGGGTTTGGGTTAAGGTTAGGTTTAGGGTTATGCTTAGGAATAGGATTTGGGTTAGGGTTTGGGTTAGTGTTAGTGTTAGGATTAGCGTTTGGGTTAGGGTTCGGGTTAGGGTTAGTTTTTGGGTTAGGGTTAGGGTTAGGATTAGGGTTAGGTTTAGGTTTAGGTTTAGGGTTTGGGTAAGGGTTAGGGTTTGGGTTAGGTTTAGGGTTAAGGTTAGGGTTAGGGTTTGGTTTAGGGTTAGTGTTATTTTTTGAGTTAGGTTTAGGGTTAGAATTATAGTTAGGGTTAGGTTTAGGGTTAGGGTTTGGGTTAGGGTTAGGGTTAGGGTTTGAGTTAGGGTTAGGTTTACGGTTAGGGTTAGGGTTAGGGTTAGGGTTAGGATTAGAGTTAAGGTTAGGGTTTTGGTTTGGTTTAGGGTTAGGGTTAGGTTTTGGTTTAGTGTTAGGGTTAGTGTTAGTGTTAGGGTATGAGTTAGGGTTAGGGTTAGGGTTAGGGTTTGGGTTATCGTTAGTGTTAGTTTTTGGGTTAGGGTTAGGGTTAGGGTTAGATTTAATGTTAGGGTTTGGGTTAGGGTTACGGTTAGGGTTAGGGTTTGAGTTAGGGTTAGGTTTAGGGTTAGGGTTTGGGTTAGGGTTAGGGTTTGGGGATGGGTTTGTGTTAGGGTTAGGGTTAGGGTTAGGGTTAGGATTAGGGTTAGGGTTAGGGTTAGGATTAGGGTTAGGTTTAGGTTTTGGGTTAGGTTTAGGGTTAGGTTTAATGTTAGAGTTTTGATTAGGGTTAGGGTTAGGATTAGAGTTAGGTTTAGGGTTTTGGTTTGGGTTAATGTTAGGTTTAGGATTTGGGTTAGTGTTAGGGTTAGGGTTATTGTTAGGGTTTGGGTTTGGGTTAGGTTTAGGATTAGGGTTAGGATTAGGTTTAGGTTTTTGGTTAGGTTTAGGGTTAGTGTTAGGGTTTGGGTTAGGGTTAGGATTATCGTGAAGGTTATGTTTAGGGTATTGGTTAGGGTTAGGGTTTAGGGTTAGGGTTAGGAATAGGGTTAGGTTTAGGGTTAGGGTTAGTGTTAGGAATAGGGTTAGGGTTATTGTTAGGGTTTGGGTTAGTGTTTGGGTTAGGGTTAGGGTTCGAGTTAGGGTTAGAGTTTGAGTTAGGGTTAGGGTAAGGGTTAGGTTTTGCTTTAGGGTTTGGGTTAAGGTTAGGTTTAGGGTTAGGGTTAGGAATAGGGTTAAGTTTAGGGTTTGGGTTAGTGTTAGGGTTTTGATTAGGGTTAGGGTTAGGATTAGAGTTAGGTTTAGGGTTTTGGTTTGGGTTAATGTTAGGGTGAGGATTTGGGTTAGGGTTCGGGTTAGGGTTAGTTTTTGGGTTAGGGTTAGGGTTAGGATTAGGGTTAGGGTTAGGTGTAGGTTTAGAGTTTGGGTAAGTGTTAGGGTTTGGGTTAGGGTTAGGTGTAGGTTTAGGGTTTGGGTAAGGGTTAGGGTTTGGGTTAGGGTTAGGGTTAGGGTTAGGGTTAGGGTTAGGGTTAGTGTTAGGTTTAGGATTAGGGTTATGGTTAGTGTTAGGGTTAGGGTTTGGATTAGGGTTAGGGTTTGAGTTAGGGTTAGCGTTAGGGTTAGGATTAGGATTAGTGTTAACGTTAGGGTTTG
Organism: Eospalax fontanierii; assembly: GCA_035773235.1. NCBI lineage: Eukaryota > Metazoa > Chordata > Mammalia > Rodentia > Spalacidae > Eospalax > Eospalax fontanierii. The sequence continues at coordinate 14,608 of CM069552.1, read as the reverse complement.
GGTTAGGGTTAGGGTTAGTTTTTGGTTTAGGGTTAGGATTAGGATTAGGGCTAGGGTTAGGGTTAGGGTTAGGGTTTGGGTTAGGGTTAGGGTTAGGGTTAGGGTTAGGGTTAGGGTTAGGGTTTGAGTTAGGGTTTCGGTTAGGGTTAGGGTTAGAGTTAGGGGTTCGGTGTGGGTTAGGGTTAGGTTTAGTGTTACGATTAGGATTAGGGTTAGAGTTAGGATTAGTGTTAGGTTTAGGGTTTGGGTTAGTGTTAGGGTTAGGGTTAGGATTAGGGTTAGGGTTAGGATTAGATTTAGGGTTAGGCTTTGGTTTCGGTTAGGTTTAGGGTTAGGTTTTGCGTTAGTCTTAGGGTAAGTGTTAGTGTTAGGGTTAGGGTTTGGGTTAGGGTTAGTGTTAGGTTTAGGATTTGGGTTACGGTTAGTGTTAGGGTTAGGGTTTGTCTTAGGGTTAGGGTTTGAGTTAGGCTTAGGGTTTGGGTTAGATTTACGGTTAGGTTTTGCGTTAAGGTTAGGTTTAGGGTTAAGGTTAGGAATAGGGTTAGGGTTAGGGTTAGGGTTAATGTTAGGGTTTGATTAGGGTTAGGGTTAGGATTAGAGTTAGGTTTAGGGTTTTGGTTTGGGTTAATGTTAGGGTTAGGATTTGGGTTAGGGTTCGTGTTAGGCTTAGTTTTTGGGTTAGGGTTAGGGTTAGGATTAGGGTTAGGGTTAGGTTTAGGTTTAGGGTTTTGGTAAGGGTTAGGTTTTGGGTTAGGGTTAGGGTTAGGCTTGGGGTTCCGGTTTGGTTTAGGGTTAGTGTTGTTTTTTGGGTTAGGTTTAGGGTTAGGATAAGGGATAGGGTTAGGTTTAGGGTAAGGGTTTGGGTTAGGGTTAGGGGTAGTGTTTGAGTTTGGGTTAGGGTGAGGGTGAGGGTTAGGGTTAGGGTCAGGACTTGGGTTAGGATTTGGGGTAGGGTTTGGGTTGGGGTTAGGGTTAGGGTTAGGGTTAGGGTTTGGGTTAGGGTTAGGGTTAGGGTTAGGGTTTGGGTTAGGGTTTAGGTTAATGTTAGGTTTAGGGTTAATGTTAGGAATAGGGTTAGGGTTAGGGTTTGGGTTAGGGTTAGGGTTAGGATTAGGGTTTGGGTTAGGGTTCGAGTTAGGGTTAGTTTTTGCGTTAGGTTTAGGTTTAGGGTTAGGGTTTTTGTTAGGTTTAGCGTTAGTGTTATGGTTTGGGTTAGGGTTAGGGTTAGGGTGAGGGTTATGTTTAGGCTATTCGTTAGGGTTAGGGTTTAGGGTTAGGGATAGGAATAGAGTTAGGGTTAGGGTTAGGGTTAGGCTTAGTGTTAGGAATAGGGTTAGGGTTAGGGTTATTGTTAGAGTTTGGGTTAGGGTTTGGATTAGGGTTAGGTTTAGGTTTTGGGTTAGGGTTAGAGTTAGGGTTAGTGTTTGAGTTAGGGTTAGGGTAAGGGTTAGGGATAGGGTTTGGGTTAGGGTTTAGGGTTAGGGTTTGGGTTAGGGTTAGGGTTTGGGTTAAGGTTAGGTTTAGGGTTATGCTTAGGAATAGGATTAGGGTTAGGGTTTGGGTTAGTGTTAGGGTTAGGATTAGCGTTTGGGTTAGGGTTCGGGTTAGGGTTAGTTTTTGGGTTAGGGTTAGGGTTAGGATTAGGGTTAGGTTTAGGTTTAGGTTTAGGGTTTGGGTAAGGGTTAGGGTTTGGGTTAGGTTTAGGGTTAGGGTTAGGGTTAGGGTTTGGTTTAGGGTTAGTGTTATTTTTTGAGTTAGGTTTAGGGTTAGAATAATAGTTAGGGTTAGGTTTAGGGTTAGGGTTTGGGTTAGGGTTAGGGTTAGGGTTTGAGTTAGGGTTAGGTTTAGGGTTAGGGTTAGGGTTAGGGTTTGGTTTAGGGTTAGTGTTATTTTTTGAGTTAGGTTTAGGGTTAGAATTATAGTTAGGGTTAGGTTTAGGGTTAGGGTTTGGGTTAGGGTTAGGGTTAGGGTTTGAGTTAGGGTTAGGTTTACGGTTAGGGTTAGGGTTAGGGTTAGGGTTAGGATTAGAGTTAAGGTTAGGGTTTTGGTTTGGTTTAGGGTTAGGGTTAGGGTTTGGGTTATTGTTAGGGTTAGTGTTAGTGTTAGGGTTTGAGTTAGGGTTAGGGTTAGGGTTAGGGTTTGGATTATCGTTACTGTTAGTTTTTGGGTTAGGGTTAGGGTTAGGATTAGGGTTAGGGTTAGTTTTAATGTTAGGGTTTGGGTTAGGGTTACGGTTAGGGTTAGGGTTTGAGTTAGGGTTAGGTTTAGGGTTAGGGTTTGGGTTAGGGTTAGGGTTTGGGGATGGGTTTGTGTTAGGGTTAGGGTTAGGGTTAGGGTTAGGATTAGGGTTAGGGTTAGGGTTAGGATTAGGGTTAGGTTTAGGTTTTGGGTTAGGTTTAGGGTTAGGTTTAATGTTAGAGTTTTGATTAGGGTTAGGGTTAGGATTAGAGTTAGGTTTAGGGTTTTGGTTTGGGTTAATGTTAGGTTTAGGATTTGGGTTAGTGTTAGGGTTAGGGTTATTGTTAGGGTTTGGGTTTGGGTTAGGGTTAGGATTAGGGTTAGGATTAGGTTTAGGTTTTTGGTTAGGTTTAGGGTTAGTGTTAGGGTTTGGGTTAGGGTTAGGATTATCGTGAAGGTTATGTTTAGGGTATTGGTTAGGGTTAGGGTTTAGGGTTAGTGTTAGGAATAGGGTTAGGTTTAGGGTTAGGGTTAGTTTTAGGAATAGGGTTAGAGTTATTGTTAGGGTTTGGGTTAGTGTTTGGGTTAGGGTTAGGGTTCGAGTTAGGGTTAGAGTTTGAGTTAGGGTTAGGGTAAGGGTTAGGTTTTGCGTTAGGGTTTGGGTTAAGGTTAGGTTTAGGGTTAGGGTTAGGAATAGGGTTAAGTTTAGGGTTTGGGTTAGTGTTAGGGTTTTGATTAGGGTTAGGGTTAGGATTAGAGTTAGGTTTAGGGTTTTGGTTTGGGTTAATGTTAGGGTGAGGATTTGGGTTAGGGTTAGGGTTAGGGTTAGTGTTAAGAATAGTGTTAGGGTTATTGTTAGGGTTTGGGTTAGTGTTTGGGTTAGGGTTAGGGTTCGAGTTAGGGTTAGAGCCTGAGTTAGGGTTAAGTTTAGGGTTTGGGTTAGGGTTAGGATTAGATTAGGGTTAGGTTTAGGTTTAGGGTTTGGGTAAGGGTTACGGTTAGTGTTAGGGTTACGGTTTGGTTTAGGGTTAGGGTTAGGGTTAGGGTTAGGGTTAGGATTAGGATTTGGGTTAAGATTTGAGTTAGGGTTTCGGTTAGGGTTACGTTTAGGGTTAGGGTTAGGGTTAGGGTTTGGGTTAGGGTTTGGGTTATGGTTAGGTTTAGGGTTAATGTTAGGAATAGGGTTAGGGTTAGGGTTTGGGTTAGGGTTAGGGTTAGGATTAGGGTTTGGGTTAGGGTTCGAGTTAGGATTAGTTTTTGGGTTAGGTTTAGGTTTAGGGTTAGGGTTTTTTTAGGGTTAGCGTTAGGGTCAGGGTTTGGGTTAGGGTTAGGGTTACGTTGAGGGTTATGTTTAGGGTATTCGTTAGGGTTAGGCTTTAGAGTTAGGTTTAGGAATAGAGTTAGGGTTAGGGTTAGAGTTAGGGTTAGTGTTAGGAATAGGGTTAGGTTTAGGGTTATTGTTAGGGTTTGGGTTAGGGTTTGGATTAAGGTTAGGTTTAGGTTTTGGGTTAGGGTTAGAGTTAGGGTTAGAGTTTGAGTTAGGGTTAGGGTAAGGGTTAGGGATAGGGTTTGGGTTAGGGTTTAGGGTTAGGCTTTGGGTTAGGGTTTGGATTAAGGTTAGGTTTAGGGTTATGGTTAGGAATAGGGTTAGGGTTAGGGTTTGGGTTAGGGTTAGGGTTAGGATTAGGGTTTGGGTTAGGGTTCGGGTTAGGGTTAGTTTTTGGGTTAGGGTTATGGTTAGGATTAGGGTTAGGGTTAGGTTTAGGTTTAGGGTTTGGGTAAGGGTTAGGGTTTGGGTTAGGTTTAGGGTAAGGGATAGTTTTAGGGTTTGGTTTAGGGTTAGTGTTATTTTTTGGGTTACGTTTAGGGTTAGAATAAGGGTTAGGGTTAGGTTTAGGGTTAGGGTTTGGGTTAGGGTTAGGGTTTGAGTTAGGGTTAGGGTTACGGTTAGGCTTTGGGTTAGGGTTAGGGTTAGGGGATGGGTTTCTGTTAGGGTTAGGGTTAGGGTTAGGGTTAGGATTAGGGTTAGGCTTAGGGTTAGGATTAGGGTTAGGTTTAGGATTAGGGTTAGGGTTAGGGTTTGGGTTAGAGTTTGGGTTTGGTTTAGGATTAGGGTTAGGGTTAGGGTGTGGGTTTGGATTAGGGTTAGGGTTAGGGTTAGTGTTAGGGTTAGCGTTTGGGTTAGGTTTAAGTTCAGGTTTAGTCTTAGGATTTAGGGTTAGGGTTAGGGTTAGGGTTACGTTTACGGTTAGGGTTTGGGTTAGTGTTAGGTTTAGGGTTAATGTTTGGGTTAGGGTTAGGGTTAGGTGTAGGGTTAAGGTTTCTGTTAGTGTTAGGTTTAGGGTTAGGGTTAGGGTTAGGGTTAGGGTTACGGTTAGAATTTGGGTTATGATTAGGGTTAGGTTTAGGGTTTGGGTTGGGTTACGGTTAGGGTTAGGGTTAGGGTTTGTGTTAGGGTTAGGTTTAGGTTAGTGTTTGGGCTAGGGTTAGGTTTAGGGTTAGGATTTGGGTTAGGGTTAGGGTTTGGGTTTGTGTTAGGGTTAGGTTTAGGGTTAGGATTTGGTTTTGGGTTAGGGTTAGGGTTAGGGTTTGGGTTAGGGTGAGGGTTAGGTTTTGGGTTATTGTTAGGGTTAGGGTTAGGGTTAGTGTTAGGGTTAGGGTTAGGTTTAGGGTTAAAATTTGGGTTAGGGTTAGTGTTAGGGTTAGGATTAGGGTTTGGGTTATGGTTAGGGTTAGGGTTAGGGTTTGGGTTAGGGTTAGGGTTTGAGTTAGGGTTAGCATTAGGGTTAGGATTAGGATTAGTGTTAGGGTTAGGGTTTGGGTTAGGGTTAGGGTTAGTTTTTGGGTTACGGTTAGGATTAGGATTAGGGTTAGGGTTAGGGTTAGGGTTAGGTTTAGGAATAGGTTTCGGGTTAGGATTATTGTTAGGGTTTGTGTTAGGGTTAGGAAAAGGGTTAGGGTTAGGTTTAGGGTTAGGGTTTGGGTTAGGGTTAGGGTTAAGATTTGAGTTAGGGTTTCGGTTAGGGTTAGGCTTAGAGTTAGTGGTTGGGTGTGGGTTAGGGTTAGGTTTAGGGTTACGATTAGGGTTAGGGTTAGAGTTAGGATTAGGGTTTGGTTTAGGGTTTGAGTTAGTGTTAGGGTTATGGTTAGGATTAGGGTTAGGGTTAGGATTAGACTTAGGGTTAGGCTTTTGGTTTCGGTTAGGTTTAGGGTTAGGTTTTGCGATAGTCTTAGGGTAAGTGTTAGTGTTAGGGTTAGGGTTTGGGTTAGGGTTAGTGTTAGGGTTTGGGTTTGTCTTAGGGTTAGAGTTTGAGTTACGGTCAGGTTTGGGTTAGATTTACGGTTAGGTTTTGGGTTAAGGTTAGGTTTCGGGTTAAGGTTAGGAATAGTGTTAGGGTTAGGGTTAGGGTTAATGTTAGGGTTTTGATTAGGGTTAGGGTTAGGATTAGAGTTAGGGTTAGGGTTTTGGTTTGGGTTAGGGTTAGGGTTAGGGTTAGGGTTTGGTTTAGGGTTAGGGTTAGTGTTAGGGTTTGGGTTAGGGTTAGGGTTAGCGTGAGGGTTATGTTTAGGGTACTGATTACGGTAAGGGTTTAGGGTTAGGGTTAGGAATAGGGTTAGGGTTAGGGTTAGGGTTAGGGTTAGTGTTAGGAATAGGGTTAGAGTTAGGGTTATTGTTAGGGTTTGGGTTAGGGTTTGGATTAGGGTTAGGTTTAGGTTTTGAGTTAGGGTTAGAGTTAGGGTTAGAGTTTGAGTTAGGTTTAGGGTTATGGTTAGGAATAGGGTTAGGGTTAGGGTTTGGGATAGAGTTAGGGTTAGAATTAGGGTTTGGGTTAGGGGTAGAGCTAGGATTAGAGGTAGGTTTAGGTTTTGGGTTAGGTTTAGGGTAAGGTTTAATGTTAGGGTTTTGATTAGGGTTAGGGTTAGGATTAGAGTCAGGTTTAGGGTTTTGGTTTGGGTTAATGTTAGGGTTAGGATTTGGGTTAGTGTTAGATTTAGGGTTAGTGTTAGGGTTTGGGTTTGGGTTAGGGTTAGGGTTAGGGTTAGGTTTATGTTTTTGGTTAGGTTTAGGGTTAGGGTTAGGGTTTGGGGTAGGGTTAGGTTTATCGTGAAGTTTATGTTTAGGGTATTGGTTAGGGTTAGGGTTGAGGTTTAGGGTTAGGAATAGGGTTAGGTTTAGGGTTAGGGTTAGGGTTAGGGTTAGGGTTAGGGTTAGGGTTAGGGTTAGGGTTAGGGTTTGGTTAGGGTTAGGGTTAGGGTTAGGGTTAGGGTTAGGGTTAGGGTTTGGGGATGGGTTTGTGTTAGGGTTAGGGTTAGGGTTAGGGTTAGGATTAGGGTTAGGGTTAGGGTTAGGATTAGGGTTAGGTTTAGGTTTTGGGTTAGGTTTAGGGTTAGGTTTAATGTTAGAGTTTTGATTAGGGTTAGGGTTAGGATTAGAGTTAGGTTTAGGGTTTTGGTTTGGGTTAATGTTAGGTTTAGTATTTGGGTTAGTGTTAGGGTTAGGGTTATTGTTAGGGTTTGGGTTTGGGTTCGGGTTAGGATTAGGGTTAGGATTAGGTTTAGGTTTTTGGTTAGGTTTAGGGTTAGTGATAGGGTTTGGGTTAGGGTTAGGATTATCGTGAAAGTTATGTTTAGGGTATTGGTTAGGGTTAGGGTTTAGGGTTAGGGTTAGAAATAGGGTTAGGTTTAGGGTTAGGGTTAGTGTTAGGAATAGGGTTAGGGTTATTGTTAGGGTTTGGGTTAGTGTTTGGGTTAGGGTTAGGGTTCGAGTTAGGGTTAGAGTTTGAGTTAGGGTTAGGGTTAGGGTTAGGTTTTGCGTTAGGGTTTGGGTTAAGGTTAGGTTTAGGGTTAGGGTTAGGAATAGGGTTAGGTTTAGGGTTTGGGTTAGTGTTAGGGTTTTGATTAGGGTTAGGGTTAGGATTAGAGTTAGGTTTAGAGTTTTGGTTTGGGTTAATGTTAGGGTGAGGATTTGGGTTAGGGTTCGGGTTAGGGTTAGTTTTTGGGTTAGGGTTAGGGTTAGGATTAGGGTTAGGGTTAGGTGTAGGTTTAGGGTTTGGGTAAGGGTAAGGGTTTGGGTTAGGCTTAGGGTTAGGGTTAGGGTTAGGGTTAGGGTTAGGGTTAGGGTTAGTGTTAGGTTTAGGGTTAGGGTTAGGGTTAGGGTTAGGGTTAGGGTTAGGGTTAGGGTTAGGGTTAGGGTTTGAGTTAGGGTTAGCGTTAGGGTTAGGATTAGGATTAGTGTTAACGTTAGGGCTTGGGTTAGGGTTAGGGTTAGTTTTTGGTTTAGGGTTAGGATTAGGATTAGGGCTAGGGTTAGGGTTAGGGTTAGGGTTTGGGTTAGGGTTAGGGTTAGGGTTAGGGTTAGGGTTAGGGTTAGGGTTTGAGTTAGGGTTTCGGTTAGGGTTAGGGTTAGAGTTAGGGGTTGGGTGTGGGTTAGGGTTAGGTTTAGTGTTACGATTAGGGTTAGGGTTAGAGTTAGGATTAGGGTTAGGTTTAGGGTTTGGGTTAGTGTTAGGGTTAGGGTTAGGATTAGGGTTAGGGTTAGGATTAGACTTAGGGTTAGGCTTTTGGTTTCGGTTAGGTTTAGGGTTAGGTTTTGGGTTAGTCTTAGGGTAAGTGTTAGTTTTAGGGTTAGGGTTTGGGTTAGGGTTAGTGTTAGGTTTAGGATTTGGGTTAGGGTTAGTGTTAGGGTTAGGGTTTGTCTTAGGGTTAGGGTTTGAGTTAGGCTTAGGGTTTGGGTTAGATTTACGGTTAGGTTTTGCGTTAAGGTTAGGTTTAGGGTTAAGGTTAGGAATAGGGTTAGGGTTAGGGTTAGGGTTAATGTTAGGGTTTGATTAGGGTTAGGGTTAGGATTAGAGTTAGGTTTAGGGTTTTGGTTTGGGTTAATGTTAGGGTTAGGATTTGGGTTAGGGTTCGGGTTAGGGTTAGGGTTAGGGTTAGGTTTAGGTTTAGGGTTTGGGTAAGGGTTAGGGTTTGGGTTAAGGTTAGGGTTAGGCTTAGGGTTACGGTTTGGTTTAGGGTTAGTGTTGTTTTTTGGGTTAGGTTTAGGGTTAGGATAAGGGATAGGGTTACGTTTAGGGTAAGGGTTTGGGTTAGGGTTAGGGTTAGGGTTTGAGTTAGGGTTAGGGTTAGGGTTAGGGTTAGGACTAGAGTTAGGGTTACGGTTTTGGTTTGGTTTAGGGTTAGGGTTAGGGTTTGGGTTAGTGTTAGTGTTAGGGTTTGGGTTAGGGTGAGGGTTAGGGTTAGGTTTATGGTTAGGTTTTGGTTTATTGTTAGGGTTAGTTTTTGGGTTAGGGTTAGGGTTAGGATTAGGGTTAGGGTTAGATTTAGGGTTAGGGTTTGGGTTAGGGTTAGGGTTTGATTAGGGTTAGGGTTAGGATTAGAGTTAGGTTTAGGGTTTTGGTTTGGGTTAATGTTAGGGTTAGGATTTGGGTTAGTGTTAGGGTTAGGGTTAGCGTTAGGGTTAGGGTTTGGGTTAGGGTTAGGCTTAGGGTTAGGGTTTGGGTTTGTGTTAGGGATAGGGTTAGGGTTAGGATTAGGGTTAGGGTTAGGGTTAGGATTAGGGTTAGGTTTAGGGTTAGGGTTAGGTTTAATGTTAGGGTTTGATTAGGGTTAGGGTTAGGATTAGAGTTAGGTTTAGGGTTTTGGTTTGGGTTAATGTTAGGGTTAGGATTTGGGTTAGTGTTAGGGTTAGGGTTAGTGTTAGGGTTAGGGTTTGGGTTAGTGTTAGGGTTAGGGTTAGGTTTAGGTTTTTGGTTAGGTTTAGGGTTAGGGTTAGGGTTTGGGTTAGGGTCAGGGTTAGCGTGAAGGTTATGTTTAGGGTATTGGTTAGGGTTAGGGTTTAGGGTTAGGGTTAGGAATAGTGTTAGGGTTAGGGTTAGGGTTAGGGTTAGCGTTAGACTTAGTGTTAAGAATAATGTTAGTGTTATTGTTAGGGTTTGGGTTAGTGTTTGGGTTAGGGTTAGGGTTCGAGTTAGGGTTAGAGCTTGAGTTAGGGTTAAGTTTAGGGTTAGGGTTAGGGTTAGGATTAGATTAGGGTTAGGTTTAGGTTTAGGGTTTGGGTAAGGGTTACGGTTAGGGTTAGGGTTAGGGTTTGGTTTAGGGTTAGGGTTAGGGTTAGGGTTAGGGTTAGGATTAGGATTTGGGTTAAGATTTGGTTTAGGGTTTCGGTTAGGGTTACGGTTAGGGTTAGGGTTAGGGTTAGGGTTAGGGTTTGGGTTAGGGTTTGGGTTAAGGTTAGGTTTAGGGTTAATGTTAGGAATAGGGTTAGGGTTAGGGTTTGGGTTAGGGTTAGTGTTAGGGTTAGGGTTTGGGTTATCGTTAGTGTTAGTTTTTGGGTTAGGGTTAGGGTTAGGATTAGGGTTAGGGTTAGATTTAATGTTAGGGTTTGGGTTAGGGTTACGGTTAGGGTTAGGGTTTGAGTTAGGGTTAGGTTTAGGGTTAGGGGTTGGGTTAGGGTTAGGGTTTGGGGATGGGTTTGTGTTAGGGTTAGGGTTAGGGTTAGGGTTAGGATTAGGGTTAGGGTTAGGGTTAGGATTAGGGTTAGGTTTAGGTTTTGGGTTAGGTTTAGGGTTAGGTTTAATGTTAGAGTTTTGATTAGGGTTAGGGTTAGGATTAGAGTTAGGTTTAGGGTTTTGGTTTGGGTTAATGTTAGGTTTAGGATTTGGGTTAGTGTTAGGGTTAGGGTTATTGTTAGGGTTTGGGTTTGGGTTAGGTTTAGGATTAGGGTTAGGATTAGGTTTAGGTTTTTGGTTAGGTTTAGGGTTAGTGTTAGGGTTTGGGTTAGGGTTAGGATTATCGTGAAGGTTATGTTTAGGGTATTGGTTAGGGTTAGGGTTTAGGGTTAGGGTTAGGAATAGGGTTAGGTTTAGGGTTAGGGTTAGTGTTAGGAATAGGGTTAGGGTTATTTTTAGGGTTTGGGTTAGTGTTTGGGTTAGGGTTAGGGTTCGAGTTAGGGTTAGAGTTTGAGTTAGGGTTAGGGTAAGGGTTAGGTTTTGCTTTAGGGTTTGGGTTAAGGTTAGGTTTAGGGTTAGGGTTAGGAATAGGGTTAAGTTTAGGGTTTGGGTTAGTGTTAGGGTTTTGATTAGGGTTAGGGTTAGGATTAGAGTTAGGTTTAGGGTTTTGGTTTGGGTTAATGTTAGGGTGAGGATTTGGGTTAGGGTTCGGGTTAGGGTTAGTTTTTGGGTTAGGGTTAGGGTTAGGATTAGGGTTAGGGTTAGGTGTAGGTTTAGGGTTTGGGTAAGGGTTAGGGTTTGGGTTAGGGTTAGGTGTAGGTTTAGGGTTTGGGTAAGGGTTAGGGTTTGGGTTAAGGTTAGGGTTAGGGTTAGGGTTAGGGTTAGGGTTAGGGTTAGTGTTAGGTTTAGGATTAGGGTTATGGTTAGTGTTAGGGTTAGGGTTTGGATTAGGGTTAGGGTTTGAGTTAGGGTTAGCGTTAGGGTTAGGATTAGGATTAGTGTTAACGTTAGGGTTTGGGTTAGGGTTAGGGTTAGTTTTTGGTTTAGGGTTAGGATTAGGATTAGGGCTAGGGTTAGGGTTAGGGTTAGGGTTTGGGTTAGGGTTAGGGTTAGGGTTAGGGTTAGGGTTAGGGTTAGGGTTAGGGTTTGAGTTAGGGTTTCGGTTAGGGTTAGGGTTAGAGTTAGGGGTTCGGTGTGGGTTAGGGTTAGGTTTAGTGTTACGATTAGGATTAGGGTTAGAGTTAGGATTAGTGTTAGGTTTAGGGTTTGGGTTAGTGTTAGGGTTAGGGTTAGGATTAGGGTTAGGGTTAGGATTAGATTTAGGGTTAGGCTTTGGTTTCGGTTAGGTTTAGGGTTAGGTTTTGCGTTAGTCTTAGGGTAAGTGTTAGTGTTAGGGTTAGGGTTTGGGTTAGGGTTAGTGTTAGGTTTAGGATTTGGGTTACGGTTAGTGTTAGGGTTAGGGTTTGTCTTAGGGTTAGGGTTTGAGTTAGGCTTAGGGTTTGGGTTAGATTTACGGTTAGGTTTTGCGTTAAGGTTAGGTTTAGGGTTAAGGTTAGGAATAGGGTTAGGGTTAGGGTTAGGGTTAATGTTAGGGTTTGATTAGGGTTAGGGTTAGGATTAGAGTTAGGTTTAGGGTTTTGGTTTGGGTTAATGTTAGGGTTAGGATTTGGGTTAGGGTTCGTGTTAGGCTTAGTTTTTGGGTTAGGGTTAGGGTTAGGATTAGGGTTAGGGTTAGGTTTAGGTTTAGGGTTTTGGTAAGGGTTAGGTTTTGGGTTAGGGTTAGGGTTAGGCTTAGGGTTACGGTTTGGTTTAGGGTTAGTGTTGTTTTTTGGGTTAGGTTTAGGGTTAGGATAAGGGATAGGGTTAGGTTTAGGGTAAGGGTTTGGGTTAGGGTTAGGGTTAGTGTTTGAGTTAGGGTTAGGGTTAAGGTTAGGGTTAGGGTTAGGGTCAGGATTTGGGTTAGGATTTGGGTTAGGGTTTGGGTTAGGGTTAGGGTTAGGGTTAGGGTTAGGGTTTGGGTTAGGGTTAGGGTTAGGGTTAGGGTTTGGGTTAGGTTTTAGGTTAATGTTAGGTTTAGGGTTAATGTTAGGAATAGGGTTAGGGTTAGGGTTTGGGTTAGGGTTAGGGTTAGGATTAGGGTTTGGGTTAGGGTTCGAGTTAGGGTTAGTTTTTGCGTTAGGTTTAGGTTTAGGGTTAGGGTTTTTGTTAGGGTTAGCGTTAGTGTTATGGTTTGGGTTAGGGTTAGGGTTAGGGTGAGGGTTATGTTTAGGCTATTCGTTAGGGTTAGGGTTTAGGGTTAGGGATAGGAATAGAGTTAGGGTTAGGGTTAGGGTTAGGCTTAGTGTTAGGAATAGGGTTAGGGTTAGGGTTATTGTTAGAGTTTGGGTTAGGGTTTGGATTAGGGTTAGGTTTAGGTTTTGGGTTAGGGTTAGAGTTAGGGTTAGTGTTTGAGTTAGGGTTAGGGTAAGGGTTAGGGATAGGGTTTGGGTTAGGGTTTAGGGTTAGGGTTTGGGTTAGGGTTTGGGTTAAGGTTAGGTTTAGGGTTATGCTTAGGAATAGGATTAGGGTTAGGGTTTGGGTTAGTGTTAGGGTTAGGATTAGCGTTTGGGTTAGGGTTCGGGTTAGGGTTAGTTTTTGGGTTAGGGTTAGGGTTAGGATTAGGGTTAGGTTTAGGTTTATGTTTAGGGTTTGGGTAAGGGTTAGGGTTTGGGTTAGGTTTAGGGTTAGGGTTAGGGTTAGGGTTTGGTTTAGGGTTAGTGTTATTTTTTGAGTTAGGTTTAGGGTTAGAATAATAGTTAGGGTTAGGTTTAGGGTTAGGGTTTGGGTTAGGGTTAGGGTTAGGGTTTGAGTTAGGGTTAGGTTTACGGTTAGGGTTAGGGTTAGGGTTAGGGTTAGGATTAGAGTTAAGGTTAGGGTTTTGGTTTGGTTTAGGGTTAGGGTTAGGGTTTGGGTTAGTGTTAGGGTTAGTGTTAGTGTTAGGGTTTGAGTTAGGGTTAGGGTTAGGGTTAGGGTTAGGGTTTGGATTATCGTTACTGTTAGTTTTTGGGTTAGGGTTAGGGTTAGGATTAGGGTTAGGGTTAGATTTAATGTTAGGGTTTGGGTTAGGGTTACGGTTAGGGTTAGGGTTTGAGTTAGGGTTAGGTTTAGGGTTAGGGTTTGGATTAGGGTTAGGGTTTGGGGATGGGTTTTTGTTAGGGTTAGGGTTAGGGTTAGGGTTAGGATTAGGGTTAGGGTTAGGGTTAGGATTAGGGTTAGGTTTAGGTTTTGGGTTAGGTTTAGGGTTAGGTTTAATGTTAGAGTTTTGATTAGGGTTAGGGTTAGGATTAGAGGTAGGTTTAGGGTTTTGGTTTGGGTTAATGTTAGGTTTAGGATTTGGGTTAGTGTTAGGGTTAGGGTTATTGTTAGGGTTTGGGTTTGGGTTAGGGTTAGGATTAGGGTTAGGATTAGGTTTAGGTTTTTGGTTAGGTTTAGGGTTAGTGTTAGGGTTTGGGTTAGGGTTAGGATTATCGTGAAGGTTATGTTTAGGGTATTGGTTAGGGTTAGGGTTTAGGGTTAGGGTTAGGAATAGGGTTAGGTTTAGGGTTAGGGTTAGTGTTAGGAATAGGGTTAGGGTTATTGTTAGGGTTTGGGTTAGTGTTTGGGTTAGGGTTAGGGTTCGAGTTAGGGTTAGAGTTTGAGTTAGGGTTAGGGTAAGGGTTAGGTTTTGCTTTAGGGTTTGGGTTAAGGTTAGGTTTAGGGTTAGGGTTAGGAATAGGGTTAAGTTTAGGGTTTGGGTTAGTGTTAGGGTTTTGATTAGGGTTAGGGTTAGGATTAGAGTTAGGTTTAGGGTTTTGGTTTGGGTTAATGTTAGGGTGAGGATTTGGGTTAGGGTTCGGGTTAGGGTTAGTTTTTGGGTTAGGGTTAGGGTTAGGATTAGGGTTAGGGTTAGGTGTAGGTTTAGGGTTTGGGTAAGGGTTAGGGTTTGGGTTAGGGTTAGGTGTAGGTTTAGGGTTTGGGTAAGGGTTAGGGTTTGGGTTAGGGTTAGGGTTAGGGTTAGGGTTAGGGTTAGGGTTAGGGTTAGTGTTAGGTTTAGGATTAGGGTTATGGTTAGTGTTAGGGTTAGGGTTTGGATTAGGGTTAGGGTTTGATTTAGGGTTAGCGTTAGGGTTAGGATTAGGATTAGTGTTAACGTTAGGGTTTGGGTTAGGGTTAGGGTTAGTTTTTGGTTTAGGGTTAGGATTAGGATTAGGGCTAGGGTTAGGGTTAGGGTTAGGGTTTGGGTTAGGGTTAGGGTTAGGGTTAGGGTTAGGGTTAGGGTTAGGGTTTGAGTTAGGGTTTCGGTTAGGGTTAGGGTTAGAGTTAGGGGTTCGGTGTGGGTTAGGGTTAGGTTTAGTGTTACGATTAGGATTAGGGTTAGAGTTAGGATTAGTGTTAGGTTTAGGGTTTGGGTTAGTGTTAGGGTTAGGGTTAGGATTAGGGTTAGGGTTAGGATTAGATTTAGGGTTAGGCTTTGGTTTCGGTTAGGTTTAGGGTTAGGTTTTGCGTTAGTCTTAGGGTAAGTGTTAGTGTTAGGGTTAGGGTTTGGGTTAGGGTTAGTGTTAGGTTTAGGATTTGGGTTACGGTTAGTGTTAGGGTTAGGGTTTGTCTTAGGGTTAGGGTTTGAGTTAGGCTTAGGGTTTGGGTTAGATTTACGGTTAGGTTTTGCGTTAAGGTTAGGTTTAGGGTTAAGGTTAGGAATAGGGTTAGGGTTAGGGTTAGGGTTAATGTTAGGGTTTGATTAGGGTTAGGGTTAGGATTAGAGTTAGGTTTAGGGTTTTGGTTTGGGTTAATGTTAGGGTTAGGATTTGGGTTAGGGTTCGTGTTAGGCTTAGTTTTTGGGTTAGGGTTAGGGTTAGGATTAGGGTTAGGGTTAGGTTTAGGTTTAGGGTTTTGGTAAGGGTTAGGTTTTGGGTTAGGGTTAGGGTTAGGCTTAGGGTTACGGTTTGGTTTAGGGTTAGTGTTGT
>CM069551.1:45150000-45367500 GCA_035773235.1 Eospalax fontanierii | reverse complement strand
ATAGAATCATCCAAGACATGCTTGTAGGAGATTATCTTGGTTAGGTTAATTGAGGTAGGAAGACCTACCCCCTGTGGGTGGCACTATTTTCTGAGCTGGGATCTGGACTATACCCAAAAAAGTGGGTGAACACAAGCATTCGTAAGTCTTCTGTTCTCTCCTCTTTTGAAATGTGACCAGCTGCCTCAAGTTCCTGCTGTTGCAACTTTCCTGAATATAATCTTCATTATTAAAGTCACAAAATATCAGGACAACCAAAGATACTTCTTTACTGTAGGATTTCTACAAGACTTATCATGGGCACAAGGAGAGGACATATCTGTAGCAAAATGAAATTTCAAATATCACTAAGTTGAAACCTATTCTTTGAGAATGCAATTTCACAGATTGTTGGCCTAGGCAACATAATGCAAGAAGAAAATAGAGTAAGACATTGAGACACATTTATCTTTGACTGATAGGAAAATGAACAAAAAGAGGATGTTAGAGAATAGGATCCCTAAGGCTATGTCTGAACCATATCCTGCTGGTCATGTGCATGACAGTGAATGACAGGGAGTGTAGTCTCTTCATCTGTGAGACCAAAGCAGCAAACTCCTGAAGTAAAAAAAAAAAAAAGTAGTTGACTTGGGTAAAAGATATAAGATACAGCCTTCACTGGTTTTAATTCCTGCCTTTTTGCATTGTGATTCAAAGTCTATTTTTCTAAAATATAATACTTCCCTCTCTAATGTTTAGTTGCTTCAAGCTTACTTTTCCATGTCCTTGAACATCACTGCTTTTCACTTTTTAGTTACAATGTCCTACACTGACTAAAAGAAAAATTTTTTTTATTAATTCCTTCCAGGTTCCTTTAGGTATTATTGTTTTCTGTGTTCTTTATTATGAATATCTAGTTCACAGTTTACATGGTAAAATATAACATTTTTTCTTTTTTTGATCCAGACAAATGAAAAGCTCTTGCTTTTGCCTCTTGTTTAGTTAAGAAAATAGTTTATAGTTTATCATTTATTAATTCTTTTAGGTTGTGATTAACATAGATAAATTAATTATTTTGTTTTAATTAATCAAACCCTATTCTAGATTAATTGATCTATCAGAATGAAAGACTGGCCTGCCTAAATAAATTTACTTAAGTTAAAGGTACTTTCATTTGCACTGGTAATAATTAAACTTAACAACTCTTCTGTGCAACGCAAATTACGGAATTAAATCCTATATGTATGTAATTTTGCCCTAATCATAAGTGATCTCCTACTTTTAGGAAAAAATTAACTACAGATCACCTTATACCTGTAAACTTAAATATGATTAAACATTGGTTTAATACTAAAGCCTTAAAAAAGGGAGTAAAACATTACATAGTACTCCCAGTAAGACAATTTCTAATGTTATTACATATTATGGTATTAGTGGTTTTAATGGTCTAAAGAACAAATATATGTTTGGTTTTCATATTGATAGTATTAATTAATGATAATCCTACCTTTTCCAGTGCTTTCTTATGTTAGGCTTGCCCCAAGGAGTAAAAACCTCACAATCCACAGGGACAGACTATCATGGAGCACAATTACCAAAACATTGGAGCACAATTATGGAAACAAAAAGGGGGAATAGAGAGCCTGTGACCCCATGTTTAGCCCCAACTAGCATTGTTTAAAATTTTCAAAAATCCAAAATGGAACCTAAATTTGTTAGACATTGGATTAAACAAAAACAGCGACCAGAAGTATATGGCTCTATGTTTTCTATAGATGAGCCACAGCCTTTTTTGGATCCTGGCCAAAAAGTTTAAAGTATTACAAGACCAGAGACCAAATAGAACTAGAAAAAGAAAAGAAAGAAATTTAACCCCTTAGCCCAGGAGGTAGAAACTCCTGAGGCTTATGTCTCCTTTCACAGGCTGCCATAACTGCCAAAGACCTACTGTGAACAATCATGAGGTTCAACTTGGAATTGGACAAGACAGGCCTCCAACATCCACCAACAGGCTGCAGTCCAATGGAGAGTCAAGTCTGGCATCACCTCGAATAGCCAGCCAGACTACTGCCTTCAACACTGGACACTTGGTGGCCTGACCTACTTGGCCAGAGGGAACTGGGACATTGGTGACTGGGACAATTGTCGGGAGACAGAATGCCTAAACCCCCGGGAAGCTAAGACAATGTATAAGTACAGGCCTAATACCATGTATTATTGCAGACCTTTTTCAGGGAAAAAATGATTCCTATATGTTAATAATAGTACTGTACAAAAAATGACAATTAGTTATGTCTAACAAACTTATGGGGTTTATCAAGGCCCTTCTATTGGATTTTTATTGTTTGTCAGCTTTGGACTCTTGGTATTTAACAGAGTCATGACCTTTGTATGACAGCAGCTTGACTCCATGGCATCAAAACCCGTTTATATAATTATAGACCAAGGTCTTGGATTGCCCTATATATACGTACATATAAAAAAGCTCAGGGGCTTCCCCGCACCTCATGAGCAAAAGGCTGCCATTACTTGAGAGTGTCAGACAAAATACTGCAAAGAGAATATCCATAACTGGATATGTCGGGGTCTCTTAAAGACATGCCTAACTGCAAGGAGGTTCATGTCGAAAAAATAATAACTCAAAACCTCTCCTCAGCAAAAGACATGATTGCCTACAACAGGCCATGGGGGTTAGGTCTCTGTCTTTCTCTCCATCTGCAGCCGTTACCACCGCTCAGGGACCAAGCCTGGATATTTTTAATTTTTCTAGTAAAAGGGTGGAGATGTCGGAGACCAAGTGACCTCTGTATTGCCCTTTTGCAAATGTAACATCCTGACATTTGTTGATACCAATTATGTTAATCAGTTTCTTAAGTGCCTCTTAGAGTTTCTTATTGTTTAGCAAACAAGGTCCCCCACCCGTAGCTGCTCTTGGCTACACATGCCCTTGGCTCCTGGATCTTCCAGGGATTTGTCTCCTAGCAACCTTGGCCACCACACCCCATCTAGCCCCTGCCTGCCCTTTTAGTATTCACATAACCTTGGTGGGCTTTTGTCTCTGTTAATCACCACATTCCTGTATGGGTGCCTGACTCCCCAAGATTATAAATACCCCCTAGAAGAATAAAGATTTGCCGATTTGATCAGGAGATTGTCTTGTCAGTCCTCCGTTTTCCCTCCCTGTTCCCTCTTGTCTCTTTCACCCCAGGTTTCTGAGGACTCGTGCTCTACTGAGGCCAGCGGGCCGTGGCATTTTTTTACTATCAAAGTCAAGTGAGGATCTGGTACCCACAGGTCACTTGCACTTGGGAGGAGCCTCTAGCTCCTTTAGGTTACCTTTTACCAGATGGTTCATCTATGTAAGGATAAGTCAAAAGCCTTACTTGACCATGGCTTCATTTGGTGTTTGGGGGGGAATTTTTCCTGTGTCAATTCTCTGCTTTGTAGACTGGACAGTGGTTAGACTCCACCTGGTGGGTAGCATCCCTGAACAAGAGAACAAGTGAGTCACCAAGGTTAAAGGAGTTTTTGAGGGTGTTCCACAGCCCCATGGAACTTAATTGACCTTGGATATCTAGTGTGAAAATATTGTCCTGTTTAATCGCTCTGACCACATTAGTATAGGTCTCCATGTATGGTTATTGAGTACCCAGAAAGTCAGTTACAACCATCTGGTACTTTATTGTGTAATATTTACATAAATCTTGAGCAGAAATTAAACATTTTAAAAAGTTTTTTTAAGTCAGTACTTAAAACTGTTACCAAGAATAGGTTAATAACTTATGAGAATTTTGTTTAAGTAGAGAATTGAACTTTGACATTACAAATTTTAATATGATACCTTACTCAGTCGTTTTTAACTTACTTAGGCTTTTTAAGCTTTTTCCATTTTGGAAAACATCAAAACATGTTAATCTTTATATCCAAAGACACTTTAAAATACCTTTATTTTGCCAGGTGTGGTGGTGCACACCTTTAATCCCAGCACCTGAGAGGCAGAGGCAAGGGTATCTTTGGGAGTTCAAGGCCAGCTGGGACTGCAGGGAGACCTTGTCTCAAAAAGACCAAAAGACAAATCATGTATTCTTATGTACTTTTTAACAACTCTCTCCCACCTACTTACTGTTTTTTCTCTTATTAAACAAGAGTTGCCTCCAAATTGCATGATGGAACAACGCAGTAAATTAAGATAACCTGTGCACATATTTTTACATATTAAACTTTAGTTACAAGTTTTAAGCCAATGCCTCTGTTTGGACTTTTACATCTTTTTATATGGTTTCACAGATCCTGAGAGTTATAAACAAAATTTACACTTTAGTAAGAGCTATGGTGTGCTATGAATATGACCTTGGAGTGAGGGAGACTGCTTACAAACAAGAAAAGGCAGAAAGAAAGCACATACAGATCCAAAAATCTTTATATGATAACCCTGTAACTGAAGTTTTAGATTCTATAAGATATTTATTTTCCTTGTTTTAGGTAGGATAGAGAGGTGCAAAGCAGCTCCATGGTCTTCTAGAAAAGTCTCTCCTTATATCTAATTCTAAAATCTATCAAGTATTCCTGGTGCGGCCAGTAAAAAACAATGACTGACTCTTCTTATCTTCATCAAAGGTTAGGAGAGCAGTGTTTGTTACCATTTTTTTCCTTTTGGGATTTTTTTTCTTAAATTTTTCTATTTTTTTAAATTTATTACTTTGATTACCCATTTTAAGGTCATCTATATGTTATTTTTACAGTTTTCACCCCTTATTACTCCCTGAAACCAGAGCAATTGACCAGGTCTGTTGGGCCTGCCTTCTCTTTATCCAGTGTTTTAGTTGTTGTTATTGTTTATTGCTTGCTCAGCTGCTGATCCGAGATCATTTTTCTCTTCATGATATAACTTATTATCCACAAGATGCTCTCCCCTAGCAGTGCTATGGTCTGCATGGAGCAGCAACATAAACATAGTAAAATATCATCAAATCTGTGTTTACAACATCCCCCAGAAGTTAACTGAAGAAGTCATGCTAAAACTATTCATTTGGAGTTACTAGTTGGCAGAGAAAGTTCTCTCTGTCCTCTCCATGGATGAGCACCCCATCACTACTTCCATTATAGATGTCTTTATATCATGAGATAAACAGTAGTATCTTTTGTTGAAAATAGTTTGCTTCTTAGCTGTCCTTAAGGATACAATTACCTTGTAACTGAAACAGGGGGGCATCCTGACACAGAACAATTTGGGGGATACTTTCAGACAAACATTCTTGGGTCTTAAGGGGAGGGGCAAATTCCATTTCAGAGCCATCTTTTCAGGGAGCT
This sequence comes from Eospalax fontanierii, assembly GCA_035773235.1. Classification (NCBI taxonomy): domain Eukaryota; kingdom Metazoa; phylum Chordata; class Mammalia; order Rodentia; family Spalacidae; genus Eospalax; species Eospalax fontanierii. Next base: position 45,362,211 of record CM069551.1, on the reverse strand, counting down.
TGCATAGCACATGAATATTTGCCAATGTAATATATACACAAAAGCATGCTTCTCTATAAAATTGAAAATAAAAACAGGTTATTTGTGGAAGGACCAGAAAAGAGGAAAGGAACCCAGTGGTTTACACTGGACAGGAGACTTGCTGTTAAGTCCAGTGATGGCAAGCTATAGTCAAAGCACTTGTCCTCCTTGGAACCTAGATAGTTATTTAGATGAGTCTTGCCTGATTTTTTATACTTTAAGAATGGTGACTGATAGGAGCACTCTTTAGAGTGCTGGCTGAGAAAGAACATTTGATTTGGGAGGATCACCCCCTGTTATTATTAAACTGGGTGCTGCCAGCATCAGTTTCCAGAGTGGAACTGATTCCTACTTAGCCACACCTGTGATCCAGGTCCCTGATTATTTCAGTTATATCCCAGATATTTCCCATGCTTCCGTTCCTGAAAGTATATTGGTTCTCTTCTACCTTATCTGTAACGTTAGTAATTCTTCTGAGTGCTGTAAAAAATTAGCATAAACTTGGTAACCTAAAATAATATCATTGTAATCTCTTCCTGTCAGGGAGACCAGACGTCTGAACATGAACTCTCTTTGACTCTGTGTCTCTCCTAAGGAAATCTATCACTGTATCTAGGGTCTACTGTACAACAATCTTTTCTAACTCTTAACACAGTTGCATCAGTAAATATTAATGGGTAATAGTCATACATTCTGCGATGAGGATTTAGATGTTCATTTTAGAGGGCAGTTTTCAGTCTACTGCAGTGGCAAGTGACAATGAACATCTTTTCACATGGTGTTTAACTCTTCATATTTCTTCCTAGGTTAGGTGTCATTCTCCCATGGTTTATTTGACTATGAAATACCCTCTATATGTTTATGTGCTGGTTGCCAGCTGATGGGGAATTAGGATGCAAGAAAGTGATCCTGAAACTCTGACCCAATCAATGGATTAGTCCCTGTATAGGTTCATTTTACATTGATGTTGTTAGTAGATGATGAAAAGTAGAAGGCAGTGCCTAGTTGGAGGAACTAGATCACTTTCAGTGTGACTTTGAAGGAAGCATTTTTCCTCATTTATCTCTCTGTACTTCCTGGTTACCGCAAAGTGAGCAGTCTCTTCCTCCATAAGATTCTACATAATCGTGAAGCTGAGCAGTGAAGAAGCCATGAAGCTGACCAGTCATAGACTGAGCCCTCAGAAACCTAAAGCCAAGATAAAGCCTTCCACATTAAACTGATTCTCTCAGGCCATTTGTCACAGTGATTTGTAGGAGTTTTATATATCATGAAGACTGGTTTATTTGTGTAATTTAAACTGCATGTACTATTTTAGTCTGCCTATACCAGGTATATTATATTTATCTATATATAATATATCGATATTAACAATGACTTTAAAGTAATAGAATTTGTCATTTGGCCCATGATTTCTGTAATTGGTTCTCATGAATCATATCTAAGAAATGTCACCTTCCCCAGGCAAACAATGCCTTGCATTTTTGTCTTTCATTTGGATTTTTACATCATCTTACGTGAGTAAGCTCATACAGCATTTATGAGTCATTTGTGTCAAATTTATTTCCCTCAGAATACTCATTTTGAGATTCATATATGTTCTGGAATGAGTGACTTTTCATATTATTTTTGTTGTTAGAAAATATTCTGCAGCTTTAATAAAAGTGACATAATCACATGTGTGGGAATATTTTTAATTGTTTCCTGTTTGCCTGTTATAAATAAATTAGTTATGGGCATTCATGTTACATTTCTGTATGGACACGTTTTCGTTTCTCTTGGATAAGTACCCAAGAGTGGATTCCATCACTGGTTGGAATTAAAAGTTGAAAGGGTCTTCTTCCTATCTTATTTGGTGAGGAATAGGTTAAGTCACCTAGAATAGATGCTGAGCAATATTGTTTTGGTGGAGATAATGCAGTTAAGTCTAAAGAAATTTCAACTAATCTCAATCTAGGAAAAAGAATGATCTGACTTGGGTTAGAAATATCTGGGATTAGTGGTGGAGCAATTTCCACAGAAGGTGGACCTTTAAGTGGTATTAGATACCCTTTTGGATAGTGCACTGTGAAAAATGCAGTGTCTGGTTCTGTTATATTTTTTCCTATATTCCTTATATGTACAATCTTGTGAGTATGACTTACAATATACTGGAGTAGAATTGTTAGACCTAGAATAGACTTGATATTTTAGTTCATAAGTGTATCCAGGGATATTTCCCCTAAAGATAATCATAGGGGTGGTAGAGGTCGAATGTAAAAACCTATGTTTTCTTGATATAGGTAAGTAATATACCTCATCCCAATATTCATTAAAGCTTGTGCTAATTGCTCTAGGTTTATGTGCAGTAAATTCTGCAATATTCCATTGTTTACTCATTGGGTTTGGTAGTATAAAGTAAAAATAATAGGGTAAATTATGATGGGTTAATTTAATTCCATTCTTAATTGTAAGATCTAAAGTTTTCCAGTTTTTTAATGTCTTCTGTATTCCATTATTATAAATGGATAACACATCATCTAAACTATCTATATTATTTATATTTGTTCCTACAGTTTCTATTAACTTCGGAGGAATCCAGGAAAAATTGACTGCTCCAACAAAAGTATATTTGGGATTATTTATATTTATATATGGGAAGGTATTATCTGGATCAATAAAATTGTAATATGGTAAAAAACTGTTGTATTAAGAGTGCCATTATCAAACTTTATATCCCATGGGATTGGTGATGCAAACTTAGATGTATTATAATGCCAACAAATCCTATTTATATTTCTTATAGGTGGCAATTTCATATAATAAGATGGTCTAGTGTGATTCTTTATAAGTTGTAGGGGAATAGTCTAAGGTCCCAAAGTTCCCAATAATTATCATGTGAGAAAATTTTCTTGCCTATTTTTTCAGGAATGCTATTTTACCTATATTTAAAGCTGATATATTATATGTATATTTGTGGTATAATTTGTACTATAATGTAATATATTGGTGTTTTTGGTGTAATTAAACCATGAATACTGTTTTCCGGATGTATTAGTTTTAAGAATTGTTGACCATTTATCCTGAAGTTTAGAGACTCCTAATGGAATATATTGCATCTCTTGGTCAAAAACTACTGGGATTTTCTGTATAGTCTTGTGTTGGTATGCTGCATATATGGTGTCATTTAGATAATTCTCTTCCCAGAGTCCTAACCATACTTTGTCTCCAGGTATCATACTTACGGGGGTCCATTGTCAAATATTACTTATAGTTATATTACCTTCTCTGTCATCTAATGTATATACTGGTCCTGCCATTCCTGATGTATAATTTGTTGTGAATGACAATTTGCCAAATTCTTTCCTGTTTATGCAATTATAGTATAGACTGGGTGCTGTTCTTGTATGTTGTGCTTCCTATTTGTGTGTCCACGTGGTAATTGTACAGTCTGGTTTCCTTTCATCTTCAACTCTGCCCATACTCCATGGTTATGGTAGTGGATCAGTTAGTATAATTGGAAATCTCCAGTGTTCAACACCTAATTCTAACACTTTTTTCCAAAATTTCCATGTCCATGCTGTACCTTGTACTCTGGGATTATCCGTGGAATAAGGTAGTTAAATTACCATAAAATAGTAGATTTGGAAAGTCAGCTACACATAGCCAATTTGCTGACTTATTGTCAAGTATTTGACTTCCATTTAAGGTTATACCTTTTATATGTTCCCATAATGAGTTAGGACATAAATATCCCCATGGTATTGGTAAATGTGCCATGCCTGCTTTAACTAATAATGGTCTAATATGTTCATAACGATCATCTCTCCAATCAAATATGAATGGTGTGGTGGTGGGGATAGCTGTTGTACCTGTATATGCAGCAGCAGCATCACTACCGTTACCATATTCATCATCATTACCATTACCATATTCATAATCGTAATGTTCAAAGGGAGGAATATCCATCTGAGAAAAGGTATGTGTGCTTCTATTATAAAGGGACAATGGTGCAAAAAATTCCTGTTTAATTAATGGGGCAAACCATTGCCTAACAAAACTAAAATTCATACCTAAATTACAAGTAAAATGAGGTTCATCATTTTTGCTAAGAACTGTAAATTTGTATGTTCCATTCAAAAGATAGGTCCTAATTACTAAACTGGATGGTTTAGCCCAAAATGTTGCATGTATTGCAGCATTACTTGTCACGTTTTCCCAGAGTTCTGTCAGGTGACATTTATGTGGATTTTGTTCATTTATATTGGTGTTAATGGTGTCATTTAATTGTAGCATATATTTTTTATTTGGGTGGTAGATAGAAAATGCTTTATGAAACTGTATACAGCTCTGTAAATATAAATTGTTCATATGCATACATTTCATATATTTTATCCAAAAAAGAAAATATCATTAGATTATAATTTGACCATAATCTCTCTAAACTCCAATAATTTGTTAGAGTAACCTCTAGAAGTACTTGGCTGATAAGTGGTTTTTCTGTTAATATGTCTCTATTTTTAAGAAGTATAGGAGTAGTAGTAGTGGCAGTAGTAGTGGGAGTGGTGGGAATAGGCAATGGAAGCATGGAGAGAAAGCAGTAATATAAATGTCTTGCATTTATTTACAGCAATGAGTATATTCATTTCGCTGTAAATAGGTGAGACCAACAAACTGTGTAGTTTGCTATGGCAACTGGAAAGCTGGCTCAGTGATTAAGAGCACTGGCTGCTCTTATAGAGGCCCTGGGTTTAGCTCCCAGTACCCACATGGGAGCTAAAAATTCCAATTCCAGGGGATCTGATGCACTCTTCAATCCTCTATAGGTTTGCATAAACATGGTGCATACACACACATAGACAAAACATTCACACACAGTGAGCAACTGATACATACAGCAGGTTTTCCCTGGTTTTGCTATAAACTGCCTACCTGCAGTTCTATCCCCAAAGCATTTGTAAAATGCCTTCACTTAATGACTTTTGTTGCTGTTTTGTAACTAAGGAAATCTCAAGAATCCACTTTGATGGTGGAATATGTCTTCTGTGACAATTTGAATTCGTGTTCTTAGGTCATCATCACTCATATTTGTTCAGAATAAACTCTTAATCTCTTTAAGGGGAAAGCCACATGTTCCATCTGCACTGGGTTTGAAATGTGCATTAGAGATGCAATTATTTGAGGCTCAGGTGGTGTCAGGAATTCTATTTTCAGCATTTTAATGTATATAAAATATACATGTAACAAATGTGTCAGGCATTCAGATTTTTAGGGTAAAGGTATGGATTATGACTGGAAATTTGAGAATAGCAATTTTATATGGAGTATTTAAAGCTACAAGAGTCACTGTTACCAGAGACTGATAATTATAGGCCCAGGAGAAAGCTGAGGACGGATCCATATGTTCAAGGATAATTAGAAGTTGGAGAACTGTACTTGATGGCCATATCCCAGTAGGACATACCTACTACAGTCATCAACTTTTAGGAACTACGCTTCCCTGAATCGTTTTCGGATATACTTCCGGTTTGGAAGGCGTGGGGGTAGTGGGGGAGGAGGAGACTGTATGGTTATCGTGCGAATGAACAACATTTCCCAGAATGCATACCGCCATGACCTCTGCGTTGGAGATGGCCAGTGAAGTACCGCGAGATTTAGAAAGCGGAAATGAAGCGGAAGCCATTACTCTCCGGAGGCAATTGCTGTAGGACACATGGGTAAAAGAGCAGGTAGGTAGGTTCCCTTTTGGGTCTGTTGTGGATTCTTCTCGCCCCGTAAGTGTTCCGGGGACATTTGGTGTGAACTTCTCACCCTCAGGCCGTAACTTGCGAGACGTACGCTTTCTCAAATTCTACCCTCTGTCCGGGTAAGCTCCACTTTCATCAATTAGACCGTCAGCCTCCGAAAACAGGGAGATTTAAGTTGTAGAAATAAAGGCACCAGGAAGCGATTGGAATTGCTGACGACTGGGGAGAACTGGAGTTTGAGAAATGTTTTAATTAATAATGGCGGTTTTGCTAAACTGGTTTAAAAAAAAAAAGCCCAGTTCTTAGGGCAGGGGGCGGGAAAGCTCTGCTGAATTTAAGGGGTTCAGGGGTGACGGGCTGGCAGGATTTGCATATAGCAAGGGCTTCGCCTCTGTAAATGTGATTAAAATGACCACAGAAGTTTATCTTTTCGTTTACATTTAACTTGCACAATATCTTTTATATTTTAATATTTTGTTTTATCTGTCATCTTACACATCTCTTAGTGGAGCGTCTCGTGCAAATAGCTTATAAGAATATCATTCAATTTAAAAGACAAAAAAAAGAATATGAGTCCATTTAACGATCAATTATTTAACTTCAAAGGTAGTCCATTTATTACTGTGGAGTGGTTGTTATGATCATGTCTAATTGGTGTTCTTTGTGCTTTTTGGATCTGTACAGGTATGTCTTTCTGTAGGGCAAGTTTTCTTCTGTAATCCTGAAGATCTGGTCAATGTCATTGACCTGAGATTCTTTGACTTCCTGCATGCCTAGATGTGTAGATTTTGTATTTTCCATGTTTCTTTTGATTCTATTCTTGTTTGTTTTTTTGAACTTTACATAGTCTTTGCTTAAGGAGTTCAGATCTTCAACTTTGTCATCCAGTCTTGATAATCTGTTTTCCATTTCATTCATTCTTCTTGTGAGGTTTTCAAAATCCTGTTGTTTCCAGTCAGCTTATCAAATTTCTCAATTCCATATTTATTTCAGTTTGGGTTTCTTTAAGTACTTGGATCATGTTTATGATTGTTCTTTTAATGTCTGCATCATGGGGTTCCTCCCGGTGATTTTCATTATAGTATACTTCTTTGGACTGGTGGGTTTGGGAGTGGAGGGGGCATGTTCTCTCTCTCTTTTTTTTTTTTTCGTATTTTGTGTTTGCCTCGCATATGGATGTTTGGGCATATGGCTGTTTTTTGTTGGTTGTGTGTCCAGTTGGAAGATCTCTTTGCCTTTATTTCATTGAATTTTGGTTCTGTTCATAATGTTTATGTAGCTTGCTTACTTTTTGCTCAGGTATGAAAAGTTAATTGATGTGTGCTTCAGGTTCATGTGGAGTACTAGGCTGGTTTGGGTAGTTGATGGTCAGAATAGTAGAGAAGCTGATTTGTGTCAGGCAGATCACAAGTCCAGGGGTAGATGGGGATGGGACAGCCTTCGAAGAGTCTAACAAACTATGCTAGAGGATTCAACTGGTTTGGATGAGGAAGCTAGTCCAGAGATCTGAGGCAGAAGAGCAGGAGCAGGTCTGGGCCCAAGGCTAGCAGTGTGACCCGGTGGCATTGGGTAGATTGGAGGTATTGAGGCTGCTGGGGAATCAGGAAGCAGTGGTTGGGATCTGACTTACATGATAGTAGAAGGGCAGATCTATGTCAGGCCTATTAGGAGTCCAGGGGAAGGTGGGGGTGGGGAGCCTGTGGAGTGCCTAGCAAACTAAGCTAGAAGATTTAGCTATGCCCAGCTTTTATGTGGGTATGTGACTACTCATCCAAGTTCATGTCTGCATGCTTGTGCACCAAACATTTTACCCATTGTACCGTCTCTTCAGACCCTATTCCATGGTTTAGCTAACTGGCCAGGGTAGTCAGGAGGTACCCAAGTCCATAAACATGTTTGCTTTTCTCTGTTTCTCACAGTGCTCCAGTATTGAACCTCGTTTGAGACAGAATTTCCTGCAACCCATCTGGAGTTGAGTTTACCAACACTCTCTCTCTCTCTCTCTCTCTCTCTCTCTCTCTCTCTCTCTCTCTCTCTCTCTGTATGTATGTATAGTATGTGTATATGTGCACAGGTGTGTGTGCAGGCTTGTGGAATGGGTGTGGAGAAAACAACCATAAGTATTAGTCTTCTCCTTCTACCTTGTTTGAAGTAGAGGTTTTGTGGGGGTTTTTTTGGTTGTTGTTTTTTTTGGGGTTTTTTTTTTTTTTTTTGCTGTTGTGTAAGTCAGGCTAGCTGGAGCTGGCCTACAAGCTTCTCCAATCTCCACCTCTGTCTTGCCATAGGATCACTAGGCTTGCAGGCATGCACTGTCATAATCTGCCTTTATGTGAATTCTGGGGTCCAAACTCCACTCACTCCCCAGCTCTCAGTATTGAACAAGAACAATGCTGATCTTAGTCAGCCATAAAACAAATGATTGAAACAGCACAATGGTGACATGTCATTCTCTTGTGTATGAGCAGTTTGGTTTGTATAGTGGTTCAAGGGTGGGTGGAGATGGCAGTAGGCCACATAGGTTTGACTAGGCAGCAGGCCGACATCCCTTGCAGCTGGATTCTGCTCAAGTGACTGGGACAGGAGGGAAGTCTTGTTCCTACTCAGCAGAGGAGGAGTGCAGTGCTTCTGGGGACATGGAAGGTGGCTTGCTTGTTTAAGGGAAGTCACTCTGAAGCATGGCAGAGAATCTGGTATCAAAAACTGTGATGAATGCAGTAACTCTCATCAGTAGTTAACAGCTATCCTGTGAAATGTGTATATAAATCAAGTGAGCCTAAAGTGGCCAAAAGTTTGGTTTTTGGGGGGATGATTTTCAAGATATTTGGATATGTAAAATTTGAGTCTTGAACCTATGAGCTTCTGAGCTCATAGACTCTTTCCATATTGAAAAGTAAAGAACCCAGAACTATCCACGCAGGTTCCCTTTGACTCATTGTCATAACAGTCTTTTGAAAGGCGTCATTTCATATTTGTCAAATTACACATTCTTTAGTAAAAGATGTTTGAGGAATTGTATACTTTTAAAGCAGATTCCTCCAAATGAATGGAGAGTTAACTGTAGGATGATAAAATTAGGGGTAGGGTGTACCTCTGAGTAAAGAAAAACCTGTAAGGGGGCAGTGCAGAAAATAGTGAGAGTGTGTGCTGTTAATGAAAGGCAAAGAGAAAATTCCATTAGAAACAAAGGAATGTTAGGATTGCAGAAAACCTGAAAGTTCCTAACGAAAGGACAAGCACCTTATCAGTGGATAAGGAACAGGCAGTTCCCAGAACTGGAAAGAAAATAACCAAAAGAATACTTAAGCTCATTCGTTCTCAATTTATATGTACATACACATTTTTTAAAACTGAAGAGGATATGTGTATTGATTGATGAATACTCAAGTCGAATTTAGTTATATGTAATATTTTGTTCTTGGTTTTCCAGTTAAGTTTTGTTTTTAAATATTTATTTGTTTTTTGTTTTCGTTGTTGTTTTAATCATACTGTGTAGCCCCAACTAGCTTGGAACTCAGCCTCCTGAGTACTCAGGGTTATGGGAATACATTTCCTAGTCTGACTTCCTAGTTGAAGCATGGGTTCCTTGGTTCCTCTCTTAGATGAGAAAGGCAGTAGGAGAACATAGTTGGATAAGATACTTAGTTCGAAGACCAGATGTGCTAGTTAGTTTTGGATGTCAGTTTGACACCTGGGAAGAGGAAATATCAGTTGAGGGGTGGCTTCTATTGAATTGGCCTATAGCCTTGTCTTGTGAGGTATTTACTTGATTTCTGGTTGGTGTAAGAGTGGGAGGTGCCATCCCCTGCCAGGTGGTCCTGGTTGTATAAGAAAGCAGGCTAAGCACAAACCTAAGAGCAGGCCAGAAAGCTGTTAACTGCATGGTCTGTACTTCAACTCCTGTCCCAGATTCCTGCCCTGACCTCCCTCAGAGATGAACTGTGACTCAGGAGATGTGAGATAAAATAAACCCTTTCCTCTCCAAGTTGGTTTTGGTTAGTGTTTTTATCACAACAGTAGAAAGTAACTAGGAATCAGATTCAGTCTTTTCTTCCTTTGCTTTCTTCTGTGGCACTGGGGATGGAACCCAGGTTCTTTTTTGGTGCTAGACAAGGGTTCTGTCACTGAGCTGTACTCCCAGGTGGAGTGGATTTCTGAGCCATTGTTTGGAAGGTAAAACTGATTGCTGATTGACCCAAGGGTGTGAGTGCTTGTTGGGGAGTGTGGGTTTAAGAATGCTGGAGATGGGAATTTGTGATCCTTCATGTATAGAGCCATCTTCATGGGAATTGAACAGAGTCATTTAGGAGAGTGAAACTGGGTCCTCTTTAGGTAGATCAGAGACTTAATCACATTGTTTGGAAGTTTTTTCTAAATGAAACGAAGGTCTAAGGAAATGCCAAAACAGAAAACGTAGAGGCGCTCGTAGGAGGCAGGAGAGACAGCCAGCCATTGACATTGACAGCTGACAACTTTCCTTCACCACAGATGCCAGCTGAGAGAGTCACTGAGGACAAGGTTTAACTTTCTGGTTCTCCACAGACTCTAATACTCAGTCAATATTACCACTACTCACACAGGATGGCTGCCCTCGGTCTGTCTCCCAAGTCTGGTAAGTTCTTGCATGATTGCTGTCAGAAATAGAGCATATTATGTCCTACCATGTGTAAAGTAAAGAGGATATGTAGGTGGAGGGCAGCTGAGCCAGACTAGGTAAGCTGAGCAGTGGTAGGAGTTGCCTACATGACTATCTTATTCAGGGTCTTTGGGTTTGGGATAGAGAAGGGTGTATGTATTCTGGTCATGTGTGGTTGGTGATGGTGGTAAGTAATGTCATCTGTTGACGTTGTGATAAGTTTATACAAGGTAATGGCTTCTCTTCTTAGGACTTCAGTTTTTTCTCACAAACTGGGAATCTCTACAGGTTGAGCATCCCTAATCTTAGAATCCAAAATCTGAAGCTTTGTGAGTGTACATATGCTGCAAGTAATTGTGTACCTAACCATATCCAACAGGTTTCTGTGACTTAACATATCTCAAATGACCTTCAGCTGTGACGAATAAAGGATTTTTTTTGTGGTCGGAGTTTGGTTCTGTTCCTAGGATAATCTCATATGTACAGAGATTCCAAAATGTGAGAAGGAAAAAAGCATAACTGAAATCAAACAGGGTCCTAAGTATTTCAGATATAGGATATATAGCCTGAATATTGCTCACATTATGTATCCCACTACACTCTCTTTACTGTCTTGAGAAACAAGGCTGCTATGATTTGTTAGGACAGGGGTGTGTGTGTGTGTGTGTGCGTGTGTGTGTGTGTGTGTGTGTGTGTGTGTGTGAGTATGAGTTGTTTATTCATAGTTACTGAGGGGCAGTTGAATCTCAAGGATCTTTTTTTCTCGTCTTAGCTGTATGTAATGAGGACTCTGCAAATAACCAGGAACCCGAATTTCTTCTTCAGTCCCATCCACAGAATTTGGATCTGTTTACCTGCCATGCTCTGGAATCTCATAAACCAACCAATATTTATTCTCAGGTATATAAGATCTTAAGGGCCAAGGGTGGGGCAAATACTTCCTAGGGCACCACCACCACTGAATATTAGAATTCTTTCAGATTTTCCTCCAGACTAGTGCATGCTTAATCACAGCCCGGGAGAGCCAAGGAAAGTTGAATGACTGCCGTTATTATCAGAGAAGTTAGAGGAAGGGAATTATGTAGCAAGTATTTCTGTCATGCTTGCATAGTCCTCAAACCTACTCAGGCTCAGCCCTCAAACCTACTCAGGCTCAGCCCTCAAACCTACTAAGGCTCAGCCCTAGAGACAGGAGAAATAAAACTGAGAGCTTTCAGGACAGCCTATAAGTGGAAAGCAATCTTCTCCCTTGTCAGAGTTATATTTGAAGCAAATAGGTCAAGATCATAGGTCATATATAGATCATTACCTCGAGGAAAGAGATGCTGTCTGGGGACATCCTCCCTGTATATATACTGAGACCTTCGGCAGACTGCATCTTGAAGTCACACATTGGATCTGTCATGCCCTGTGTTCAGGCTCTGCTATAGTCTTGTGAGTGAATTTCTCAATGATCCTGAAACTTCTGTCGTGTTCCAGGACTCTGTGACATTCCAGGACATTGCTGTGGACTTTACAGAGAAGGAATGGCCTCTGTTGGATTCTTCTCAGAGAAAACTGTACAAAGATGTGATGCTAGAGAACTATAGCCATCTGACTTCACTTGGTAAGGCTCTTACCACCCCCTAATCTATTCCAGAATGAGATGGATTTGCCCATGTACTCAATCCAGCAACTGGATGGAGTTTACAGAACAGCTGAGAATAAACAGAGCTCCTCCCCACCCTCCCGAGTTTTCCCATCCATCTCATTGACATTGGAGATTTTGAAGTGTATCTTAGTTTGGTCATAAGTTTTTTATGATAAAAATTCCTCATTTTTTACTGGGGAGATGGCTCAGTGGATTAGCGCACCTGCATAAGCATGAAGACCTGAATTCAAATCCCCAACACCCATATAAAAAGTCGGGCACAGTCCCACGCATGTCCCTAACCCCAGAGCTGTGGGTTTGGTGGACATTAGAAACAGAAAGGTCATTAGGATTTATTGGCCTCCAGCCTAGTTCCATCTTCAGTGAGAGAGCCTATCTCCAGGGGCAAAGGTGGAGAGTGATGGAATAAGATTCCAGCATCCTCCATCCTTTGTCCTGTGTGTGTATACTGCAAGCACACCTGTGCCTATATTACACACAGTATGTACCGTCGTACCTGTGCACACAGACACCATTAAAATTTTCCCAATCTTGACATGTGCAAAGCCTTCGATTCCAACTCTAGCACTGCTTTAAAAAAGAAAAGTCCCCATTCTTTTAGCAGGCAGAAGTTAAGGGTATGTATGTTTTTGTTTTTTATGAAAAGTTTTTACTGTGTTCCTTAGAAATGTGACGCCATCATTTTGCTGCTCCTAAGTCAGCCTTATCCACCTTCAGAAAATCCTGAAGACCAAAATGTTGACCTCAGTCTAATGGAAGGGGTTGTCCTCTGCACGGTCCTTCTTCAACATGTGTCTTTCCCTGTGAGTAGGGTATCAGGTTGGCAAACCGAGCCTCATCTCACACTTGGAACAAGAGGAGGAGCTGAGGATGGAGGAGAGAGGCATTGAGCAAGGTGCTTCTCCAGGTGGGTGCACACCAGGCACACAGATGTGCTTTTGGCTGTCAGCTCTAGTCAACATGGGAGTAGAGGGAAAGGATTGGTCCGTTTCATGTCCCTGTTAACAGACTATCCCAGCTTGATGATATATATACAGAAAAGGTTTATTTAGTTCACAGTTCTGAAAGCTCAGGAACATGCTGCCCTCATCCTGGTGCCGGCTGTGTCTTAGTATGATGTATGGTATTTGTATAATCAGGTTTCTAGGTGCTGGGACAACATACCTGACACTAAGCAACATAAGGGAAGAAGAGTTTATTTGTTTTAGAGATCCTTGGTTTAGTTCATGTAGACAGGAATTGCACAGCAGCGGGAACATGAGGTGACTGGTCACATTGAATCTGCATTCACGGAGTATGGAGATGCTGATGCTCAGTTTACTTTGTTCTTTTTATTCAATCTGAGATGCCCCTCCCCACAGCACATCATGCTGTAGCCCACATTCAAGGTTGGTCTTCCCTCCTCAGTTAAACTTTTCTCAAAATCACCTTTGTAGATACACCAAGAGATATGCTTCCGTGGTGATCCTAAATCTAGTCATGTTAACAGTAGAAGGTTAACTATGGAAGCATGGTGGTGTAAGTGTGTTCAAGACTGACTTCATCTTGTGAGACAGGAAGCAGAGCAATAGGAGAGGCCAGCGTTTGTGGTACAGTGGTCCACTGTTTCTTTATTTTGTTTTTTGTTTTTGTTTGTCTCTCTGTAACCCAAGCTGACCTCAGACTCATGATTCTCCCACCACAGTCTCCTGAATGCTGGGATTATAGGCCTGGGCTGTCTTACCTGGCTTTATGAAACAGCTTTCATTTGCGGGAAGTAATTCACTCTCTGAGACCAGTAATTCCATTGGAAGGCTGTGCCAGTAGTGACCTATTACCTCACAGTCGGCACACGCCTTTAAAGGGTCTGCCATTGCAGTGTCCAGGGACTGGGGATGAACCTCCACTGTAGGAACCTTTGGACAGATATCGTCCAAACTTTAGTGTGTTAGTCATGCTAGATAATGTCACCCAGGAGACAAAGGAATATTGCTTGTCTTACTATCCATTTCTCAAAAACCCTTTGATGGCTGTAATTCCAAGACTGTCTCATTCTTCAATACTCAGTCGTCGAGCTCTTTTATAATCTGTGTGAATCTGAATTGACTTCCATTTCCTCCCATCACTGCCAAGTATCTTAGCACAGGAAAGTTTGCTCATTTTAGTGTTCTTTTCTTTTTGCCCTGCCTGCTTCATGACTAGTACTTACCACAAGGTCCACTTGTTTCTATCACTGGCATCTTGTCATTTTTCTTTTATAGTAAGTTAAAATTTCCACTTTATTTCAGATTGGGAGACTTCGTCTAAAACCAAGTGGTCCATTCTTTTGGAAGATATTTTTGGCGAGGAAGCATCCACTGGTATGACAGTGGTAAGATTTCTTTGAGATAATTCTGGCTCTAGAAGGATAAGGCTACTACAGTTAGAAAATGGGTTCACTCAAGAACCAGTCAAGTGGCATCTTTAAGAGGAAACAGAGTTCCAGAAGTGCTGAGTACAGTTGTCCCTTGGTGCCAGGGGAACTGGTGCCAGGGGACTTCCTGTGGATAAGAGTGCTCGTTTTCCTTGAATAAAGTGGCACTTATATTATTTGCCTATAACCTACATATATTCTGCTGTATTCTTTAAATTATCTCTAGATTACTTACAATAACTAATGTAGAGTGGTATATAAAATTTGCAAATAGGTCTTTTACTGTATTATTTAGAAAATGACAAAAATTGTACGTGTTTAGTATAAATGTAGTTATTTTTGTCTTTAAATAGTTTGAGACTGAGATTGTTGACGTCTGGGTATGGGACCCTTTGATATTTAGACCTACTGTTTTGTCAGTTTGGGGAGACTCCCAAACCTAGCTTCTTCGTTTATAGTTCAGGTAAGTAAATATTTCTGTGAGTAGTGGGACTTGATTTTTGTTTTAAACTGTAAACAAAGTTTGTATGCCAAAAACCTTTATAAAGTAGTACACATAAGGCCTAATGGCGTAGTAGCCACCTTTTCTGCTTTGTTTTGTCTTGACAAAATCTTGCTGTGTAACCCAGGGTAGCCTGGAACATGAAATCTTCTCTCAGCATTCTGAGTGCTGGGATAACAAGTGAGTCACTGCTACCACTTTGAACCATATTTCTCTTTGCTTAGATGAGACAAGAATAGTACATTTGTACTGCAAATTATGACAGCTTATGGCACAGTAATGTGCTTCTCTTGGTACTCAATTATGCAGGTGTGAAAAGTAAGAGTGAAAGAAGCTAGTAGGATAGTTTAATGTTAAACCACATGCTGAGCATGCATGAGGCCTTGGGTTCAACAATCAGCACCCAAAAATAATGTAGAAAATGCCAAAGACAGCTCTCGTCTCTTAACAGGAAAAATCTGATCTTGGGGAGCAATCTGTTGAATATACTCACCTATTTGAAGTCTTCCACATGGACACTCATCTTACTCAACCAGTGGGAAGGCCCACAAGCAAGAGGCCCTATCACCGCCATAGCTGTGGAGTTTCATTCAAGAACAAGACCCACCTGACTCAGCATGTGAGCATGTACGATGACAGAAAGATGCATGAATGTCACCAGTGCCAGAAAGCCTTTACCACAAGTGCTTCCCTTACAAGACACCATAGGATACACACTGGGGAGAAGCCTTACAAGTGCACCGACTGCGGCAAAGCCTTCAATGACCCCTCAGCTCTGCGAAGCCATGCGAGAACACACTTGAAAGAAAAGCCATTTAGCTGTAGTCAGTGTGGCAATGCTTTCCGGACGCTCTCAGCCCTGAAGATACACATGCGAGTTCATACTGGTGAGAGGCCCTACAAGTGTGATGAGTGTGGCAAAGCCTATGGACGGAGCTGCCACCTCATTGCCCACAAGCGGACCCACACTGGAGAGAGGCCCTATGAGTGTCAGGATTGCGGGAAGGCCTTCCAGCACCCCTCCCACTTGAAGGAGCATGTCCGGAACCACACCGGGGAGAAGCCCTATGAATGCACACAGTGTGGCAAAGCCTTCCGCTGGAAATCTAACTTCAATCTGCACAAGAAGAACCACATGGTCGAGAAAACCTACGAATGCAAAGAGTGCGGGAAATCCTTCAGTGACCTCCTGTCACGGAGAAAACACATGAGGGTCCATATTGTGAAGAAACCAGTTGAGTGTCGCCAGTGTGGGAAAGCCTTCCGGAATCAGTCTATCCTAAAAACACACATGAACTCTCACACTGGAGAGAAACCTTATGGATGCGATCTCTGTGGGAAGGCCTTTAGTGCAAGCTCCAACCTCACTGCACACAGGAAGATACACACTCAAGAGAGACGCTATGAATGTGCTGCCTGCGGGAAGGTCTTCAGTGATTACCTGTCACGGAGGAGGCACATGAGCATCCACCTGGTAAAGAAGCGTGTGGAATGTCGGCAGTGCGGGAAGGCTTTCAGGAATCAGTCTACTCTGAAGACGCACATGAGAAGTCACACAGGTGAGAAGCCTTACGAGTGTGACCACTGTGGAAAATCTTTCAGTATTGGCTCGAACCTGAATGTGCACCGGAGGATCCATACTGGGGAAAAGCCATATGAATGCCTTTCGTGTGGGAAATCCTTCAGTGACCACTCATCCCTTCGAAGCCATGTGAAAACCCATCGAGGAGAAAAGCTTTTTGCGCCATCTGTATGGAAAAGACTCCAGTGAGTACCCAGACTCAGAGGAAACATGGTAGGTATGATGAAGTCACAAATCTTTTATGAGCTGTTCATTTAAAGAATTCAAAAGAGTACACAGAACTTAGGGGAAAATCCACTTTGTACAAAGACTGAGAAGACTTGAATTGGTTTTCCACACTTGGGATATCTGTAAGAGCATAGGCAGTGGGAGGACGTTTGTCTTGAGTATAGAGAAACTTTCAACATGTCAAGCTTTTAAATGCACAGGAACTTAGGGAGCAACACCTCAGTCAGCTTGGCATTTAATGTAAAGATAACATAACGTCAGCAACATTTTTCACCTTCTGGGCACACCAGGGAAATACCTGTCAATACAGCAAGTAGGAAAGCTTTCTGGTCTCATGTTCCCCATGGGAGAATCACAGTAAAGAGAAAAATCATGAAATAAAGAATGTGGGAAGGTCTGTAATGGTATGAGCAAACTGACCCACTGTTTATTTTTGTGTAGGTCACAAGCCAAAGTACTTATTTGTACATGGCCCTCAAATTCTGATACACTTGCTGTTTATTTTCAAAGCTTTGCCAGGCTTTGGTCAACAGCACTGGTTCTCAACCCACTGCAGCTTTGCCATGCAGGACATATTTGACAATTTCTGGACAAACTTTTTTTGGTTTTAGGATGGAGAAAGTGGTGCTGTTGGCTATGTAGCAGGAAAACATCAGAGGTGCTGCTAAATATTCTACAGTACAGAGGAGCCATCCACATCAAAGGATTATGTGGACTAAAATAGTATTGCTGAGTTTGAGAATCTCATTCCTGAATTATTGTCTACTGCAATTCATCAATTTTTGCAATTTCCATGAATCCTCACATTAGGAAAAATATTTTACAGCTTTAAAAAATTCAGTGAAACACAATTCTTTCTGGAAATGTATGAGAACTTGCACTACTGATAAATCTGTCTGTGGAAATGATTTTAGCCACAGTTCCCTTATCTATGTGTATATACCAGTCTTACATCATGAAAATAGACTGCAACTCACTAATTTTCTTTAAAGATTATGCTTCTCCAAATAACCCTTGGACCTCATCATAAAAGATGTGTATATGGTATTTTTTACTATAGCTTTATTCTTGTTTTAGTTTCCCTTTGGGGAACTTAATCTGACTGATGGTATATTCAGAGTTGTGTTGTATTATGCACTGAGTACTGTGGGTATTTTTTGAGTACCTGTATCAAATGCATTGTAGTCAAAGCATGAAGTCTTCCTACATGGATTCTTTGGGTGGTTCTGGCTTTCTGTCCTGACATAGACCTCTAGTTGTTTCCTCAGTATCTATTCTTAATATCCTTCCAGATTCAAATAATCCAGGTTCTATCCAATTAACATAGGGTGCTATTTTAAGAACTCTCTTACAGATTTTCTTGCAATTAGTATTACCTACATTCTATGACCCTGGCCATTGACAGATATGCAGAGGCCCTTGTTCGGCTTTTTTGAGAAAAAGCTCTTGAAAAAAGGTCTTATTAATCTGGATTCTTCTTTTCTCATTTTGTTCTTTGCTCCTTTGCTCTTATCACCTTGTAAGAACCAGTACCTCATGTTTAAAAAAAAAAAAATCCATCTTGGAACCCTGAAAATGAAAGCTACTATCTAAAGAGGACACTAGAGAAGTCACAGTAATCCTGTCCTATGACTTCTGGAGGTATGTACCCTGGTCCTGGATTTGTTCCTTCTTGACTTTCTATTTCCTGAGAATACAATAAAACTGATTACAGGTTTGCAGTCTGGTGAATGTTTATTTTTCTAAATGCTTTATTGGTTAGAAGTGGGTTTCCAACCCTGTTGAAAAATATGCTCCTCTGAACCCTGAACCGGTACCTTTAATATTTGGGAGTTCATCACTGCTACCTGTACATACAGGTATAGTGGGTACTCTTCCTTCCTTCCTTCCTTCCTTCCTTCCTTCCTTCCTTCCTTCCTTCCTTCCTCCCTCCCTCCCTCCCTCCCTCCCTCCCTCCCTCCCTCCCTTCCGGCCTTCCTTCGTAATGATCAACCAGCATCTCTTTTTAATAACATTTTATTCATATCTTTGCTTATTTATTTCTTTAGTCTGTGGTGGCGGCAGGGGTGGGGATGGGGGGTGGCTTACATGTAGAGATCAGACAACAGCTAGCAGGAGTGCAGGAGTTGGTTCTCTCCTTCCATCATGTGGGTCCCATGCAATGAGTTTAGGTAGTCAGGCTTAGCAGTATGCACTTTTACCCACTGAGGCATCTTGCCGGTTTCATGTTTGTTAAATTTTTAGGGGTACATTTCAAGTTGCTGATTCACTTACACACTGGTTTGCTTTACTTGTTTTTTGATGGATGTGTATAGAAGCTCTTCAGCTCACTATAGGGATATATCTCAATAAACTTGCTCTATAGTCAGAAATCAAGTCATTCCATCATTAAATCCAGACTCTCAACAGTGGACTTGGAGCCTAGTATGTCCACTATAAACATGTAAACTTGAAAAGCCTAAGTGGATCTGTTAGTTTTTATACAAGCCCCAGAAGGCAAATACTGTCAGCACTTCCATTTTTCATGAGTTTAGGTTAATTGTCTGAGACCAGCTTGTTGGTAAATAATTCCTGAGGTTTGGATCCTGGTGTGTGAATGAATGTCTGTTTTATGGTAGGTGGTGATCATTGATGTGTAGGATCTTCTAAAACCATGCTTCAGGATCCTTACTCTGCTGCCACTTTCATTCTAGTTGGCTTCAGGACATCTAGTGTATAAGTTCATTGTGTATCAATAGTAGCAGCTGCAGTGGGTGAATCCTTAAGCCTAGTGTTGAGAGGGAATGTGGGGCTTAAGCAGCGCTTTAGTGTAAACAGGTGCATAAGCAGAGGTATGGCGAGTGTGTGCCTTATTGTAAACTGAAGAAGCGAGTCCTTGGTAATTCAGAAGCCGTAGAGTGCCATGCTCAGTGAGGTAGGAGAATGATAACTCCCCAGTTTCGGTTTTCCAAATGACTATAGCTGCTTTTCGGTGACAGAATAAAAATGGGCAGGACACAGCCAGAAGCCAGCTAGAAAGGCTTTACAGAATTCCTGTTAGGTATGGTGGTGGCCAGATGATTAGTGGTTGGTGTAGCTATGGATTAAGTCACTAAATAGAGCTGTGGTTTCATTTTCCATTTGATACCATGGTTCTGTATTTCAAAATAGATTCCAGGAGTTTGAAATTGCTTAGTCCTATCAATAATATGCCAAGGTCATTTCTTTTTTTTTTTTTAAAGATTAATTTTTCTTTTATGTGTATGAATGCTTTGCCTGCGTGTATGTATATATATGCACCTTGTTCATTCCTTGTGCCCACAGAAGCCAGAATAGGGTATCATCCTTTGGAACTGTAGTTACAGTTGGTTGTGAGCTACCACGTGGGTGCTGTGAACCAAACTCAGGTCTTCTGCAAGAGCAGCCAGTGATCTTAACTGCCACACCATTGCTCCAATCCTGTCAAGGTCATTTCTGTAGTAATTGTGTAAAAATATAGTTGTTTTAAAACAGATTTTTCCAAAATGTAACACACATAAAAAGCAGTTCCAAAGTGTACAGGTAAGTTAGTTATTACAGGTACATGGTTTAGTTGATTTTATCACCGTTTCATTGGTATTTCAGGTATACTACTCAGTCATTTGATATAAGTTGTTTACCAACATTCTCTGCCTGTAGTTTTTCCTTGTCCAACAGCGTTGACTAGTACTGTACTGCTAGTCCGGTGATAAACAGAAGAGACTGTGTGCAGGCTTACTTTATGGGAACTGCTTCTTGTGTTTTTCCATTAATTGTGATAGGTTTTTTTTTTTTTTTTTTTTTAATCTTAGGATGTAGGTATTTAATTCGGTCCTCCCACGTACCTTCTGCCTCCCATACTTTTTCTACCAGGCATATGATAACTGTGTTTAAGACACTTTGAAAAAGTCTCAGGCACCCATCAGCAGCGGGGTAAGTCTATGCAGATCCCAGACTTCCGTCTTGTAGGTAGTGTTGACATTCCTCTGTTGGAACTGCCATTTAGCTCTTTGACCTTGCTACATGGAGAAACAGCAGAAACTGCCCCAACACATCTTAAGAGAATCACAGAAACAGAGGGAATCTTTCTTAGTTTGTTTTTAGTCAGGATATCACTATCTTAGGCCGGCCTCAGAGGATGACTTTGAAATCTTGATCCTCCTGGAATTACAGGCATGTAACACCTTGCCTGGTATTTATCTTTCCAGCAGAACTGAGTTTTTGATAACAGGATTTTTTTCTCTCTCCTTAGAGACCTTGTTATAATGGATAATGCATTTGCCTGCATTATTGTATTTGCAAGTAAGTTGGTAGGAGAACAATGACATTTAACAATTCATGCATGGGAGCCTAGTTAATTCTCAGTGTATATGGCATTTTTGCTTTTCTTATTTTAAAATACTGTCTTTCCGTAGCCAGGTTGGACTGGAAGCCATGGTTTTCTTGTCCCCTCTCCTGGTGCTAGAATTGTAGCTGAGTACCACCACATCTTGCTGGCTACATCATTTATTTAGTAAACTTTTTCTCAACTATGTTAAAACGTTATTTGTGCTGTAATGTTCTCCTATATCTTGGATATTAACAGATTAATTCTATTAACTGTATGCTGTTGGCCTTCAGTAGCTTCCACATGTCTAAGCAGCCCACCCCACAGATAAAATTATTAGAAAAGAAAGTGTTGCTGAAGTGCACTCTGTCGTAAGGCTTGCTTTGGTTGTACCTGTACAGATCATCTGTAAAGGCTGTATTCTTTGTTATTGTTCCCTAAAAGCATAGTTTATGGATTTTATTAGGTATTATTATAAGTCATCCATATATGATTTAAATAAATGGGAAGATTTACATATGTTTTCTACAAATACCATGTCTTTTTTTTTTTTTTTGTATAGGGAATGTGAATTTTTTATATTTTTTAAAATATTTTTTATATTTCTGTGAATATATTTTTGTCTGTGTATATGCAAGTGCACCCATTTTGTGTAATACCTGAAGAAGTCAAAAGAGGATGTTGGATCCCCTGCAACTGGAGTTAAAAAGAGTTATTAACCACCATGTGACTGCTGGGAACTAAACCCAGGTCCTCTGTAAGACAAGCTAACACTCTTAAGTCTTACGTACCCTAATCTACACAAAGCTTTTGGAGTCAGATTACAAGCAGATGTATATAGCAACATGATGATAAATGCTATGAGGAAAAACATTGTAAAGGTGTCAAGTGGATTAGTGTCTGATTTGTACATACTGTCCCCAGATAGCCCTCAGTACAAGTTCATCCATTGGGGTCTAGTCAGCCTATCTAGAGTTTCCTCCCTTTAAGAAGATCAGCTCTTCCTCATTAGCAGTAATCAGCTGCTGATATGCTGTAGTTTGTACATATTCTAGGCTGCCTGACCTTTTTAGGAAATAGTTTTCACAGAAATCCCCAGGAGATGATTACATTTCAGCTTCTCAGTCTCTTAGCATAGAGGCAGGTGGGAAGTGAGTTTCACATGCCTTCTGAGGAAGTGCCTAAATGTTTCATTCTCTTGTGGCCAAGCAGTTCCAATTGCTCTGTAGTACTGTATTTGCTTGGTTCTCAGGTAGCTGGAATTGAGAAAGGTTTGCTTAACCATATCAAAACTTCAATTCTTTTTAAAAATTTATTTTGCTTTATTTTTTTGAGGCGGTGTCTCCCTGTCGACTTAATTTACTGTATAGAGCACAGTCTGACTTCACTCTCACAAAGATCCACCCACGTCTGTCTCCCCAAGTGCTGAGATTAAAGGCATGCACCAAAATCTTGACCCTTACTTGTGTTTTTTCTTTTTAATATTTCCATTTTATTTTATGTGTATGAGTGTATTGCAAGTCCACCTGTTTCGTGCAGTGCCCACAGAGGTAAGAAGAGGACATTGGATTCCCTGGAACTGGAGTCATGGATGGTTGTTAGCTGTTGTGTAGGTGTTGAGGACTGAACCTGGGTCCTCTGCAAGAGCAGCCAGTGCTCTTAACCGCTGAGCCATCTCTTCAGCCCTCACCCAATGTTTTTAAAGGCACCTAGGTTAGCAGTTTCTTTTTTTGCAGGACTAGTGGTGGAGCCCAGGCCTGTGGGCATGCTGGGTAAGTACTGTACTCTGAGCCACACCTCAGCCCAAATCTTTGTTCTTTTTAAATATTTTACGTGTGTGAGTGTATTGCCTGCATGCGTGTAAGTGCACTAGTGTCAGGCACTGCCCACAAAGGACAGGAGGGCGTTGGATCTCCTGGAATTGCGGGTACAGTGGTTGTTAGCCGCTGTGTGAGTGCTGAGAATTGAGCCCGGGTCCTCTGCAAGAGCAACCACTGAGCCATGTCTCCAGCCCCACCAAATCTTCATTCTTAAGTGTATTCACTTTTGTCTGCTTTGGCCTCTGAGATCTTAATATTTACCTCAGGAAAAATCCTTCAGTTTAAGCAACACAGGGTACACTATGTGATACTGCTAACTTACTTGATTACAGATTAAAAGCCCAGTTTTGAAACCAGTTTATTCCATGAGGTTCTAAAATGAACAAACATGTTTCCCATAGACAAGTTACAGCTTTGGGCTCTGAAACTATCTTCACTAACATTTGTGATACTTTTTTAAGTAGTTTCTCTACCTCACCCAAGAAGCATTGCTTTCTTTAAAAAATAACACTATACCCAAGCCTAAGTGGCATGTCTAGAATGCAGCCTCTGCACCTAAGGGTCATGGAACATAGAACAAGGGATAAAGAGAACACTAATACAACTCAGTTCTCGTCAATGAAGCTCCCTGCAAAGGTAGAGAAGAGCCTGCAGAGTATGTGTCCTGGGACAGGATTCCCATAGTAAATTGCACACACCCAGGGTTCAGGGACCATTGTGGAAGAGGAAGTGGAAAGACTAAGCCAAGGAAAAGATATAGGAGCATATGGAGATAGAGTCCTACAGGTTCCTTGGATCCTGCTCATATGGAATCCACAGCAATGGTGTCAGCATGCAGAAGATTCATGCATACTTAAGCAGACAAAACCCCAGCATAGAACTGGAAATGGACAACAGGTTCCAATTTTAGTCAAAGAATTATTGGCGGCTGATTACTGCTAGTGAGGAAGAGCTCATCTTAAAGGGAGGAAACTCTACTAGATAGACTGACTAGACTCCAGTGGATGAGCTTGCCCGGAGGGATATCTGTGGACACTAACTTGACCTGATAGGCCTTAACACAAATGACAATATATGAATTCCAGTGAGTATGCAATCGGAGGGTGCAGATGGGAGGTGGTATTAAGATGATTAAGATTATGAAATAAAATTTACAAAGAATATAAGAATAAAACAGTTACATTGAAAATTTTTGTGTATAGGTTGGAAAATTTGGAAAGAAAATGTCAAGCTCACAGCAACAGTAATAAATTTCACAGTATTGAAGTTTTGTCTGGGTTAACTTACTGTCTCTTCCAGCAACCCTGCAACATTGTCATTTACCTTCTGCAGAGGAAGAGGCAAAGGAACGGTTGAGGGCAAACATCGAATGCTACAGCTGACCTTCACATCCTCAAGCTGGGGAAGGATTTGGGTTTAGTACATGATGGACAGGTGCATTTCAGGGCTTCTAAATCTTCTAATTGCTGGAATCCCCTATACCCTTTCCTCTTCACTCCCAGTCTTCCACAGTTTCTGAGTATGCTGCCGGAGGGACAGCTGCATCTCCCTGTATAACACTGCTGACTGTTCAATAGGTCAAAAGTTCTAAGCTCATTAGTAAAAAAAATAGCAGTCACTTACTGGTTGTTGCCTAATGTTGGAGAAAAGGCTGTATACCCTGGAGGCTTGACCTAGGAAAGAAAACTTAGTACTGAGAAAAGTAAAGTCATTTGCTTAATTAGGAGACTTGGGAAATAATAGCACTAGTGCTCCCTCTGCCTAATTCACATCTGTCTTGAGAGTTTTCCTTCTGCAGTGTTCGGCCCCGCTCCTTTAGTTCTGAATTGGCTGAGCGAAACAGTTTATTGGAATAACTTTCAAAGGATTGGACATCAGGCAGGAGGACCGCAATCTCACATCAGGGGAGCCAGCTATGAACCTCCAGCGTTCCCCTCCAAGACGGTGACCCGCCACTATGCCAAGCGCCTCCTACTCCATCCATCCTGTCCAGCATCTGCTCCCACTGCTCACTGGCTGTGTGTGCATGTGCAGTTGTGGCACTTTCTATCCCCGGGGCTCCCTAATAGCCCCCAGCATTCCCTCTGTTTTCTCTCCTCCTCATGTCACTGGTTGGTTGGAAAGTGATTGAGTCTATTGGCTCCATTTCCATCAAATTCCTAGAGGCATATCTGCTGTTTGTATCCAGAGCACACCTCCATCATTGGGCATGTCCGCCAGTGGGTGTATCTATTGTGCCAGAGTGAAATCCCCACTAAATTCACTACAACATCAGTTCACAGCTACTGAACTCCTGTTGGTACTTAAGTGGCCTGGGGCTCTTTCCCTGCCTATTCTCAGAAAAGACAAAATAACTTACATGGTGTCTTTTCTGGGAACTTGTCATTGCAAGCTAGTCTAATCTAACTGTAGGGTTTTTATTCCTGGTGCATCTCATACATGACCAATCTCTGGCTTGTGTAACGTGTTTAACTTCCAGTCAAATTAAACATTTTCCTCTAGAGACTTCAGTATGTATACACTGAATGTTAAGTTCTTTTTGTTTATGTTTTAAGAAGGAAAAAATTTAGCAGAACATGGCTTTATCTTTAACTGAATAAAAGGCTAAGGAGCAGATATATTAACAGTAAAAAAATTAGAATCCAGGAGATCTGAAAGGGGACATTGAACTTAAGGTAGAAGCATGGAGAGTAATGCAAGCATAGTGTAGAAAGCTTATTAAAAGAAAGAATGAACAAGGCTGGGGAATAACTCAGGGAGAGCAGGTGCATGAAGCCCTAAGTACATATGCCTCTCCTGAGTGCAGTGACACAGAAATTAAAAAGTTTTATCTAATTTTTGAGATAAGAGAATGTTATGGAATGAGGTAAAGCTGAAGCAGTAAGATGGAACAGGATGGGGAACGTTTTAGTATGCTGGTGCAACCATGGGTTACTTAACATAGACATAGGGTTCCAGTAGAAAATATCACAAACTACAGTGTTCTTCGGAGGATCTCTGCTTCTGTTTGCTTACATGCCCTCAGAGCAGTCTACTCAAATGGGTGAACCCTAGGTGGAGCTGCACTTGGTTATCTGAAAGTATCAGAGAACTGAATCCTTTATTTTTGAGACAATGCTTCACGTAGCCCAGGCTGGCCTCCAACTGGAGCAGATTGGGATGATTGTGAACTTCTGGTCTTGCTACCCATGTAAAGTGCCAGGGCTACAAGCATCCACCACCACACCCAGTTCATGTAGTCCTAGGGATCAAAGATTTCAGGTAAGCAAAACATCCCTAGCCTTACGGTAGCCATTTAGTTACTTTTCTGTTGCTGTGATAAAACATTGTGACCAGGCCAACCTAATGGAAGGAACAGTTTTATTTGGGCTTATGGTTCCAGAAGGTTAGCTTCTATTACAGTGGGGGAGGCATGGCAGGAGGCAACCAGATCAGAAAGCTGAGTGCTCACATCTTCAGTCAGGCACAGGAAATGGGCAGCAATGTAGAAGGGCAAGGTGATGAACTCGCAAAGCCCACCCTTAGTGGTGTGTTTCCTCCAGAAAGGAGTGACCTCAACCCATGGGATGTTCTAATGTGGGAGGGACATATGCAAATAGCTACCCGCCTGGTCTGTTGCTCTCATGTGTTAATAATAGAAATGAGTGCATGCATGAAATTTAAACTTGTAAAATGCTTAATTCTTATTGGATGTTTCAAATTGTAACTGGTCGCACTGCAGAGACCCTATAAAAGCTTCTTTCTGAGCATGATTGAGGTGCACCTGCTTCCAAGTCTGGCAGCCCAGTCGCCTGAAATAAAGTATCTTGCTATTTCATACAGATGGTGTTGGATATTTTATTTAGATCCATAACATATGCATGCATACACATCTGAGCATATATACACCCATGCATTAACACCACATACACATGCACATGCAAAAATAAAAGTAAAGTAAAAAGAGGAGAATGTAGCTCGGTGGTAGAGCATTTGTCTAACATGCCTAAGACCTAGAGTTCCATTTCCAGCACTGGAAAAAATTTTATCTCCAAGAAGTAATTAGTATGGTAGTTTAAAAAAGAAGTATAGAATAGGAGGCTAAAGAGGGGTCTCAGTGGTTAGAAATACTGGCTACTCTTGCAGAAGACCTGGCTTTGGTTCGCAGCACCCATATAGTGGCTCACAACAGTCTGCATGTAACTCCAGTTCCAGGAGATCAGATGTCTTCTTCTGACCTCCAGGGGCACTGCACTCACATGGTACACATACATGCAGGCACATCAATTTAAAATTAAAAACCAATATTTTAGATTAATGAAAGAACGAGTTATAGTTGCAGGTGATGCATTATTTGTCTAGGGGTTATTGTTGGGTTATTTTCTCAGCCAATTAAAGACATAAAAGGCAGGAAAAATCTCACATCTGAAGAGAGCAGCAGGCAAACAGACTTTTACTGAAAGATAAGCAATCACATCAATACAGATAATCACACACAGATGCACACAGAAAGACGAAGCTCTCCACGAGTGCAGAGGGGACCCGGAAACCTAGATTCAATGCCCTTAGGGGGCGCTCAGACCTTTTAAATGTTTTAGTAGTTTCCACTCCCCTAATTTTGGATTGGTCAACTTTAAAAAGTGGGTGGTGTTGGGTCATATCTCTGAGCTCAGACATCCAGGGCTACCTGAGTCTAAGCATGTCTGTTCAAACAGCCTTATTGGAGTTAAAAATAAAGCCTTCCTGCCAGACCAAGAAGTACCAGGAAGTGATCCTTCTTTATTACTTCTCAGTGACTCTGTTTGCTAACTAGGGATTTAGTCCCTTACATATGATGAAGAGCAGACAGAAGATTTTTTTTTAATGTTGTCACCTTGATAATGAGATCCAGATAATGGACCATATGTGTGTGGGAGTATCTTGTAGGATCACTAGAGTTGAGTTATGGGCATTTGTGAGCTGCCTGTCATGGGTGCCAGGAGCTGACCTCTGGTCCTCTGTGAGTAAACACTCAGACTTCACTCCATCTCCTCCCATATATTTTTTTTGTCACATTAAAAAAATTATGTATATGTGTTTTGCCTGCACGTATGTAAGTATATACCTATTGTCTAATACCAGTGGAGGCTGGAAGAGGGTGTCAGATCCCTTGGAACTGGAGTTATGGCTGGTTGTTAGCTGTCATGTGGATGCTGGGAACTGAACCCAGGTCCTTTTCAAGAGCAGCCAGTGCTCTTAACTACTGAGCCATCTCTCCAGTGCCTCCAGTATTTTAGTATTCTTTTTAAAAATAAAAAGCTTTATCATTATTACTATGTGGTATGTGTGTGATGCAATATGCAGGAAAACTGTGCAATGGTGTGTGTAGAGGTGAGAAGACAGTTGTGTAGAATCTGTACTCTCCTTCCACTTTTACATGGGTTCCAGGGACTCAGGTAGCTGGCTTACAAAAGTGACTTTACCTGATGAGCCATCTTATTGGCTAAGTTCCAGCATTCTGAAACATCGTTGGCTGACCATACCTCACAAGATCCTATTACATATTTTAGGAATAACTATGAAAGAGGAGTATGAATGCTCCAAACCCATCACACACACACACACACACATTAAGAAGACAAATACTAATTAGCCTGATCTAACTGCCACACGTGATACATACATAACAATTTTTAATGCAGTGCACCAAACATGTACAATTATATACCATCAAAAAAAAAAAATACGAGGCTGAAGAGCTGGCTCAGCAGTTAGGAGTGCTCCCGGCTCTTCGAGAAGAACGAGTGATGCAGGGGAGAAGCAGTATCCTATAGATTTCATAGTCTCATTCATAAAAGAGTGTAAGAATAGACTCAGATTGAAGCTTTTTATTAGAATTTAGGGAAAAATCCTCAGGGTAGGCAAGCCTTAAATCTCAGCAGCTGACTTGAGGAGAGGAATAGTGAAGAAAAGGAAAAAATATATAAAACCATGTGATTTAGAGCCTGCATAGAGGTCAGACACATGGTCAGTCACATACAGAGAGGAGAAAGGAGTTGTCAAGAGAAAGGCAGAGAAAGCTACAATGTTGGAACAGCCCAAGGCATTAGGGAAAGCATGTTTGGAAAAGAGGTAAAAGAAGAAAAGGAGAGATTACGCTTTTCTGAAGAATTTAGAAAAGTAGACAAGACATACAGAGACCTCATGTCTGTCCAAGTACGCAAGAACTGCCCTAAGAGTCAGGGATGCACTAGATATTACACTCATCTGTTTATCATAACTTAAAATGAACCCACCTTCCTAAGAATGGCCCTGTGATTAAGTGATTGACTAGCAAAACTGGAAAGTTGTGTCTTTATTCAGGCCAGAGAATCTTAGTTTTGACCAGTTTTACGGTTTTTGTTTGTTTTTTGCTATTGTAACAGCAAGTTCAATTCCCACACCCACATCAGGCAGTTCACAACTGCCTGTAACTTCAGTTCAAAGGAATCTGGCCTCCACACATGACATCCACATGCAAAAATACATAGATAAAAATAAAAATAAACCTTCAAAAATGACGTTTAAAAAAATAGCAAAAGAAGGGCTGGGGAAGTAACTCAGTTTGTAGAGTACTTATTGAGCATGCATGAGCTTTGCCACAATGCTACATAAATCTGGCATGGTGGTATGTGCCAGTGATTCCTGTTCTGGGAGGTAGAAACAGGAGAATCAAAAGTTCAAAGTCATCCTCAGCTACATAGTGAGTTTGTGGTCAACCTAGTCTACATGAGACCCTGTCTCAAAAGGAAAAGCAAAATGACAAGCCTTATGACAAAGGTCAATAATATCAGATACCTGGAAACTGAGGCAGGTGAACGGTGGCTTCAAAGCCAGTTTGGACTACAGAGTGTCTTCAAAACCAGTCTGGGAAACTTAGTGAGACCCAATTTCAAAAAATGTAAAAAGAGTGTGGGGGGTGTAGATGAGTGATATGTGGGTACTCATCTCCAGCACAGATGTGGTGCTCCAGCCATCCCAGAGAATGGAGAGCAGATGAACAAGTCCTCAGGCAGTCCAGAGTGCTACAGGAAAGAACTCCTGGGAGACTGTGTCGGTAGATAGCTCATTTATTGAAATCAAGGCAGGGGTTTATATAAAGAGGTCTGTCTGGCCGTTACTGAAGGCGAGAAAGTTCAAGGTGGGGTCTTTAGGTAAAGGTAGGAAGGTTGTAGGGCTGATGTGGAATTAAAGAATGAGGAAATGAAACCCAAAAACCTGGCTTTGATCTAGGATGATCTTTGTGGGTGGAAAAGAAGATTAAGCAACTGCTGAGGAATAAGGATGCCGAACCTGCAACGGCTTCCTAGGACCTAGGTCATAGCTTCAGGCAGAACAGGCCAGACTCCTACCATCCCTTCAGGGTATCTGGGGTCACTTCGCTTGATCAATGCCTTTTGCAATAGACCAGGCCCCACAGTGGTAGAGAGCCTAATTCAATTTTTGCTCTATTTTTAAAAATTAATTAAAACTTCAATCAAAAGAAATTTCTTTTACATTATGTTTTTCTGACTATGCCATGCCATGATGAAGCAGTCAAGTGAATGCCAATGTCAATTTTTTTAAACAAATTACCTAAGAATTTGTGGACCATCAGATTCCTGGGTGGTCTCAAAACCCTCAGAGAGATATTTCACCTCTCCCAAGCTCATTTCTGAGCCTTCAGATCTCATCAAGCCTGTAACACAGAGCACTACAGAGTACTCCAAACACTTTCTCTCTTGGTGCCTCGGTGTCAGGGAAGGTTTGGGGAAAAATTTTTTTTCACCGCTAGGAGAAAGCCAGGTTTCAACAGATGTGTAAGATCATCCATCAGGCTCTTAAAACAAAGTACAACAAAGGGGAGAGGAATTTTCCTTTCAAACAATGTGTAGAGCTGGAGATATGGCTCAGCAGTTAATAGTACTGCTCATGCTGCGGACAGGAGTTTCATTCCCAGCACCTACATCAGGTGACTCACAACTACCTGTAACTCCAGCCTGCAAACTGAGCTCTAGGGAATCCTTGCTTTCACCTACACTCAAGTGCACAAGTCCCCCTAACCACCCACATACATATAATTAAAAACAATAAAATGTCTTCACTAGAAAAGAATAATGTGGAGACTCCTGATGACACAGCAGTAGGATCCTTCCTTGGGCTTTGAGAATAAAGGAAAGTAGAAGATTCTATGAAGAAATAAGTTTAAGCAGCTTCCTGTTCTCTGTGTGTGTGTGTGTGTGTGTGTGTGTGTGTGTGTGCGTGTGTGTGTGTGTAAACAAGAAAGCACAGCAGGAGGGTGTATGTGTTAATGTGTATGGAAATGTGCATAGACATAAATGCCTGTGTGTGGAGGTCAGAGGTCAACCTCAGGTGTCATTTCTCAGACGGGACTCTCATTGGCCTGGTGCTTGCCTCTTTAGTTAGACTGGCTGGTCACTCCGCCCAGGGATCCTCTTACTCTTCCTTTCCAATGCTAGGATTACCGGTGCACCCCACCACCACACCAGGCCTTTTATTTGGGTGGGGATGGAACTCAGAACCTCATGCCTGAATGGCAAATACATTACCTATCAAGTAAGTTAGCATTCTGACTTCCTCTTAAGAACCGCAATCCTAACGACAAACACACAAGGGTAAGGAACTTCCTTGAGGTTCAGTAATTTTGGTGATTTCAAAGCCTGAGTATGTGAACTCAGAGCATAGCTAGTCATGCTGCATGAAAATGGACCTAATGGACCTAATAGGTGAGATGACTCAGCTGAAACCTGAAACCTGAGTTTCATCCCTGGGACCCACATGATGGAAGGAGAAAACCAGCTTCCCAAAGCTGTCCACTGACCTCCACAAGTGCACCCACAATAAATAAAGAAATAATTTAAATTTTTTTAGGTGTTATTTTCCTTCATTGGATCATTGACTGACTGAACATAGATAATCACAAAGAGGTTTAAGATAGTATGTAAAACAAAAGTTTCAAAGCTATTTTTGCAGGAGCTGTACAGATGGCTCAGTGGTTAAGAACACTGACTGCTCTTGCAGAGGGCCTAGGTGTGATTCCCAGCACCTACATGGCAGCTAATAGCTTCCCGGTACTCCAGTTACAGGAAAATCAATGCCCTCTTCTGACCTTTATGTGCATTGCATGACTCAGGTACACATACACACATGCAGGCAACATACTCATATACATAAAAAACAAAAAAAGCTCTGTTTGTTAAAAAATATTAACTCCTCATTTGGACCCACAGCCTGACTAAACACAGAGTAAATGCCTGACGTTTTGCCCTCTTGTGGTGGTGGTTGTTTTGGCTTCTGTTTCTTGAGACAGGGTTTCATTATGTAGCCTTGACTGACCTAGAACACCCTCTGTAGACTGGGCTAGCTTCCAACTCACAGGGATTCACCTGCCTCTGCCTCCCGAGGGCTGGGATTAAAGATGTGTACCACAACACCTGGCTCATGTGTCTTCATTTTGTCTCTGTCTTCTTCATCTGGGGTCTCTACCTTACCTCTGCAGGTGGGCATGTTAACCACTCAAGGACTTTCGTCTACCTAGCCTATCTCATCATTCTTCAAGAATGAAGGAATATGAGCAAGTTATTTTCTTAAGTCCTCAGGCAACTTGGATTCCAAGAACCTCAGAATCTGGCAGGACAGATGCTGCTCAGTAGAGGATGGTTACCTATAACAGTGATACTGCACCATAAAGCAAGAGGGACCCAGGTTGAGGCATAACAGTCACAAAGAGTTGTCAAGCACCTTGCACAGTCAGAACTGAGACCACAACTTAACCAGGATAGTTTAATTATGCTTAATTTTTGCTCCTACACTCAATTCTTCCTCATTAAAACTTAAAGCTCATATCAGCACCCCAAAGACAGTGTGTTGGATATCTTCAGTTGTCAACATCTGAAAAGATGGAAACTCAGTTGAAGAATTTCCTCCATTGACTGGCCTGTGGGCATGTCTGTGAGGCGTTTTATTGATTGTGAGTGATAGAGGAGGCCCAGCCCACAGAGGGTCATGCCATTCTCAGGCAGGTGGTCCTATGTTGTATAAGAAAACAGGCTGAGCACAAGCCAGGGGAATAAGCCAGTAAGCAGTATTCCTCCATGGTCTCTGCTTCAATTTCTGCCTCCAGGTTATTTCCCTGAGTTCCTGCCCTCAGTAATGGACTATCATTTGGAAGAGTAAGATGAAATAAACTCTTTCCTCCCTCCCAAAAATGTTCTGGTCAGTGTTTTATCACAACAGTAGAAGCCAAACTAATACACTTTGGATCATTGATCGCCTTTATTTGTTCTTTCCAATGTTGCTCCAAATTCAATAAATCTCTCTCTTTCTCTCTCTGTTCTTCACTGTTGCTTGTCTCTATAGTATATTGGAGAGAAGTGATCAAGGCTAGCTTGTTGGAGCAGCCAGAGTTCAGGACTTTGCCCTAAAAACACTAGTCAACTATGTAGTAGTGAGTAGTCAATTACTATTATTGGTGAACCCCATCCATGGACTTTCCTATGTTAAGTGGCTAGATGAGTGTTAGTAGGCTTAGCTCCATTGAGGATGGGTCTCCTCCCTCATGGTCAGCTTGAGATCCCACGTACTGATTCCCTGGTAACTCTATAAAGGGATGCATATTTTAACTCCTTAGGATTTAAAATACCATATGAAAAAAAAAAAACAAAGTTATCAGGGTTTTGTTCAGGCATATTAAAAGAAAAAGCTACTTCCTCCTGGTAAAAAGATTAAAATCTCTAGCCTAAAAAGAACAGAATATGTCTTGCATGGTGGTGCATGCCTTTAATCCCAGCACTCTGAAAGGAGTCACAGGTGGATCTCTGTGAGATTATTATAGCACCAAGACCCTGGGAAGGACCACTCAGACTCCAGATGCTCTGAATCAGCCAAATTGTATTAGTTGGCCAGCAACTGCACTCTCTTGGTTGGGATTTAGAGAGCACAGTACTGACTCAGAGGAAAGCAGAGCTTATAAAGGCAAAAACTGCATCCTGATGGAGCAGGTGGTTATACAAGATTACACAGATGTATTAAGAATTCTTTTTCTCTGTGAGGCATTGCTCCATCCCTCTAAGTACAGAATGACTAAATGAATGAAGCATGATTTCCAGTTAGGGAAACAAGAATTTATTTGGGGGTTACTTACAAAAGGAATTAACGGGAAGAAGGGGCGCCATCCTCGTCGTGAGGTCAGACTGCAGTTTGTTACATTCACGTCAGATCCACTGGCGGACCTCTGCCAAGATGCTGAACCACCACCTGAACAGCATCCCCTTCCCAGAACTCCCTGCTCCTCTCTTAGGCCCTCCTCCTCAAGTCACTCGTTGGTTGGAAGGTGGTGAACTCTGTTGGCTTCTTTTCCCACCAATCAAGCTCCTCAGGGAGTATTTTGGTCTCGGGTTTGGATCAATCCCTCAGATCGATTACTCGAGCTGTGGGCGTCTGTAACAATGGGAGTCTCCATTTTGCCAGAGGGAAACTTTAAATTCATGCCACAAAAGGCATGACATATTAGTTCCTGCAGCAGGAAAGCCAGTGGTTACAGAAACCAGTTAAGCATTAAGCAAGAGGTTACAAAAGCTGTAAGACATTAAGAGTCCTTGTGGAACTTTGCAGGGGTATTTTCCTACAGTTAATTCTGTTAATTCTGGAAGAGGCCAGTGATTAACTCTTCTTGAAACTGCCTGCCAGAGTCAGCTCGTTCTGGTGGCCTTATATGAAATGGAGGAATTCAGGCCACCACAAGAGCAGGAGGTAGAAATCGACTAGGCAGTTTAAAGAACCCTAAGGAAAAATGACCAATTTCTTTCCAGCTGAGAGCTGGAAATTCCCTTGGATCTGCCAGCAAACTTGTCCCTACCCTAAGCTAGAGATGACAGAACCACCTAATCCAAAGATGTCTCCAATCCTGCCATAGCTAGAGGCTGGGGATGCCAACAAGGGAGTCTTTTTTTTCCCCCTTAACCTCTTTTTCCTGAAGTAATACCCTGTTCCTGGAAGACAAGCTGAGGACATGCCTAGAACTTCAATGGACCTGAACATCTGGAATGAGGACTGAACTAACAAACTTGCCTCCTCCTTCTCTCCTCCCTCCACTATACCCTTATTAACTTGCAAGTAATGAGACCATTGTACTGTGCTTAATCAACTGTTGTCTCCAAAGGTTCTTACAGAATCTCCTGACTGAGCGGTCCATATGAAAGTCAAAGCTGCTACCTGAAACCAAATTAAGACTATGTTCCTGCTCCATACCTAACCAGAGGACTACCTCTTAGTTAAGAGAGAAAGGATGCCCCCTCCCCCCATTCTTCATGTCTTCAAGGTCTGGAATGAAGGAAAATCACCCTGACAAATGACCAAATGAACTGACCCTCCCCCACCATACTCCCCACTCCAGGAGGAAGATACATCTATGTCAGAACACAACACACAGTCCCTAGCAAAAGACATTCTGGTTCCTTAACAGCCTCCTTGTAGGTTTTATCAAATCCCCTATCAGAACTCCCATCTCCCCTCCCCAGATTCCAGAAAGGAACATGAAATCAGCCCAGAAGGCGGGAATCACCTTCTGGGATTCCAGGAAGGAGCACACCTTCTAGGCCCCCATAAATTTCAGACTTTCCACAACCCCAATGTACAGCTTCCATTCCCAAGGGAAGGTTGTTTGTCACTCGTGGCCAATAAAGCACTCAGCATCTGTTGAGGTCAGTTTCTACTTCATCACATCACCTTCTCATCCTGAATTCTAACACTGTAAGAACAGCCAGGGCTTTTAACCACTGAGCCAACTTTCCAGTCCCTAAATCCTTGTATTGATAAGGTAGCCCCCAAAGGGAACCCTAGTTTGAACCCCAGGGATCAAACTCAGGTCTGTATATTTAGCCACAAGCTCCTTCACCCACTGAAATATCTCACCGGCCCACATGCCACTCTGTTCTATTAACTTTCCAGTTAGGGAAAGATAGTGAGAACATGTAGCATTCATCGTTCTGTGCTTGGCATAATGACTCCCACACAACTTACTACTAACCAAGGCACCTACTTGGGATGCTCTGTCTGTGGTGAATACCTCTAGAATTAGACAGACAGATCTGAAACCAGGGAACTCATTTCCCTTAGCTTGACCCTGAGGTCTTGGTTTATTGAACACAGATAAGGCCCTGCTGTCACCAAGAGCTGGGCGCTAACAAGCCTCTCCCCCTCCCACTCTCCTGACAGGAAGACAATGAAGTGGCAGCTTAAGTACAATGGATGAGCTCAGTTACTAAGGCCACTTCTGGGCATGACCCACACATTTCCAGGGGGTGGGGCCACCACGTTCCCCAGGGGAGCTGGAGGACATTAGAGCCCGAATCCTGGCTCAGATCCTCTTGACTCTGGGTCTGATTTGAAAAATAAAAGAATCCTATTGGATGTATCAGAGGGTTGCAATGATTGCTTAGGACTAGTATGCTACATATATTGCAACCCCCGGACCCACAAAGGACTTTTGCAAATTTTCATTGTTCAAGGCATGAAGAGATGGTCGGTGGTTAAGAGCACTGGCTGCTCTTGCAGAGGATCTGAGTTTGGCTCCCAGCACCAACATGGCAGTTAATAAGTGTTTGTAACTCCAATTACAGGGGATCTGATGGTCTCTTCTGGCTTCACATGGGTGTACTTGTGAAGGCAAAACTATCATACACATAAAAGTAAATCAAAAAGAATTTTAAATAAAAAATTTCATTGTCCATATTCATGGTGTGCAGTATATTACACAAGGATATTTTCAATGTAAGTGAATACTGTATGTTGAGGAAATCCCTCCTCATTTGACTGAACCTTCCCTTTATTTGTCCTCCCCTATTCCATTAGTCCACTTTCCCCCCCGCCAGACAGTGTTGCTTCTACTTTCTTGTCATATATAAATAATATATTGCATGTTTCAAAAGAACTAAAAAAGTACATTTCAAATGTCTCACTATTAAAAAAATTATGTGGGCTTTGAAGAGGTGGTTAAGAGCACTAGTTGCTTTTGCAGAGGACCCAGGTTCGATTCCCAGCCCCCACACGGCAGCTAACAACTGTCCATAACTCCAGTTCCAGGGGATCTGATGCCCTCTTCTGACTGTCATGGGCATTGTAGACACGGGTGCACTTACATATATGCAGGCAATACTCTTATACACATAAAATAAAAATATTTTAAAAAATAATTTAAAAATAAAAATAAATAATGTGTAGGCCAGCTAAATGACTCTGTGGGCAAGTAGCTGCTGTCAAATTGAACAACTTGAGGTTCATTCCTGGGACCTGTAGGGTAGAAAGAGAACACTAGTTACCAAGAGTCCTCTGTCCCCAAAACAGGCAGGGTTCAGGGCTCAGGAATGGAAGGCTGTGAAGAGCTGGGAGATTAAAGAAGATTCAGGGTGCCACTAGTAAATGAGATAAGTTTTATATTCTCCAAGCCAGAGCACACAGGGCAGGTAGACACTGGGCAAGAGCACATTCACCCTTGGTCCCAAGGACTTTTTTTTTTTATAGGAAATCACACCAAGTGTCTTGCCAAAACTGATTATGTAACATATTATTTTGGCAGGTTACTGAACATTTGGCATAGTCATGTTGGGCTGACTCATAACCCTCCAGCTGTCCATCCTTAGTCATCTTGGTCCATTCTGGAGGTACATATCACTGCCATGTTATCAAACATATCACTGCCTGGCAGCTTTGTTTCTCTTCAATATGCCATGGCATGTATGCCACCCTGCATACCCATCCATGGCCCCCCCACAAGCACAAGATAAATAAATGTAAAAAATAAAAGATATGTGGCAGCTGGAGAAATGGCTTAGTAGTTAAGGACACTATATGCTGTTGCAGAGAACCAAATGGGTTCCCAGCACCCACATGGCAGCTCACCACTTTCTGTAACTCCAGTTCTCAGGGATATGACACCCTCTTCTGGCATCTAGGAGCAATGCATACAGTGGTATACTTACATGCACATAGGCAAAACATCCATACACATAAAACAAAAATAAATAAAAATTTTAAATTATGTAATAGGTAAGAGATATATTAATTGGAATTGGTCATCTTACACTAGATTTATTTCAAAATATATGGTATCCCACAAATATATACAATTATGAATTAATATTTTAAAAACTTAAAATTAAGTAATTTAAAAAACCTAAAGTAGGTATTTGGGTTTACCTCGATGGTAAAGACCTTAGAACACTTGTCTGGTATGAGCAATGTCCTGGGTTCAATCTTTAGCACCACAAAATAATAATAAACATCAATAACTCTGAGGAACAGCTAGAAAAGCAGGAGGATGCAGCAACTAATCAAAATAGGAAGGTTTCAGAGAGAACATGGGAGCGTTCAGGAAAAGTGTATGTGTGTGTGACACTCAGATGACACGATTCAAAACCAACAAGTAAAATGGATTATACACCACACACACACACACACACACACACACACGCACACTGTTTAGCATATAATTTGGGGCCACTTACATGCCAGGCAAGTGTTGTATCAGAAAGCTAAATGCTTAGTCTGTTAGACAAGTTTTTACAAATTCTGAGCCTCTCAGAATATAAAAAAATCTCTGAGGATGCTATGGGATTCCCCAAAGTTTTCTCCTTGGTTCCTGTGAGCCAAGGCAGTGTGATATGTGCCATCTCATTCTTTAGGTTCCGACAGTGTGCTGCCTGGGCTCCATTTCTTTCGGAGGTTCTCAAAATTTTTACATTTCTTTTAAGCTGGTAAGGGAAAATGAATATAATCCAGCCTGAAATCTGCTAATTTTTTAAAAAATTTTATGTATTTATTTATTTATTTTTACTTTTATGTGTGTGCTCTTGCTTGAATTTATGTGTACCATGTGCATACAGGAGCCCACGAAAGACAGAAGAGGGCATGGATTCCCTATAAATGGAGTTACAGAGGCAGTTGTAAACTGCCACATGGGTGCTAGGAGATGTCCCCGGGCCCTCTGAAAGGGCAGTATGCAGTCTTAACAGCTCAGTCACCTTTCCTGCCCCTCTCCTCACTTTTAGGTCAAAATAGTTGTATAACATACTTAAAAAAATAATTCTAGGGCTAGGGATGTAGCTCAGCTGACAAGGCATTTGCCAGACTTACCCAAGGCCTTGAATGCCAGCCCTAGCACTGCAAAATAATGTGGTTAAATAGGTAGGTACATAGATAGATGAATGACAAATGAGAGAATGGGAGCTAAATAGGTGATAGACTGATAGATGATAGATGAATGATTCATAGATAGATAACTAGATAGATGATTGTTAGATAATTAGACGAATGTTTGATGGTAGATAGATAAATGATAGATGATTTATAGATAAATATTAGATAGAGGGATGGTAGATAAATGATAATTAGATGATAAATAGATGATTGATAGATACCTATTAGATAGAGAGAGAGAGACATACAGATAGATAGGAAGATAATTGACAAAGTAAAAATAAAACTTCGGAAAAGCTAAAGTGACTATGGCCTACAAAGTCAAAATGCATCTCCAGTTCTGAAAAACAGGCTGGGGAGCCTCTTTCTGTCTCTCATGCCTGGGCCTGGCAGCTGACCTCACACACCACTTGGTCCCTGTCTTCTCTGGAATCCAAGAAGGCTAAAGCAAAGTCCCAACAGCTAATCAGGCCTGGGAACAGGTGAGGGGATCCTTTCCAGCCCTGCCCAGCCTTGAAGGATTAGAGCAAATGCGCACATTTGATACCAGTGGAACTCAGCCACCTGGATGACCTATCCTGGGAAAGGGGTGTCTATGGGCCCAGTCTCGGGGCTGGACTGAGAAACAAGGAGTGGCTCCAGTATATTCCTGATGCTGTGAATGGCTAGCCCACGGCAGGGCCCACCTGGAGGTCGGCAATGGCTCCTAGCACTGATGCTGCTGAGTTACCTACTACTCACAGGTAAGGGTGTCCTGGCATTCCAGTCCTTTGGGGAGGGGGAGGCAGTGCTCAGGGACCAAAGTTCCCTCTCATTGGCCTTGGCAGTCAACCCTACTAGCTCTCCATTTCCAACCACGGCCTGGCTCTTCCCCATGTTTTCAAATATCTTATCCGGAGATTGCTCTCTCTAACCTCCTCTTTCTTTCTTACTATTGCTCTCCACATGCCAGTTATTTGCCTACTTGTTTGTTGATCTCTCCTTTTAGTTTATGGATTCCATGAAGATGGGGTCATGCTTTTATTTCCAGTAAG
The DNA here is from genome assembly GCA_035773235.1 of Eospalax fontanierii. Classification (NCBI taxonomy): domain Eukaryota; kingdom Metazoa; phylum Chordata; class Mammalia; order Rodentia; family Spalacidae; genus Eospalax; species Eospalax fontanierii. The sequence continues at coordinate 45,322,107 of CM069551.1, read as the reverse complement.
ACTTAATATTTTCCTTATAATCCAACTCTTACATAACAGGGATGAGAAACGGGAGTAGTCAAAGGGTAATATTTGGGGGCTGAATCTCATCTTAAACTCTCTCTGTTGATGATGCCCTAAGCCACTGACTTGGTCATTCTGAGCCTCACTGCTCCCCATCTATAAAATGGACATAGTGATAAGAACAGAACCTAGCTCATAAGGTATGATGGAAAGATTGTAATGAAATGGTCCATATCAAGGCTAGCAAAAAGAAAAAAAAGAGTAAAACCGAATAACAGTTTCCAGGTTAGCTTCAGCTAGGTGACTGAATATTGAGTTTCCTGAGAGACTGGATTGCTGTCAGACATGGACCTAGGACAAGGACAGGAATGAACATGGTCATGGTCATGATGGTCATGATCTTGGTCATAGTGAATTGGAGCTTCCAGATGACTGATAGTGGAAGGAAGCCATCAGAAACTCTAGGAGATGACTGTTGAGGAGGGCACACAATGAAGCTTGGAGACATGAGGGTGGCTTGGCAATGTTTCTGTCATGGGTATATTATTCGAAGGCTCAGATGAGGGTTTGCTATTATTGTGTTAGCTCTAGCGGGGAGAATTTCCTGGAATCCCCATAGGAATAAGAAGCATCCCTGAAGGGAGTACCTGGGGTTGTGTTGTGACTTCCTACTTTTCATGAAAATGAGATTTCTTCACTCTCCTACTTGTCTGTGTGTTCATCCCTGACAGACTACTAATATAGTGTAACACAGTAAGGAAAGCAGAATTAAAAATAAATAAAATAAAGTGGAGAAAGGGATTGAAGAAGAAACTCAGCATTGGTTTAGAGACGACTCAGCAATCAGGAGCACTGACTACTCTTACAGAGGACCTGGGTTCAGTTTCCAGCACTCACATTGTAGCTAACAGCTGTCCATAACTCCAGTTCCAGAGAATTTGACACCCTCTTCTGACCTCTGGGCATTGCATGCATGGGTGCATTTGCATACATATGGGCAAAACACCATACACATAAAATGAAAATTAAAAATTAGCTGCATTGTATGAAATTCATAAAAATTCAATAAAAAATAATGGATTAGAAGAAAAAAATAATTAATTAAAAAGACACCCAGCATCAACCTCTGATCTTTACATGCATGTCCACATGTACATGAGCCTACACCAGCATACATGTGAACATGTGCACAAATCTATACATAAAGATTAACATATGAAAGAAATCAATGACAGAAAAAAAAACACTGAAAATTCCTCTTACTGAAAACTTTCAGGGGTGATAGAGGGCTCGAGTGGACACTGAGATGGGATATCAGGGAGTAAGGAGTTTATTAGAAGAACTATTGGAACTGGAAAGGTTGCCTAATCATTAAAGGCATTGGCTGTTCTTGCAGAGACCCAGGTTTGATTCCCAACACTCACATGGCAGTTAACAATTGTCCATAATTCCAGTTCCAAGGAATCCGAGGCCACCTTCTGACCTCCGAGGGCACTACATGACATGGGTACACCTACCTACATGCAAGCAATACACTCATACACATTAAAAAAATTACAAAATATTTTTTAAAAAAGAATTATTAATGCTATAGGAAGATAGACAGAGGAGCAGCAGTGTGGTGGAGGTTCTAAGGGGCATGAAGGTTTGTGTAAGGCAAGGTCTCAGAAAATAGAAAGCAGAACTGGTGTGGCAGAAGTAGGAATTTCTTACACCTTCCCAAGGATAGTGGAGTTTTCACAGTAGAAGCCTGCAGCCAGGCTCTCCTATTTCCAGACAGGAGCCCGGGAAGATGGTAAAATGCAAAGTGTGTTGCCTCTAATACCCCCTTTAACTCAAACTTTATTTCCCAGGTGAGAGATTCTGGCCCCTGGAAAAGTCTATTAGCTCGAGACTCACAGACAATGTCTCAGTTGGGGTTACCGTCCATATCTGAGCAAGGAGGCTGCCACAGATATTATGGCCTGGGCTTATGTTCGACTCTAATAACATTACAACATTTTTTTTTTGAAACAGGGTCTCACTATGGAACCCTGGCTAGCCTGTACGCTCTGGCCTCCAACTCATAAAGATCTGTCTGCCTTTGCCTCCTAAGTGAGAATTAATGTGAATTACCACACACAGCCCCTAACATGGCATTCTTTTAAAAATTTTTTTATTTCTAATTTTGTATGTGTATGAGTGTATTGCCTGCATGTATGTAAGTGCTCCTATGTCATGCTATGCCCGTGGAGGTCAGAAGACAGAGTTGGATCCCTTGGAACTGGAGATACAGACCACTGTTAGCCACTAGGTGGGTACTGGGAAGCGAACCTGGGTGCTCTGCCTGAGCAGTCATCTCTCCAGCCTCATAACATGACATACTTACATTCACCAAGGCCAACATGAGCAGAGTAACCACAGAGGAAGTGTTTGCTGTGTGGCTGATCTCTGCAATACTAGGGTGGAATAGTCAGACCCCTTCATACATTTTCTCATTGAGTGTTTAACTTCTCCCCGCTCTCTTCCATGCCCGGAAGTGCTCTCTTCCTTAATAAACTGCCTGTTTCCACTACTACCCACATGTTCATGGTCCCTGTCCTTGTTTTGTGTCACAAGAGCCTGAAGCACCAGGGAGCCCCCTGCAGGTCCTGCCAGCCTCTTCACTGCCACAGCTCACACACACTGTACAGTGTTAATTATTTCTCTCATCAACAATGAAAAGACATAGACACAGCTATGCGTCGTCATCCTCAGCAGCCTGCGAAGCTCTCCTAAACTTAGCGATCTCCATTCAGGACAAAATGGAATTCAAGGCTTTCATGCAGAAAATAATTTCCGGACTAGGCAGTGTGAAGTAGAGTTGGAGATTTTAGTAAATATATTTTAGTACAGGCCAGGTACGGCTGGACATGCCTTTAATCCAAGTGCTCCAGAGGCAGAGGCAAAGGCAGGCAGATCTCTGTGAGATCGAGGCCAGCCTGCTCTGTGTACTGAGTTCTAGGCCAGCTGGGGCTACAGGGAGACCCTGTCACAAAAAAAACAGAACAAAAAGGAGATGTTTTAATAATGAGGAATAGAAGAGAAAGAGAGGTAATTAAGGAAAAAATAGAAAACATACAATACCAAGGGTATAGATGTGAGAAAGAGAGAGAGAGAGAGAGAGAGAGAGAGGAGCAAAGAAAGTACTCAAGTGTAGATAGAGGGAGAGTGGTATTAGCTATATATACTATATTGGCTCTCTCCAATTACATTTCAAAAGATTGCTAAGAAGCCTTTTGTTTTGTTTAGTTTTCTCTTTTGAGAAATGAGATTATAGTGTGCCTCTGGACATGCCTTCGATGGAATTATAATCTAATATATATGATGTATTATACAATATATAAATATAGTACATACACACAGAGGTCAAAAGGGGTGTTGGAAACTCTGAAACTAAAGTTACAGATGACTGTAAGCTACCATGTATGTACCAGGATCTGTGAATGAAAGTTCCTGAAACAAACCTTCATCTTCAAACTGAGCCTTCTGCAAACCTGATCAACTGCTTAGAACTTCATTGATGGTAGAGAGTTTGGGATGCTGCCTGTCCAAAGCCTAATTACAATTTATCTTGGGCTATCTTTAGCTTCTAAATAGCCATTCCTTGCCCATCTCTGTGTCTGTCCAAACATTCTGTGTCTAACACATAAAAACCTTTTGGAATATATTCAGTTAAAGCCCTAGCTAGCTTCCCCAACAAAAGGCTGAGTGTCATCAGATAGCATCCGAGGCCTGTAGCTGAGATCTTTGCTTTTCTACAATCACTTGGTCAATGTTTCCACCAATATGTTTGAAAAGTGTCTTGATTTATTACTGTCTTTTTTTCTGTTCTATAAAAACTTCCTGATGCTGCTTCCACATTGGGACTTGGAATTTGGAGTGATCAAAATCTATGTACCCAGGCCCTGGTCACTCATATTTTGCTTCAAAATAGACTCTTTTGTCCTTTGAGTAGAGAACTGTATTTCTGGTCAGCAGAACCGGGCTCAGGTCTGCGGAAGGAGCAGCAGATCCTCCTCCTCCTGCGTCATCTCTTCAGACCCAGTTCTGGAGTTCTTTCATTTTAAAAATTATCTTTATTTGTTTGTTTTAATGTGTATGAGTATTTTGCCTTCATGTATATAAGTGCACCCATGTTGTACAGTGCCCACAGAGGCCAGAAGAAGTGTTGGAGTCCTTGGAACTGGAGTTATAGGTGGTTGTTAGTCACCATGTGGGTGCTGAGAACTGAACCCTGGTCTTCTGGAAGAGCAGCCAGTGTTCTTAACCGCTGAGCCATCTCTCCAGACCTAGATGAAATTTTTAAAACCAACTTCTCTCAGGGCTCATACTTTGGGTCCTTAGAGAAACTCAGATTTTATTCTGGTGAAAATGTTGAAGAAAAAAGATGATCAAGAGAAGAAAGAAGGCGGATATCTGCTTCCCCTTAGGACACGCCCTCTGGACCATGGTTTCTGCAAACTGACTCTGTTTCTCCTTCAGTTCACTCAGCGCCACGTTTACTAAAATCCTCATTTACTATACAAACCACTATACAAACCACTATACAAACCACTATACAAACCACTATACAAATCACTATACAAACCACTATACAAACCACTATACAAACCACTATACAAATCACTATACAAACCACTATACAAATCACTATACAAACCACTATACAAATCACTATACAAATCACTATACAAATCACTATACAAACCACTATACAAATCACTATACAAATCACTATACAAACCACTATACAAATCACTATACAAACCACTATACAAACCACTATACAAACCACTATACAAATCACTATACAAACCACTATACAAATCACTATACAAACCACTATACAAACCACTATACAAACCACTATACAAACCACTATACAAATCACTATACAAATCACTATACAAACCACTATACAAATCACTATACAAATCACTATACAAATCACTATACAAATCACTATACAAATCACTATACAAATCACTATACAAATCACTATACTAATCACTATACAAATCACTATACTAATCACTATACTAATCACTATACAAATCACTATACAAATCACTATACAAATCACTATACAAATCACTATACAAACCACTATACAAACCACTATACAAACCACTATACAAATCACTATACAAACCACTATACAAACCACTATACAAACCACTATACAAACCACTATACAAACCACTATACAAACCACTATACAAATCACTATACAAATCACTATACAAACCACTATACAAATCACTATACAAATCACTATACAAATCACTATACAAATCACTATACAAATCACTATACAAATCACTATACAAATCACTATACTAATCACTATACTAATCACTATACAAACCACTATACAAACCACTATACAAACCACTATACAAACCACTATACAAACCACTATACAAATCACTATACAAACCACTATACAAATCACTATACAAATCACTATACAAATCACTATACAAATCACTATACAAATCACTATACTAATCACTATACTAATCACTATACAAATCACTATACAAATCACTATACAAATCACTATACAAACCACTATACAAACCACTATACAAACCACTATACAAATCACTATACAAATCACTATACAAATCACTATACAAATCACTATACAAACCACTATCCAAACCACTATACAAATCACTATACAAACCACCTCACACATGCAAGCACCAAACCACCTCACACATGCAAGCACCAAACCACCTCACACATGCAAGCACCAAACCACCTCACACATGCAAGCACCAAACCACCTCACACAACCAAACACCAAACCACCTCCCACATGCAAGCACCAAACCACCTCACACATGCAAGCACCAAACCACCTCACACATGCAAGCACCAAACCACCTCACACATGCAAGCACCAAACCACCTCACACATGCAAGCACCAAACCACCTCACACATGCAAGTACCAAATCACCTCACATACAAACCACCTTCACACATGCAAGTACCAAATCACCTCACACATGCAAGTACCAAATCACCTCACACACATGCAAGTACCGGCCTTTTGAAGGGGTCGTTTCATTGCTTTTCTTTGTTCTCATTTCCTTATTTAACTTTCACTTTGTAGTCTTTCCTCATTCTGGAAAAGAATCATACAGGCATTCTTACCATATAAATATTCATTTTAGGCATGCTTAGAGACCTCTATAACTACAGACAGATTAACCGAAGAGTAGCATGCAATTTAATATGTTTTATGTGACATAAGAGCTTTTGAAGATGAAGACTGAAGTAAACAAAGCATTTGTGTGTTTGTGTGTGTGTGCGTGTGTGTGTGTGTGTGTACAAACCATTGATTCAAAAATACAACTCTCATCTCAAAGGGAATAAGAGATAGTTTATTCTTCAACCAAATATGAGTGGCAATGGCCTGGGAACACAGATTTAGGTCACCCTAAATTGGTGACCTAAATGGAATTGGTAAAAACATTAAGTAATCAGTTTGTAACAAAACAGAGAGAATTCTGCTATAGGCATTAGGTCGAATCTGACAGCATTCTTAGCCCTTTGACTGGTGGAAACTAGGGGTCTGTTCATTCATTCCCAAGGACTTTTATCTCTTGTCATAGGATGTTGAGAAGGAGGTGTGTAAGGAAATGGCCATTTGGGGATGGCTAAAGATAGTACAAGATAAATTAGAATTAGGCTCTGGTTCTGCAACATTAATCCCCCCCAAAACACTGAAGTCTAATCAATCGGTCAGTCTTGGTAGACACAGTTTCTTTCACAGAATTCTCATTCACAATGTATACATTTCATGCCATGAGATAATTGTCATATAGTAAGTGAAGGTTCCATGTAAATGCAGCCATGCACTGATGTAAGATGAAAAATGTAATTAACACACACACACACACACACACACACACTATATATATATATATATATATATATATAGTGTGTGTGTACACATTCATATGTGTACACCTGAGTGTGGGTATTTGTGTGGAAGACAGAAATCAACACTGAGTGCTTTTTTTTGTTTTATTTTGTTTTGTTGAGATACAGTCTCACTATGTAGCTCCAGCTGGCCTACAAGTCGCTATGTAGACCAGACTGGCCTCAAACTCACAGAAATCCACCTGCCTCTGCTTCTGCCTCTACTTCTCGAGTAGAGGGATCAAAAGCTTGCACACCACCACACTCAGATCGTATCTCAACTTCTTAATTACTGGCATTGCTAGTGTGTACCAACAGGCCCAGTAATTATGTTATTTTGAAGTTGCTTTGCTTGAAAAAGGTGTGGGGGGGAGTGGATGTTAAGTGTTCTCACCATATTACAATGGTAGGAATGGTAGTGCACACAGGAATCAGCTAGATTTAACAATTCTACTCTATATGTGTGTAAAAAGGTATATACCCATATGTATATTCTTACAAGAATTATGTTGCATGATATATGCATACAGTTAATTTATTTTTCACTTTGACTTTTCAGATTTTAAATTTTAATATGTTTAAAGTATATGTACGTGTAAATGCATGAGTGTGATGTGTGCGTGGTATGCACACATGTGGGGAGGGATGAATGCACCCATGCACACATCGGCAGAAGCCACACGAAGATATCAGATGTCCTGCTCTATCATTCTTTGCTTTATTCCCACAGGACTGTGTCTTTCCTTGAACCCAGAGCTTGGCTAGTTGCCAGCAAACTTTAGCAATCTTCCTGACTCTGTTTCCCAGTGCTGGAGTTCCAGACGCATGGAACCAGAACCTTACCTTGCTTTTCTGTGAGGTGCTGGGGATTTGAACTCGGGTCCTCATGCTTGTTTAACAAATGTTCTGACCCACGGAATCAGCTCTCCAGTCTCTTCTTCTGTCAGTCTGAGAAAACGCTATGCAAAATTGAGAAACTTTGCGTTATCTGAATTGTCTCTAGAAACTTCAACTCGTGTGTCTCCAAGTGTGTTATCAGTACTAATTTGGAACCAACTTTCCCTCCATGGTACAGCTAACTCTGAGTATGTTATTGATAAATATCACTTATCACCCTATCTGCTCTACTGCCAATCTGGGACGTTCTTTTCAGAATTCAGCACCAGTGCCCTATAATCATACACGTTTGTAATCCCAGCACTCTGGAGGCAGACACAAGGAGATCTAGAAGTTCAAATCCAATTTGGGCTATAAAGTGAGTTTGAGACTACCTTGGGCTCCCTGAGAACATGTCTCAAAATTAAAAAAACAAAATCCCACAACTCAGCATCAGCAAAAGTTGGGGCTTTCTTGATCTCCTGAGCAAGTATTTAGCAATTTATTTGCAGTGCTCTGTCACGTACCCCAAACCCTAGTAAGTAGGGTTTAGTTCCTAGCTAATCAGGCATCTTATTCATTGAACAAATATAGCTGCCTGTGTTACCTTTTGCCAAACTCTTGAGCTCTGGGGATAAGCTATAAGCAAAATAAATTTAATCCTTTCCTGAGTGTGTGTGTGTTTGTGTGTGTGTGTGTGTGTGTGTGTATATTGTACAAATCTGTGCCTGTTTATGGGATTTGGGATGCACATTTGTGTGCAGGTGTGTGTGCATATGTGGAGCCAGGGCACAACCTTGGATATCATTAAATCTTGTTTCTTGAGACAGGCTTTCGTACTGGTCTGGTGCTTGCTGATTCTACTAGATTGGTTCCAGGGATTTTTCCATCCCCACTTCACTAACACCAGGATTATAGGCGTGTGCTGCTTTTTACTTGGGTTCTGGGCATGGAACTCCATCTGCATTTAACAAATTATTTCTATACACATGAAGGTTAGTGTATTGGTTACTTTTCTGTTGTGATAAAGCACCCTGCTCAAGGCAATTTAGAGAGAGAAGAGTTTATTTTAATGTACAGTTCCAGAGAGACAAGAGAACATTTTGGTCAGAGAGGCATGGCAAGAGGCTGCTGGAATAGAAAGCTGAGAGCTCACATCAAGCATTCACAGGAAGCAGAGAGAGCAAAGTGGGAGAAGGCTATGCAGTCTCAAAGCCCGCCTCCAGTAGCATGCTTCTTCCAGCGTGTAAGCATATCCTACAGGTTCTGGGACCCTCCTCAGACAGTACCACTAACTGACCAGCTATTGGAGTACTTGCGTCTACAGAGAACACTTGTCTCAGGAATTTTTTTCACAGTGAGGCCTGGTGTTCTGCCCTCTGGGTTCGGAATGACTAAGTGAACAAAGTATGATCTCCAGTTATAGAAATCAGAGTTTATTCGGGGTTACTTACAATGGACCTATCCGGGGAGAAGGGGCCACATCACATATTGAGGTCGGGCTGTAAGTTTCTACATTTCCATCAGAGCCTCCACAGACATGGAGCTCTGCCAAGATGGCAACCAGCCACAGGAACTCCATCTCCTTCCCAGCATTCACTGCCTCCCTCCTAGATCCTCCCCTTAAAGTCACTGGCTGGTTGGGGATGCGTTGACTCTAATGGCTTTTTTCTCCATCATTCAAGGAGCTAAATTGAATGGTGTGCATTTGGGTCGGGTGCCTCCAAGGGAGTGTCCATTTAGCCAGGGGAAAACTTTATGTAAACTCACGCTACAAAACTTTTCATCCAAAACCCCAGTTAGGTGGTTTTCTGATGAGCTACCACTAAGACCAGTGGAAGCAAGACCAGTCAGTGAGGGTTCCACATTGGTGACTCAGTGATGGTAGAACCAGGTATTGTCAGTGCTTATTAACGATGCTTTTAGAACTGGGCTGGTTGAAACTGAAGCAACTCTTTATTTGCAGGGGTCTCTTGTACTGATAGGTGATTGTTATGGGTGGCTGATGGCCTTCTGTGAAGTACAATTTGAGTTCAGAATTTTCCACTTTTCGGAGGAAGGAATGGTGACCCTCTCTCTCTTTTTCTCTTACTTCTCCCCAGAAGGAACTGCGCACTTTGACGCTAGCATCCTGCTAAGCCTTGTTGCATCCACAGGAGCCTTGGGTGTTCACCACAAACCCACAACTGAGCCTACTACAGAGGTGCCGTGCCCTGAAGTGCTCATATCTTCGGAAAGACCCCCGGGAAAAGACTCACTGCTCCAAGAAGGGAGCGTGAATTTGTCTGTGGATGTCAGGAAGCGTTTGAGCCAGAGAAAGCTCTTTGGAAGGGCAACATCAAGCCCAGACGCCTCAGAGTCACCTGGAAGACCATCGGGCACTGTGAGTTCCTGGAGGCTGGGTGCCGCCAGAGGCCAGGAATGGGATCCAGGTGGCCAGAGGCCCAAGGCACATTCCTTTCCATATGGACAGCCACACTCAGTGCATGCAAGGATGAAGCCCTGGCCGCACTCCAACTTCTGGACCAGACAGAGTAAGTGGTTGCTTTTTAACTTTCCAAACAGACATCACTTCAGTCATAAGCCTATTGTATTCCCACTAGAGTTTTTTTTTTAAATATATTTTTGTTGAAATTTTGTGGATTTCATATACTGCATCATAATCATATTTAGCCCTCCTCATTTCCTATCTCTAAACCCCTTCCCCCTCCCACCATAGCCCATGCACAGGACTTCATGCATTTTGTCATATATGTTAAGGCCTATTGAGTCAAGTTTGGGTAACCAGATGTTCCTTGGTGTGAGTTTACCCACTGGAGCCTGGTCAGCCTGTCTAGCATCACTCATTTAGGGAAGATCAACTCTCCCTCATACCACAGTGACCATCTGCCAGTAGTTCCTTACCAAAGCTGTGGACTCATGCTAGTTTTTGCCTGACTGAATTTTGTCTGATGATCTTGTGCATGTTGCCATCATTGCTGTAAGCTCATACAAGCAGGGTCCAGGACCCTGTAAGACTCTGTTTGCTTGTAGTCCTGCACTTCCTCCCCTGGCTCTTATAATCTTTCTGCTTCCTCTTCCACAATCGTTCCCGAACCCTGGGTAGGTGAAGTTTAATACAGGAGTCCTGTTCAGGGCCCCTCACTGTTGCAGTCCCATTGGTATTTATTTATTTATTTATTTAGATACTCTTTATCTACAAATTTAGATATTATGAAGTTTGTAATACTAACCGTTGCAGCAAACTTTAGTTTTCTTTCTTTTCTTTTTCATTTCAGCATACAAAGCAGCACATTTTCTTATGCCATTTTTACTGAGTTTTGGGGAGTATATATTTTGTATAATATATTTTAATTGAGTTTAAGTATCCTTCTCCATCTATACTCCCTATGTCCCGCCCCAGTTCATGTACTCTATTATATATCTATATATATGTACTAGAGTACATATTTACATATATATATACATATATATGAAGGTCTATACAGTCAAACTTGTGTCCCCAAATGCCTTTCACTATGGTTTCATCCACTGAAGCCTGGTTAATCTACCAAGAGTCTCACCGTTAAGAGACTGACTCTCCCTCTCTCAGTAGCCATTGGTTGCTGGTAGTTCCTCCGGTTGGGGTTTCTTGATCACCTCCCTGCCTCCATGCTGCAGTTTTGTAGAGCTTGAGCTTATGTGGGACGTGTGTATGCAGTCACCATTTCCTTATATCATTTTCGCATTTTGCTTTGGTTGACCCTCTTCTCCCTTCTCCTCCCACTCTTCTCCCTGCCCATCTCATATCCCTGCTTAAAACATCCCACCCGCACTATTCCTTTTTAGTTTCAAACAAAATATGTGTTCTATTATGTTTCCCATCCCTCTCCTCTAAAAGAATTTTGTTTTCCCATCTTAAGGGACAATTTCCAGCTTCCTGGCCTCTCCACACATGTAATGCCACACAAATACACACACACACACACACACACACACACACACACACAAATGAAGCTAAGATTCACATTTGCAAGACAACATATGGTAAAATGAAGAACTGGTGAAGAGAAGAACAGGAAATGTGGGCAACTAAGAGGTCCTAGTCAAGGGTGACCCACCCATCATCATTGTCTGTGCTCCAGTCACCCCTGTAAAGTCGTCTTCCAAGCTGTTAAAACTATATGATATCACTTCTGGAGAGTCAAGCTTCTCCTTTGGCTGGCGCTAGTCATCAACCATTTCCCTCTCCCAGTATGAGATTCCTGGAGAAATTCCCGTTCGGGGAGCTTCATTATCTCAGTGGTCTGGCAGCTAACAGGAGAGGTGCTAGAATATCTTCATTCCTGACAGGATGGCTACATTTCCTTCCTTGGTTTTCATTTACTTCCTCACTCCTTTCTTCCTTTTTCAATTTTTGTATTTGAGATAGGTTCTCACTATGTTCCTCAAGCTGAGGAACCTGTAGTCCAGACTGGCTCTGAATTTATAATCAATCCACTTCACCTTTCTGCCTACTGGGAAGGCAGAACAGGTCAGCCAGTGTAGCAAATTGGTGAGCTTCGGGTTCGCTGAGAGACCTTGTCTGAAAGAATAAGGTGGAGGGGGATAGAGAGATGGCTTAGCAGTTAAGAGCACTTGCTGCTCTTGCAGAGAATATGGGTTCAATTCCTAGTGTCCACATGGTAGCTAACAACATTCTGTAATTCAAGTTTCTGGGGCTCTGACACCCTCTTCTGGCTTCTTAGGCATTGCACAACAGAGGTACACTTAAATACATACAGGCAGGACATGCAAACCCAAAAAGTAAAAATAAATTTAAAATGTGGAGAAAGATCATGAAAGACTACCCTGGCCTACACACACACACACACACACACACACACACACACACACACACATATAAGGACTGTAGAAAGCAACAATAAAGGTGAAGATTCAAGAGTAACCACAAGGCCTGTGATACCTAAGATACTTAATCTCAGCCTTTATAGGAAAATTTTTGCTTTCTGTAGATGGCTAATAGAAAACTTTAAATGTTATCTATGACTTTGTGTCTGTCAACTTCCATTGCTGTAAGATAATATCTGAGACAATCAACTTATTGGAGGAAACACTGATTTCAGCTCATGGTTGTCATTCATCACTTGGCACTGTTGTTCTGGGAAGTGATGAAGTAGAACGTCAACATGGTGTACCTGTGCTGCAAAAAAACTTCTCAGAGGGAGAAACAGATGAGAGAGGGGGAGAGAGAGAGAGAGCCCCAGGATCCACCCATTCTGTTCAGTCCCATTTCCAATACCTCCTTCATCTCCCAAGTTATGAGCCGCAGTGCATGAACCCACACCCGTGTTCTAATCACTTCACCAAAGCTCCATCTCTAAACATAGCTGACTTGGAACATGTGAGCCTTTCAAGGACATTCCAGATCCAGCCCATAATAAGCTTACACCACCAGAACAGCCTCTCTAGAAGCTTCCTCAGGTCAATATTCCCACGGGGCAGAAGTTTCCCTGTCCATTCTTGCTCAGTGCTTCTCTTCCATCCATTTTGTGAATGTAGGTCAAGGCAGGGAGAAACAGACCCACCAGTCTGTTGATTTCCATTGCTCTTTCGTTTTAGATGCTTGGAGCTTTAATGCCAGCTTACCTTTTCATAGTTATGGACAAGTTGCTCAGCATCTTGATCCTTGGCAGCTCCAACTGTAGAATGTGAGTATAGGAGCAGTTAATGAGATATTATGCCCAAAACACTAAGCACAGTGCCTGGCTGATTAAAAAAAAGAAAAGTTATTAGAAGAGGTAAGGTTCTTCTAAGACTTTTGGTTAGGACCCTATAAGTCACTACTGTCTGGACCTGAATGTCTTCTTTAAAAGATGCAGAGCCTCTTGACCTGATTTTCCTGTGTTGTTTCCACAGGAACACTTCCTTGCAGTCTTTCCCAGCTGTGGACATTTGGGATTATCAGAGTGTACCTCAGTTGGCAGATACAGGCATGTCCAAGGGACCATGAAGAGGGTGTGACTGTCAGTGGACTCACATTGCCTCAGGGAAGGGTTAGTTCTGGCAATTGGAAAAATGATACATACTCTCTGCTGGGGCTGTAGAAAATTCAAGCTAACTCTTGCCTAGTTGAACAGCAAGAATTGAACTGGGTGTTGATGCTGGACACTTACCAGTATACACAGTACAAATTCCTACCCTTCGCCTTTGTTTCCTTCAAAGGAAGGAAACCTACCTTTTGTGTTGATACTAGTTCCCCTCACTCATATAGCAAATATTTACTGAGCACCTGATGTATGACAATGTGTGTGCTGAGAGCAAAGGTTCATGGGGACTGATGAAGTCAGAAATTCTCCCTTCTCAGAGGCAGAGAATCAAGAAGATAGGATTATAATAAAGACTGCCAAAGAAGAAGAGAGTTCTGTGAAAAGCTGTCTTCTGGACATACCATGGCCATTGTATTCCCAAACACATAGAGCTCTGGTTACCTGCACAAGATCCGCACAAGATTGGGTCCATTAACATTTTGCCTTCCATATAGAGGGCCTGTCCCTCTCTGAGGGACTATGAGCAGTTCATGGGATTTGGGGAAGAGAGTATAATTTCTTTGGTGGTATAGCCACTGGTAAGGTGATGCTGTTCCAGGAGGCACCCCCCTCCCCCCACACTTATGCTCATGGCGAGCAACTCTAATTAAACTCAGTGCATCAAAATAACAGACATCAGAGGTCTTCTGGACATGACATGGTCATTGCTCTCATGAATTCTCTGCAGCTGTGGTTATCTGCTCAAGACTTGCACAGGATTGGAGTCCTCAACATTTCCTCATGGGTGGAGCAGGGACCCATGAAGTCCCACTCATCTCTGAGGGACTGTGGTCTGTTAAATGGTTGCTAGGAGAGAGGTGGTAACAGTTTCTTCAGCAATAAAGCCACTAATAAGTGGCCCATTCTCTGGTAAATAGCCAGAAATTCTAATTAGGCTCATCTCCCATGTGATTCTAAATTCTGCCAAACTGACAATTAACCCTGACCTTCAAACACATCTTTTGTGTGTTAGGTACCTTGTGATGGATTCATAAATGCAGAGTATAATGGATGAAACACACGTGATCATATCTTGCATATGACCCGAAGGCACTGTTACTGAGCCCCACTCAGCTCTTATTTTAACTTAAAATATTTTTTTCACTTAGTAGAAGCAGAACCTATACATAATAACATATATAAAAGTTGAGTGTACAACACAAGGCATTTCCCTCAGCATCTCATCATGAGAAATGGACTTACAAGATTCTCTGAAAACAGGGAAGGAAGTTTGCTTTCTGTCTTGGGGAGGGAGGGGAAGATTGGAGAATCAGGGGATGCCCAAGCAAAGCATTCAGATGAATGCTCCACAGGAGGGAATGGAAGTCAGACCTGGTACTGGGCAAGCTTGGGCAAAGGCTTGTGGGGTGAGAATTTAGGCACTATTTTAGGCAAAAGAAAGGCGCTTTCTAGCTCAAGATGGGATTTAAAATCACACTGAAGACTTCATTTTAAGGGTTGCAAGAAGGGGAAGAAGAATTTGTGCCCTGGTGGGGAAAGGCTGGTTTTGCATTTTTGAAAGGTGACTGTTGGCAGGGTGGAGGGGAACTCATAGAGGGTGGGGCAGCCGAAAGCAATCGGCATCAGTAAACACACTGTTCTCAAAATCAGAGCAGAAAGGAAGAGGGCATGACCTCAGATGAGGGGGCAGACAGACTCAGGCATCACTCAGAACATTCCAGTAAGAAAGAGATCCAAACTGGCATTTCACAGAATATGCCCTGAAAGGCTGGTTGTGATACCCCTTAAATACCTGCCCTAGGAAATAACGTTCCCATCACTACTTTATTAAGGAAATACTGAAATTTTAATGAACTAATCAGTCATTTTTATTTCATGTGTGTGTGTTGCCTGCATATATGTAAGTGTACTACATGTGTGCAATGCCTACAAAAGCCAGACAAGGGTGCTTGTTAGTCATCATGAGAGCACTGGGAATGGAACCTTTATCCTCTGCTGCTCTTAACCACTGAGCCATCTCTCCAGCCCCAAATTTAAAATTTTAATTCAACAAATATTTCATTGCAACTGCTATTATTTTGTCATTTTATTTTTTAATTTACTTTATTTGAAGACAGTGTCTAATGTAGCCTCTGCTGGCCTCAAACTTGCTATGTTGCAGAGGATGGCCTTAAACTACTGATCCTCCTGCCTCCACCTTTGCAGTGCTGGGGTGTCAGGGGACCTGCTATATCTGCTTTACACAGTGCTGGGGAGTGAACTCAGGGTTTTGAGCATGCAAAGCGAGCAGTTCGACCACCTGAACTATACCTTCAACCCTTCTTTTCTCCTGCTCCTTGGTCTCTCTCTGTGCCGCCCTGACAGCTTTCAAACCCTTCATGCCTCCAGCTTCTGCCTCTTGAGCAGTTGGCCTGTAGGTGTATGCCCCCAGACCCAGCTTGTTCACCAAACCTTTTTAAGTCTGTTGTATGCCACAAATGGGGGATGGAGTCTTTAAAAACACAGACAGGGTGCCTGATTGAAGATAATAAATCAGAAAGATGATTAAAAAGCTAATGACATATTTTAAAAACTGATATGCCTTACAGAGGAAATGAAATGGTGAGGGACTGGAGAGATGGCTTAGTGGTTAAGAACACTGGCTGTTCTTGCCAAGAACCCAGGTTTGGTTCCCATTACCCAGATGGCCCCTAACACCATCAGTAACTCTAGTTCTAGAGGTGCCAACATCGTCTTCTGGCCTCCTCAGGCATCATACAATATGGTATACTTACATCCATGCAGGCAAAACACTCATACACATAAAATAAATAAATAAGTAAGTAAATAAATGAAGTTGATGAGATAGCGAGAGCTGGAGGAGGAAAGGGACCAGAACTCTCTGAAGAGGTAATATCTTAGTGGAGTCCTGAGGAATGAAAACACCCAGATGTACAGAGTCAGAGTGAATAGAACAGGGAAAGATCTCGAGGTGTAACTAAGGGGGAGAAAACACTGACATGACATGCAATGAAGGTGTGGAGATGGTCCCAGGGCATGAGGAGAGTCAGGTGTGTGTGCCAGAGGTGTGGGGGGTGTGATGGCATGTGCAAAGCCACCGATGCAGGCAGTACTCCTAGACATGAGGTCCAGGAAAGAGGCCAGTGTGGCGATACAGACAGGGTCAGCAAATGTAGAGAGAAGGCTAAAAGGTGAGTTGAGCCAGAGCCACAGAGGACATGGTGGGGTATTTAGATTTTACTCTGATGGTGTTAGCTGCCATCTGGGTAATGGGAGCCAAACCGGGTTCCTGGCAAGAACAGCCAGTGTTCTTAACCACTAAGCCATCTCTCTAGTCCCTCACCATTTGATTATATGTTGTGTGTGTGAACATGTGTGTGTACATGTGTATTTGTGCATGTGGTGGCCTGAGGTCAATCTTGGGTGTCTTTACGAAGGAGTCACCTGCCTTGACTTTTTACTTTGTTTTATTTATTTATTTATTTCCATTTTCATGTGTGTGTGGAGCATATGTGTGCACATGCATATTGCATGTGTCTGGACATGTGTGTGTGGGAGTGCACATGCACATGTATGCAGGTAGATGAGGCAGCCCTGGGTAGATGTTCGAAATCATCTTCAATCTCTCTTTCACTGTATTCACTGAGGCAGGGGCTCAACCAAACTCGGAGCTCTCCAGTGTGGCTAGTGTCACTGGCCAGCTGCTCTTCAGTTCCCATCTCTGCTTCGAAGACTGAAATCACCAGTGGACCCCTATTGCCACTCAGTGTTTATGTGATTCTTGGGATCCAAATTCTGGTTCTCACCCTTCTGTGCCAAGGGCTTTAACTGCTAAGCCATCTCTATAAGCCCACCTTCTTTCTTGAAACAGTCTCTTCCTGGAACCTTGCTGGCATCAAGTGCCAGAGATACTCCTGTTTTTACCTCCCCAGCTGGAACTAAAGTGTGCACCTACACTCGGTTTTGTTTTGTTTTTCTGGTGGGTTCTAGGGATCAAACTGAGGTCCTCAAGCTTGAGTGGCAAGCACGTTACCAACGGGTTTTGAAAATGAAACAAGAGAATTATTTTGAGCAGGGCAAGCAGCGAAACATCCAAGGAGCTGACTGCTGTCATTATTCGTTAGGCCTTTCATCTTTAACACTGTTCTAGTGAAAAGAACCATTCATATGAGCCAGGGTTCAAAGCCAGATCTTCTTGGCCTTTGTGTTACTAACATTTGGGGTTGGATGATTCTCAGAGTAAGCCCTTGATCTGATCTCCACCCACTAAATAGCATTAATGTTACCCATGTCTCTGTTATGACAACCCAAAATACCTCCAGACATTTCCACATGCCCCAGAACTTAATCGGAGTGGATCAATTGTTCTCACTTGAGAACTATTGTTCTGAAAAATCTCCTTTATAATCCCTTCCTAGACAGTTCCCTATCCTTAAAAACTCATTCTGACTTCTGTCTCCTCTATAAGTCTTGCCCCCTCCCCCCTTTTTTTGAGACAGGGTTGTTTTACTATATAGCCCTGAGTGGCCTGGAACTAGCTATGTAGATGAGGCTGGCTTGAAACTCACAGAGATCTGCCTCCTCTGCCTCCCCAGGGCTGCAATTAAAGACATACATCCCGTGCCTGGCCCCCTATGATTTTTTCTTTGAGACAAGGTGTCATGTGGTACAGGCTGCCTTGAACTCACTGTATAACTGACGATGACCTTGAACTTCTGATCCTCTTGCTGCAACCTCCCGAGTCCTTGGATCACAGGTGTGCACCACCACACTGTTTATGCAGTGCCAGGATTGAAAGCAGGGCTTCCTATACGCTAGGCGAGCACTCCACCAATTGAGCTACATCCTCAGTAGCCTTGTTTAGTTTATGAATGCAATCACAGTAGAGAGAGCACAATTTTGGGTGATTTACATCATTTTTGTAAACCTCAGTCTCTTCCTCCATAAAGTGGATAGATGATTACAACATCTCACAGAGACACCCTGGGAACTCAATGAGTCATTAATTTCTGTGAAGGGAACTGAATTTCATATTCTGAGAAAATATTAAGTAAATGTCATTTGTTGATGCTGGAATGTAATGTCCGCGCCCTTACCTCCTGGTACTTAGTTTTCTTTCCTTTGTGATGCCTTGCAAACTGTTATAAGTGCTCCATAAACATTGCTGTTGTCACTGCAGTTGCCATGGAGATTGGAACTCATGCTATCTCCACCTCCTCCATCATTCTCTCTTGAATTTTCTGCCTGACATTCCGACCCTCATTCATTCTCTTGTTGTGGAAACTCCCTTCACAAAACTTCTCAATAGCATTGCCTGCCTGTGCTTCCTGCAACTCCACCTTGCCTGTGACATTTGCAGTCAAAGACATTTTCTTGTCTTTGAAATTCACTTCTCATTTTGCTTGGATGACAACAATGTGGGTTTCTTTCTGTTAAACTTTTATTTATTTATTTATTTTTATTTTATGTCTGTGAGTGTTTTGCCTGCATGAATGTAAGTGTACCACATGTGTGAAATGCCAGTGGAGGTGAATGGCATTGAATCCCTTGGAACTGGAGTTACAGATGGTTGTTAGCTACCATGTGGATGCTGGGAACCAAACCCAGGTCCTCTGCAAGAGCAGCCAGTGCTTAACCACTGAGTCATCTTTCCAGCTCCATGACTACAGATATTTGAAAATAAACAGGGACATAGGTTACAAAGTATAGAGCTAGTTTGGCGAATCCTTATCATTATGTTTTTGGATGATATGGAACATTCCTTATTCCTTTGCCCAGACAGATTTATTGAATTTGGTATCAATGTACACATCTGCAGTCCCCATCTCCCTTGGGATACTTTCTGTATTTCCTTAGTGCCTAAGGAATCCACTGCATGGATTCCCTTGTGGATGCTGATAGTAGAGTCCTGGTTACCACTTCATTAATGCCAGAACACTCCTTCTGTTCTCCACTCTTCTCTACAGGAGTCGTTCTGCCAGGCGTAGATTAGTAAGCTTTGGAATTTTTCCATAGGTTTCTCTCCGTTTTCCTACCTAACCAAGTGTCTTGCTTCTCTCTCTTGCACACTCAGCACCACCTGGCCTTAGCCTTTTCTCTTTCCCCACAGCAATGCAGCTGAGAGGACAGCCTAGCTTCAGCTTTACCAGTCGGGGCAGGAACCAGAGGTTGCTCTCACCCTCTCCATGCAATCCCCGAAGGACAGGCAGACTCATGACAGGAAAGCATCCCAAAACCTAGCCCCATCTTTTTCCATTTCTGACTGTGTCCTGAAGATATAGCTGGACTGAGGGCAGACAGAGAGAAACAGGAAATCTGCTTAGTTACTGCCACTGGGACAGATACTGCCAAGTGACAAGATAGAACAGAGAGGCAATGATATATACCTGTGGGATCTCAGATCCTGGCACAGCACTGCTTATTAGGAAGACAGCTTGAGTCAGACATGAATTTGTTAACAGTGCAGCATCCACGTTTAAAGAGTATGAAGAGGGCTGGAAGATGGCTCCATCAATGACGCGTATACTGCGTAACTATGAGACCTCGAGTTCGGATCCCCAGCACCTATCTATAAAACTGGGCCTGGTGGTCTGCCTCTGTAATCTCAGTGGTAGGGGGCAGAGATAAGAGGGTCCCTGGAGCTTCTAAGCCAGGCAGCCTAGCCAGATAAATGAACTCTGGATTCAGTGAGAGAGGCTGTCTCAAAAAGGTGAATCAAAGTGCAGAGATTAAGAGACTATGGTGTCCAGTCCTAAATGAGACATGCCTCCCTCCTGAAGCTCATTATGGAAAAGGTGGTGGAAAGATTCCAAGAGCCAGAGGTGGAGGCCTGCTGCAAAACAGGACCCTTGCACACATGAACTCACAGTTACTGTGGGTGTATGCACAGGATCAAGACAGTCGACATGCCAGCATGGATTGGGGAGGGACTCATGAAATCCCACCCCTAGCTGAGGCTCCTATGGGCAGGAGAGTCAATTTTATTCAGGGATGCCACCCTGAGTAGGGAGCCCGTACTCCAGTAGGTGGTCTGCTACCCATGACCATAAACAATGTGGGCTCAGTGGGTTAAAAAAGAGTCCCTAAATTTGGGAGGGAAAAAGTCATGGTGTGGCATGGGAAGAGTTGGAGGGAAGGGAGTAGGGATGGATTTGCACAAAACATGTTATATGCATGTATGAAATTCTTAAACAATAAAAAAGTAATATGGAGAGTAGTGAGGAAGGCACCTGAAACAGATTTCTGCTTTCACATGCACACACACGTGCATGTGCATTCACATATACATATAATACATGCATACACACAAAAGAGTGAGATGTCAGGTTTAGACCTAGAGTCCTAGTACTTAGGCGGCTAAGACAGTACAACTGTCAAGGCTTTTGAGTGCCTGCCTAGAATCCCCCAGTGGGGGCCTGGGAAATGTTTGAGAGCAAAGCTCTGGCCTAGAATCCCCCAGTGAGGGGCTGAGGGCATGGCTCAGTTGTAGAATGCTGAACCAAGATAGCCGAGGGGCTTAGGGCATGGCTCCTTAGTAGAGCACTTGTCTGGCATGCATGAGGCCCTGGGCTCTATCCCAAGCCATACCTTCACCACCGAAAATGCAACTACCTGTGAAAGAGGGAAAACCCTAACTTGGGAATTAGTATAAATTATGCCCAGCACCTAGTAGGTGTCAATAAACAGTAGCTATTCATCTATCATGGATCTAAACACGTTAATCTTATCCTGCTTGCTCCTTTTTTAAAAAAATGATGTATTGTATTTTAAATTATGTGTGTATGCATGTGACTGTGTGTGGGTATGTACACGAGTGCAGAGTTCATGGAGGCCAAAAGAGGGCATTAGCGTCATCGGCGCTGGAGTTATAGGAGGTTATGTGCTGCCTGCTGTGGATTCTGGGAACTGAACTGGGTCCTCTGCAAGAGCAGTATGTGCTCTTATCCACTCAGTCATCTCTCTAGTCCTGCTTCTGAACTTAGGCCCCCATGTTTGATTGACTAATTGTGCTTGGGATACTTGTGGCTCCATCACGAGGAAAGAGTGCTTCAATTTCTTGAATTACCCAGTACTGCAGGTGTGTAGATGACTCAGTGGGTAAGATTGCTTGCTACACAAACTGAGTGTGAATCCCCAACATCCATGTAAAAAGCTAGCATGGCCACATGTGTACCTGTAAGTGCAGCATTATGGGGGGACACAGGATGATCACTTGGTCTCCTGGCTGCCAGTGAACCTCAGGGTTCATTGAGGGACCCTGTCTCAGGGAATAAGGTAGAGAGGAAGAAAGCCTAACACCTATCTGCCTCTGGCCTCTGCAACTGTATGCACAGCCATGTACACCTGCACACATGTGTGCAAACACCACATATACATGTACTACAAACACACACACACACACAAATAGCAGAAACAAAAACAACAACAAAGCAACAAAAAACCTCCCCAGTGTGGCCTGGGGAATACAGAAATCTGGGGCGAGGCTCCAGCTGTCATTGATTTTGAGCATCCTGGTATTTGAGGGGCCCAGTTTTTCCAACTGAGAGGTTGGAGGTTAAACAGTGTGGTCACCAAGGAGACCCACTGGCTTGGCTTCTGCTCCTCTGTGATATTTTTCACAGAGGAGGAGTGCTTTGGTAGAGAATTGGGAGGGAGTTTAGACAAAAGCCAAGCCAACTCCTCCCCCACTTCTTCCTTTCTCCCATGTCCAGCTGCTGTATGCTTTTCAGAACCCTCCACCCCGGTCCCTGCTCCCCGTGTCCCTGGCACACCTGATTCCACTTACTTTTCCATCTTGAGATGCATGAGGTCTCTTCCAGAGGGTTTATGCTACCTGTTTCTTGTTGGAATCTGACATCTCAGACTGATTTTTTTGGTTACAGCTCAACCCATACTTTTGCATTTGTCCATCTCCCTTGGTTAGACTGTGATTGTGGGCTCCAGATGTGTCTGTACTGAGAGTGACAGGTGCAGAGGAAGCAGACAGGTGGACGAGTCTGCAGGAAACTGCAAGGAGGATGGTGAACCCAGGAGTGGGAGGCTGATAAGCTGGTACCAGCTGCAGGGCTATAGAGTTTGGCTCCAAGTACAAGATGCAAAGATGTGAGATTCTGAATGACTGGACAAGAGGTCAGCAGGATCTGGGATGGCTGCTTTGATTGTCCTATTTTATTGTTAATAAAATTTGGGGGAGGGGCTAGGGAGAGTGCTCAGTCAGTCAAGTGCTTGCCTTATAAGCAGGAGGACCTGAGTGCAGCCCTCAGAAAACAGACATAAAGATAGAAGTATGGAGCACACTTGTAATCCCTCTCCTGGAGAGGTGGAGACAGGGCAGTCTCTGGTGCTCTCTGGCCAGTCATCCTAGCTAAATTGGAAAGGCCCAGGTCAGTGGGAGACCCTGTCTCCAGAAACAGAAAATGAGGGTGACGGCATTGAGATGGCTCAGTGGGTAAAGACACTTGCAACACAGTGGGGGGAGCAGCAAGTTGTCCTCTGACCTTCACATGGGTTCCATGATGTTTGCACATGTGGGTGTACACACACACACACACATGCTTGCACATGCACACAAAAGATTAATTGTTTAATTGGTGTTTAACTTATGTGTATGAATGTTTTACCTGCATGATTGTAAATGTACCATGTGCTGTGCATGAAATGTCCATAGAGGCCAGATGAGTGTGTCAGTGTGTCAGATCCCCTGGAACTGGAGTTAGAGATAGCTGTTAGCTGCTAGATTGTTGTTAGGACTGAACCTGGGTCCTCTACAAGTGCAGCCAGTACTCTTAAGTGCTGAGCCATCTCTCTAGCCCTTGAAATTTTTTTAAGAAAAAAAATCCAGCTTACATTAGCAGTACATCTCTGGAAAACTGGAATTATACAGAGATCAGCATGACCTGTTTGGAAAGATGACATGAAAATTCATGAAGCATTCCAGTTTTTAGCCAGGCAGGTTGGCTTTTGCTTTTAATCTCAGCACTCAGGTGGCAGAAGCTGGCAAGTATCAATAAGTTCAAGGCCAGCCTGGTCTACAGAGTAAGACTGTGTTTAAAAAAAAATCCAATGTGAATAGTATCTATACATTATAACATATGACATGAGGTTGTCCTCTGGCCTCCACGCACACACATATATGCACCAGCATGTGCACATATGTGAACACACATTCACGGGACTTGGAAGAAGTTACATGTCTTGCAAAGAGCATTCAGAACCATAACAGCTCTTCCTGAACTCTGTACCAGCCCTTTGCACCCCTTTCTGTCTCCGTCAGGGACAGCTGAGGAGCTTCTATTGAAAGTACTTCTATACTGCAGCCCCTGTAGTGTCTGGGATGGATAACGGGGGAGACAGGAGGCTCTGGATGGCTTTTGTGGGTTCCTAAACAGTACATGATAAGGTCAGCCTTCAGCTCTTTTGACAGCTAGGGAGTTCCCACAAGGGAATGCAGCCTCCCCTGCAGTCAGCTCTCCTACACATACTTTCTGGAGGAGTAGCACCTCCCACAAGGTAGTGTCCACCCTTCTCCAGTCTGGTGGTACCAGTCTCTAAGCAAGAGGGTGTCAGGTAGAATGTGGAGGCTTTATAAGAGAGGATTGATGTGTACCAGAGCTTCCTCTGTCCTCCTTCAAGCCCAGACGAACAAGTGGTGATATCTTGGCTTGGTGCCAGACCCCAGGGTCAGGCTTTGTCTGAGGTAGTGGTTCCTCTGGGTTTTGTATCTGTCTACAGGTGTTAGTCAGCTGATGGGCTTAGGATAATGCCAGATGACCTTTGCCAGCTGTGGGAGCATTGCTTCCCCCAGAGCAGGCCCTCCCCCCCGGGAAACCCCAGCAAGGTGTGTCTTCGCCACCCTCCCTAAAGCTAAGCCAGGGCCAGGCTCGGCTCAGTTCAGTTGCGGGAACTCACTCAAAGGCGTAAGAAGCAAAGCAGTGGCCAGCTGGGCACGAGGATGGACCAGGAGGCTCTGGTACACCCAAAGCATCAGTGCAGGCACCTGCTGGCTCTGGCTGCCAGTCTTCTGCTCAGCTATGGGCCAGGTAAGCAGGGCTGAACTGAGACACACTTTGGGAGGAGAGGAGATAGCACAGGTACTCTGATCTGCCCACGGCCCTCCATGGGGGTGTCGACACCAGCAGGCACTGAAACTTTTGCCTGAGGAGTTCTTCTCACAGTTCAGCTGTGACCTCAACTCGGTGCACCCAGGACTTTGACATCCCTACAGAAAAGAATTGCAGGACAAGTCAGAGTGAGGCAAAGTTTATTGAGTGAGTTTATTGATCAAGTAGAAAGACAGCATGCACTGGAGGAGATTAAGAGAGTCAAGGGCAGGCTTCTGGAGAGGAACGTATCTGAATGTCTCATTAATAGCTTTATGTGTGATTTGGGGGGCTTTGAAGCTACTTAATCTGCAGTTAAGTTTAGGTATTAGCGAAAGTAGGGATTGGTAGATTCTTTTTTCTTATTCACAGAATTTTGTTCCTGAAAAGGAGACTGTCTTAGATACAGTGCAATTAGAGGAGGGCTGGAAGAGTTGAAATATTCAACAGAGGATCTTTACTTACATATAAGACAAAAGAAAATTGGATTTAAGGCATAGTTTCCTGGCCATTTTGTATTGCTTTGTTTTTAGAAACAGAGTCTCACTGTATAACCTTGGCTGCCCTGGAACTTGCTAGGTAGACTAGGCTGACCTTGAACGTACAGATCTGCCTACCTCTGCTCTCTGAGTGCTAGGATTAAAGGCACATGCCATCACACTAATCACTTTTTTTGAAAGAATTGTGTGCTGGGACTGGAGAGATGGCTCCGGTAGTTAAGAGCACTGGCTGCTTTTGTTAGGGCACCTGGGTCCAATTCCCACCACCCATGTGGTGGTGGGTAATAAACATTCCAGGGGATCCAACATCCTCTTCTGACTTCCAAGAGTATTGCAGGTGTTAGAACTCACCTTCCATCTTGTTAGAAACAGGGTCCCTGATGCATACAATAGACCAGCAGGCACATGAGCTTCTGAGGGGTCCAAATTCAGGTCCTCACATTTGTACAATTGCTTTACTCACTAGTCTCAAGTTAGCTATTTAAAAACAATTTTAATGCTGTGTGTGTGTGTGTGTGTGTAGGTGTGTTTGTGAGCATGCGTGCACATGTGCCATAACATGCACCTGGACGTCAGAGAACAACTTGTGGGGTCAGAACTCTCCTCCCACCATGTGAGTCTTGGGATCTAACTCCAGCCATCTGGCACCTTTGTCAGCTGAGCCATCTCACCAGCCAGCATTAATTGTTTCAGACAAGTTTATTTCTGGTACTGAGAAAGGAATGTATACTGTAGTTCCTTGCGCAGGTTGTCTGATCAATTATGTTGGAAACTCCTGGTTGTCAGACAATGAGGGACAGAAATCAGAAGCAAGAGGGTTAGGGCACAGAACCGCTTATGTCCCCTCTGGTTCCTGGCTAGCTGCTCTGCCTCAGGGGTGACCAGGACCAGGACACCCATCTGTTCTCTGGGTTTTTAGGCAAACACTCCCTTAAAAGCCAACCTGATAAAGCTATTTTCCTGACTGATTTGACAAAGTCCACAAAAGTGTTCTGTGCAGAAAATATCCCATGGGCTCTCAGTGGGGCTGGCCAGGTGGCCCTTTGTCCACTTGCTCCCTCACAGCCTTATTTCTGGGCAGCTTTATGGACTGTTGGACCCCTAACATGTAAGAGCAGCTCTCAGGGAGGGAAGGGAACAACTCACAACTTCCACTGCCTCCAGGAGCTCCAATCTGATGTGCAAGACCAAAGGATGCCCCTACTGGAGGATCAGGACTGAGTTAGCTTTGTGAGCTTAGAAATGCAAAGAGGAGGACGCATTACTACATTGCAAAGTTGCATTGGGGTTTTGCAGTGGAACCACATGGAATTTTATCCTTGTGGTTCCTGGAAAGGGGGAAGGCTTCCTGGCCAAGGATACCCAGTGGGCAAAGGCCAGAAGTCAGTAATTAGCACCAGGTATATTTGGGTAGATTCATGTGAGTTGGGTATGTAGAGTTGTGTGATGTAGGGTTTGCACAGGAGTAACCTTTTCAGGTCTGTGAATCATTTAGGGGAATCATCTTGGGTCTTGCTAGCCTGGCCACTGGGGAAGGCTTAAGTGTGCCACCGCTGTGGAGTATGGGGGATAGGGGCTGTATGTGACAACCTAACACCATGCCCTGCGTCCCACAGAAAGAAGACCCAAGATCTTCCAGGCCTCAACCCGGAGCAGCCCAAACCCACTAACTGTTTTATTCTTGTTGAGGAAGAAATTTGGGCTTTCCAACCGAGCCTTCACAGTTACCTTGGATAAACTGCAGACTGTGCAAGGGAAAGCCCTCAGTGCACTGCACTTAAGAGTTTGTTCATTACCCCTTGTTTAGTCAGTACAAAGGCCACCAGGGGCCTTCGGGAGTAGGGCCAGGGGCCTCTCGCACATTCCACAATCACAAAGATGGGATTGGTCCCTCCTCCTTCCCCTCCCCCCCAGCTCAGCTAGTCCTGAGTCACTCAAGCTCCACTGCCAGGGGATTGTTGAAGAGCTTTGCAGTTGGATCTCTTTGTGAGACAATGGGTCACATAACGGCCCTGAATCACAGGCGTATATGTACTGTCTAAACCCACCACCTCTGACTGGGCACGTTCCCAGTGCTGTCTTCATCCTCAATTGCCACAAACAGAATCTATGTAATTGCTTCTGTTCCTAAGGGTCATCAAGATTTGATGCCAAGGACTGTTGCTTAGGGCAGTCCCCTGCTTCTGTCTTAAGAAAGGCAGTTGCCTGGGTTATAGGTGGAATGGCTCATTCTCCAATCCTGCATTCCCACAGTCCTTGGGGGTGGAACTGAATCTGAGGGCACCTGAAGTATCCAGGTTTTCATGTCTCGACACAAAGAATTGCATGGTTAGCAGTAGCAATAGAGAACAGTAAAAATGGGAAAATATTCCTAAGAATGGTACTCCCTAGCGAGCTGAGGGCAAAGCCTGCTCTCAAAAGTGCTGGGCCATGAGGGTTGCGACCCTTAGAGAGCCTGCCTCTCCTACGTCTCCTACATTTGTTCTTTTAATTGAATTATTGAGAATTTCATACAGTATATTTTGATCATATTTAGATCCCTTCCCCTGCCTGCACCCCTTCCTCCCCCTTCAAATTTCATGTACTCTATATAATATATGTATTATATGTTTGCCATATATATATATATATATGTATATATAAAGAGAGAGAGAGAGAGTAAAATATGTGTCCCCAAATGCCCTTCTGTGTGGCTCTATCTACTGGAGCCTGGTAAGCCTACCGAAACTCTCACCCTTAAATGAAATTGACTCTCCCTTCCTAGTAGTTTATCCATTGCCAGTGGTCCCTCGGGTGGCACTGGGGTTTCCTGTTTCCCCATGTCTATGCTGGGACTTTGTCTTGAGCTCACGTGGGACTTGTTCATGCTATCACCATTGCCGAGTTCCTGTCTACATTTGTTTTTAAATCTTTTTTTTTATTGTGCATGCACGCACGTGTGTGTGTGTGTGTGTGTGTGTATGTGCCTTATATGTGCAGTATTTTCAGAGGACTGAAGAGAGCCTCAGATCCCCTGGAGCTGGAGTTACAGGCAGTTGTGCGTCTCCCCTTATGGAGACTCTGGAAGTGCAGTATGTGCTCTTAAGCACTGAGCCATCTCTCCATCCCCCTGTTCTGCATATCACAGACTTTGGAGGACATACCCTGTTGTATGTAGCCCAGGTAGGGAAGGACTTCTAGGCTTTGCCAGCTGGCTTCCTTTATATGTTATTCATTTTTATGAGATAAATCTTACATTAAAAATTACTGATTTATTCTTGTGTTTATGTGGCAATGGAGGGTGCATGTCATGGTGCATATATGGAGGTCACAGAACAACTCTGGGACTCAGTCCTTTCTTTTACTTCATGGAAGCAGAAGCAGGGTCTCATTGTGTCTGCTGCTGTGCATGCCTCAGGCTTGCTGGCCTGTGAGCTTCCTGGCAATTCTCCAGCTCACCTCCCATCTCACTTTGGAAGTGGTGGTATTACAGATGTATGTCATGCAACCATGAAAAAGCCCAAGATCCCTGTTGAGATGGCTTGCTGGCAAAGGGAGACAGATTGTAAATCATGGCACTGAGAAGTACATTATACAACAGTAAGAGGACAATTGGGAGAAAAGAGAATGGAAAATCACGGGTGCAAGAATGAGGTGGGGACATAAGAAATTTTCAGCAGAGCAAGTGTAAAGAAGGAAGGATTATTGTAATGAATCCGCATGAACTCAGTTTATTCTAGTCAAGTTTGCCACCACACCTCGGCAGGTGCATGCTGCGATCATCTCATTTTGGGGAAATGGAAGCTCGATGATGTGAGTCGAGGAAGAGTCAGGAGCTAATCCAGAGTTCCAGGTCTCGTGTTCCTGCTTATTGTGGGTGAGGTGAAAGTGAAAAATGTGTCTTCGGTACTTTCTGAGTGGGTGAAAGTTTGTCTGTGTTTGTGGCATGGTGTGTTGATGTGTCAATGCATGTATATGAGCGCACAGTGGAAACGTCGATGCATGTATGAGCGCACAGAGGAAACGTCAGGTGGTCTCTTCTATATGCCACTTCTGACCTGATTTTGCACTTGTGCATTCATTTGAGAGCGAATGAATGAATGAGCTTCCTTGAGTGTACGTGTGTATATATGTGCATGCCAAAGTGTGCATATGTGACAATGTTTGTGTGCATAAGTGAAAGAGTACATGAGTTTCTGGCGGCACATGTGTGTCTAAGGATTTATGTCTGTTCATAAGTGTGAGTGTTGTGCATGTCTGTATTTGTGTGTACATGAGAACTGTTACAGGCTTAGATCTGAATCTCTGCTGAAATATCCAAGTTCCTGTATCCAAGGAAAGAACTGGGCTACGGACACATGCCTAGAAATAGAAATAGAGACCATTTGTTAAGAAAGGGAAAACACTTCCAAGAACGGAGGTTGGCTATCGAATTGAAGAAAGCAGTGAGCCAGGAGGCACCATCCTGTTTAGTGTTTATAGAGCACCTGCCTCTTCCATGTTTGAGTACTGGGCTTCTTTTGAGCATGCTCCATTACTGTATGGAAGCAGGCTGGGAAGGACTTCCACGTTTTCTCTTCCATTTGATTTCTTTATATGTTAGTTTTGTAGTTTTCTTCAGTCTCTTTCCTCCTACCACAGTGTGATGATGTAAATGTGTTTCTTTTCCAGGAGGGTCGCAGTTTTTCACTCCCTTTAGAAATTTATGTTCACTTTGCTCATGTAGGGGGAGGAGAGCCTTGTTAGTCCCTAAACAACACTTTGGGACAACTTAACTTTCCAGGGCAGGTAACAGGGCAAAGGAATCCTTGGCAGCTAGATTCCTAGGCTCCTGACCACCTCTGTGGATTCAGGCTGAGCCAGCAGGCTAGAGAGCAATGCAAAGCCAAAGATCTCTCTGCCAAATGTCTGAGATGTCTCAGTGCCTTCTGAACGTGTGTGTGTGTGTGTGTGTGTGTGTGTGTGTGTGTGTGTGTGTGTAAGGGGATTCTGCATTTTCAAGGCAACCCTGGACAGGGTCCTCCCTGCACCCCTTCCCTCCTCATCGGAGCCTGGAGGGTGTACCCAGACTGGTCTGACCACATACTTTTGTGGATCTGGGCCTCCTAACCGTGAAGGAGTGAACATTTGCTATGCAGCTGGTGGGTAAGGTGTATGGTGTGTGTTCCCACAACCCCGGATCTTCTTCCTATCCTGACCAGTCTTAATCTGTCTTCATATAACCTTTCCGGATCTGTTCTGGATTTCTGTCGATAGTGTTTCTTCCTTTGCCACCCAATCACACTCCTAACAGTGAATGACCCTCACTTATTCCCATCATTATAAGCCTCTCTGGGTCCAAGATTCTTGGGATACCAAAACTCCAAGATTCGGAGTTTTATAAAATGACTTAGTCCTTTTATAAAATGACTTAGCATTAACAGAGTCTACCCATAGCCTCCCATTACTTTAAATCCTCTCTAGAGTACTTATAATATCGACTATAATGCACATGATCTGTAAACAGTCCCAAAGTGTTGTTTAGGGACTAACAAAAATAAATTTGTAGTTTCACTGCAATTACAATTATTTTCCTAAATTTTTCATTCTAAACTTGGTTGAGTCCAGAGGGAAGGATGGAAAGGCAGAGGCAGGAGCATGAGAAGGTCATAGGGAGGGAAAAAAAGAAACACTGCATGCTTTCTCTCATATGCAAAGTATAGATTTAAACATAAAAATATGTGTGTGTGTCCATACATGAGTATGTGTAAGTGTGCAGTAGTGAGCACACTGTATGTGCATAGTGTGCAAATATGCAAGGATGATGGAGTATTTGAGAGTATATATATATATATATATATAGAGAGAGAGAGAGAGAGAGAGAGAGAGAGAGAGAAAGAGAGACATATATGGAGAGACATATATGTGTATAATATGAAAGCAGAAGCCTAACTACCTGGGGGTCAACAGAAGGAGGAAGGGGAGAAGGCAGGAAAGACAAGGTGATGAGGGTAAATACAAGCATGTCTCATGATAAACATGCATGAGAATGTAATAAAGAAAGCCGTTATTTTGTCTGCTAACAAAAACAATACATAAAACAAAACCAAAGATAGAGACGGACATTGAAACCAAGTTCTTTTTATTCTAGATTTCCCTCTTGCAATTCTGACCCACTCTTTCTCCATGATTTCCCTTCCCAAATCAAAATGATAAGAATTATGTTCTATGATAAACGGTATACTAATATGCATTGTTATGTAGTAGAGGCTGGAGGTGGCCAAGAACCACCTGTGACTGCAGCTTCAAGAGGACCAGAATCCTTTTTTTAGCCTCTGTTGTTACTACAGTCATGTGCACATGTACACATGGATGCCCATGATTACAAAAATAAAATATTTTCACAAAGTAAACAGAAACTACATTCTTCATTCTATATGTTTACATACATTATTTCAGATGACACAGTATTTGTATGTCACCTATATATATCTTTCTGGCTATTTAATTCAAGGTACTCATAAAACCTAATACCATGTTAGTAGTTACTAGACTGTACTGAGATTTTATAACAACCTCTAATTTCCATTTTGCTTACAAGAGAATCAATTATGAGACTTGCACAAACTCAGGCTGCTAGTACCTCATATAGCTGTACTTTGAATCCAAGTAGCTTGACCCTAAGAGTCCCAGCTATTGTGACCTGAGGAGCCCTGGATGTAAATGGCCAAGATCACCAAGTACTGGTATTTAGAGAAGCAAAGTGATAGAACAAGGGAGCTAGATATCAGAGGCTGAATGAGAATAGCAAATTCAATGAAATAGAATAGGTTATGTGGACTGGGACCTGTTTATCCAAAGCACAACTCTCACCTCAAAGGGGATAAGATATAGTTTATTCTAGAACAAAATATGAGTAACCATGGCCTGGGAACAGAGATTTAGGTAATCCCAAATTCTATGTTCTACCACAGTAGCAGTTTTATAATAACAGAACACAAAAAGTCATAAATCAAGATGCTTTTCAAATACATTGGTGGAGATATCAGAGAGGCAGGTGATGGCAAAATGGGCAAGAACTCTAGGATAGGCCTTAGGTGCTATTGGCCAGTATCCTTATCCCTTGGGTTGATGGAATCTAAGGTTTGGTTATGTTAATATATTCCAGAAGGTTTTTAGGTGATAGTCACAAGATGTTAGGTCAACAGAAGTGGCAGAGAATGGCTGTTTAGGGGGCCAAAGATGGCCCAAGATAAATTGTAATTAGGCTGTGGACCTGCAGCATTCCAAACTCTCCACAATCACTGAAGTTCTAAGCAGCCGATCAGCCTTGCAGGAGGTTCCGTTTTAGGATGCGTGTTTTTTGTCTGGTAACCTTCATTCACAGACCCATAGTAAGAAAATGCATTGTATATTGCAATGTGTTTTACTTAAAAGCATGGAATAGTAAAACAACAATTAAATTAACAAGCAGTAATTGTATATATAGTCAGCCTTCCTATCTTTGGGCTCTCTATCATTGGATTCAATCAACAGTCGATAGAAAGTTCTTTGGGGGGGAGCGGAGGTGGGAAGTTAGTGAGGTGACTCAGAAGTTAGGAATGCTTAGCATAGACCAGACTTTGGATCCCAGCACCCACATTGGGAGGCCCACAACTGCTTCTAATTCCAGATACCAAGATTCAATTTTGTTTTGTTTTTATTTTTGTGGAGACAGAGTCTCCCTGTAGCCCCAGCTCGCCTGAAACTCACTGTGTAGTACTGGGATTAAAGGTGTGTGCTACTATGAACTGCTAAGGAGGATCCAATCTTAAAAGAAAGAAAACATTTGGAAAAAAAATGCATCAGTTTTAAATGAACATGTATGGACATTTTCCTCAACATTATTCCCTACTAAACTCAGTCTAGCAACTATTTACATCTCATTTACATTTGGTAGGTTTTATAAGTCATCTAGGAATAAAATGAACAGAGAAGTATGTGTAAGTTCTTTTTTTTTTTTTAAAGGCAGCATTTTATAGAAAAATTCTGCCATCTGTGGATTTTGATATCTGCAAGGGGTCCCACAATGTGATTCTTTAATACATGTATATGTTTGTGTGCATGTGTATGAATGACTGAATAATGTATTTACCTGCTGCCTCTGTTACCCTCTGGTGACTATCATGCCACATTTAAATGGCCATTTTAAATCACTTTCTTAGCATCACACTATTATTTAGAGTCACTATGTTGTGTAGTAGAGCTCTGTGTTTTAATTTTTTTAAGGTTTATTTTTATTTTTAAATTATGTGTATATGTGTAGGAGAGTATATTCATTCACTTGAGTGCTGCTGTGGAGCTGGAGTTACAAGCAGTGTGTGTGTGCTGATAGCGGAATTCAGATCTTCTGAAACACCAGCAAGTACTCTTAACAGCTGAGCTATCTCTCCAGCCCCAGTTAGGGTCTCTTAATCCCAGCAAAATTGGTCATGTATTTAAGACTGGATAATTGTTTGGGGGGCAGGGAGCTGTCCCATGTACTGGTGGGATGTTGAACACGGTTGTGGCATCTTCACCCACTAAAGGAGGTAGTAACCGAATACCCAGTTGTGAAAACCAACAGTGTCTACAGATGCTACCAGATTTAGCTTGTCCCCGTACCTAGCAAACAGGGAGGAATACAGTCAACATCTGCTTCATAACTGAATGGAAGCAAACCTCACTTAGTGTGGAACACTGGAACACCTCTCTGTTCTCCAAGACTGCACAGAGGGTTTAGGCAACAGCTCTCCTAGCATGCATTAAGACCCGAGTTCAATCTCCACTGTGGTGGTACATGCCTGTAATCAGGAGGAGGAGGATCAGAAGTTTAAGGCAATTCTCAGCTACATAGCAAGCTAGAGGACAGCTTGGGCTATAAGAGACTATATATACAAAGAAAGAAGTGAATGAAAGTAAATAAAATAAGCCCTCATAGATGCCGTGATCACCTTAGGGGATGTGAACTTGACTTCGCTGGTCAAAGTGAAAACCCAGATTCCTCCAACTTCAAGACTATTCTTGAAGAGAAGCAAAACATTTCTAAAATAACTACAGCTTCTTGAAAGAATTCCAAGATAAACTCAAGTCTTCCCTGAGACCTCTTCCAAAACATCCAACTTTCTATCTTTCCCTCTACTGCACTCTCGCACTGGTCATGGGTTAGACTTCTGTGTTCTCAGATGCCTTGTCTAACCTTCTTCAAGTCTCTACCTCAAAGCCATATCTCTGGGGAGCTAGGCTCATCTAGGGGTGTGTTCCTTTGGAGATGCTCCAGAGACAGTATCATCCAGGAGCAAAATACCACCACCAGCAGCACACATTCCTGAATTTGGACTGTTTATTCTGGAAAGCTCTAAAGATACCTAGTCTGATGAGGGTCAAGCTCTTTCTAGCACCATTTAGTCTATTAAAAATGAGCCATCTCTATCACATCCCCCCCCTCAAAGATGAGGCTACATCACTCAGTATAAGATTTTTCAGCTTCATCCATTTACCTCCAAGTTTCTTATTTTAATTTTCTTGACAGTTGAATAAAATCCCATTGCTTATAGGTGCCACATTTTCATTAGTGCAGCTCTCTGACTAATGCATGAACTGACAACTGGTCCAAATGGAGAGAAAAAGTGAGAGTAGAGTGCTCAGCCTCAATGAGACATCTACGTGACACTCCATCTCCAAGGCTCAGGGGCCACCGAGGAAGGGGAGTGCAGTTTAAGAGTCAGAAGTGAAGGACGTCCTAGCAGTGTCTTCTGGCCACAAGACTACTGCTCTCGTGAGCGCATAGCATTCGTGCCCGTCTGCACAAGGCCTGCAAAAGACCAAGCCTCAGCATCCCATTTTGGAGTGGGAACTCTCAATGAAATGCATATCAGTAGAATTATTGTAAAGTTGAAAAATTGTTAAGGCAACCATTATAAATTAGAACCTTCTTTTATTCATTGGGCTTGTTTTTGAGAATTTCCTACACAAGTACAGTGTATTTTCATGTCCACCCGTTCCTTACTTTCCCATAATTCTTCCTGTGAGTCTCCCACATCTCCCTCATGAACTCAAACAGTGGAAGCTTCCAGGTTGGTTCCATCTGATTTCTCCTGTAACCAGAGTGTATGATCTTTTAGGTAGTTTTGGTCCTTTATGTAGTTATGTATCCATCAATCCTGTTGCTCTTGGAATCTAAGGTAACTTCAGGTTTGAGCACCTTTTGTGGATTCAGAACAAGACACAGAAGTGACAGTAATATTTTTTATATTGAATTTTTATGAATGTCATACATCTTAATTATTTATAATTCCTCCTCCCCAATATGCACCTCCCAACAGCCCACCCCCAGAACTTCGTGTATTTTGACATATATATTAAGGCCTGTTGAGTCATGTTTGTGCATACAGATGTCCCTTAGTGTGAGTTCACCCAGTGGAGCCTGGGCTGCCTGTCCAGCATCACTCCCTTAAAGAAAATCAACTCTCTCTCACCCAGTAGTGGTCACCTGCCGATAGTTCCTTTCCAGAATGTGGACTCCTGCCCATTTCCCCAGTTCTGTGTGCTGGTTTTTGTCTGATGGAGTTTGCATGGGGGTCCCAGGAGCCTACAAAACAGAGAACTCTGTTTCCTTATGATCATGCACCTCCTCCCTTGGCTGTTATAATCTTTCCGCCCCCTCTTCCACAATGGTCTCTGAGTCATGGGTGGATGAAATTTAATATAGGAGTCCTGTCCAGGGATCCACACTCTGCAGTCTCTTATTCTCTGCAAATTGGCCACCTGTGACCTTTTGCGTTCATCACCCACTGTAGCATGAGGAAGCTACACTGATGAGAGTTGAGAGATGCATTAGTGTTCTTTC
Organism: Eospalax fontanierii; assembly: GCA_035773235.1. Classification (NCBI taxonomy): domain Eukaryota; kingdom Metazoa; phylum Chordata; class Mammalia; order Rodentia; family Spalacidae; genus Eospalax; species Eospalax fontanierii. The sequence continues at coordinate 45,285,816 of CM069551.1, read as the reverse complement.
TACTCGATGTTCCACTATGTTCCATGAGCCTTAGGTTTAGAGGTTCCACTGTAGATGTCATGTAGGGTTGAGCATCCCACAGAAACTTATTCTTTACATGTGTGAGCAGTTGTGGAATTTTGTAATAGTCTCCATCTGTTGCAAAGGAGCTTCTCTGAGTGGTGACTGGCATATTCGTCTGTAAATATAAGAATTCATATTTAGCATATAGTAAGAAATTACATTTGCTTGAGGATGTGACAGACTTAGGGGTTTCTCTAAGAACTCACCGGCCATGTGTGTACCTGACTATGTTTACAGTGCCACACATGAGTTCACTCTCATTGAGTGGCCTTTAAGTTCAATTAGGTAGCTGTTGATTACCCCAAAGGTAAAAGTGCCACTATTGCACCAACGTAATTTGCTGTGCCCGTCATTGTGGTTATTAGGCTTTACAACTGGTTGGACCATTGATTGATTTTTCTCCCTTAGCAGCTTGCATAGTGTCCTCCAAAACAATGAGAACTAGTCCTCAGGGAGGAGCCTTCCAGGTCAGTTCCACCTCCACTCCATGGCTTCAAGTCCTGTGCCTGAAGATGTCCTGTCTTCAGCAATAGGATCTTACCTTCAAGTTCTGGGATATGATCAAGGACTGTAGCAATAGCCTGTGTTCTCTTGGGAGTCTCTTGAACTGCCCCGACCAACAACTCAAAGGGAGGTTTCTCCTGTCTAGCACTGTGTTACTTGTTATACAACATTCATCCATTCACATGCACTCAGGTATAGATATTGTATGTTATATCACTGTTTCAATGTTCTTATTTGTTATGGGTCTGGTTAAACTGTTGAACTCTTCTTGGTTTAGCTTTGGTGATTTCCATTATTTTCCAAATTTTCCAAATTTAATAGAGTGTAGGTTTAAAGTATCCCCTTACGTTACGGATCTTTCAGAGTTCTGCGGTGATGTTTCTCCCCCTTCATCTCTGATTTTGTTGATTTTTGACTTGTTCTTTTTGTTAACTAGGTGTAGGGTATATCTAGCTTGTTTATTTTTTTTCAAAGAATCAGCTCTTGGCTTCATTGATTCTTTGTATGTTCTCTTTGTTTCTGTTTCATTAATTTCTGCTCTGATTTTTGTTACTTCTTCTTCTCTGCTGAGATTGAATGTCATTTGTTCTTGCCTTCCCAGAGTCTTGAGTTGTATTGTTAAGTTACTTGTGCTCTTTCTCATTTATTAATATAGGTACTAAGAGCTATTAACTTTCTTCTTAGGACTGCTTTTCAATGTGTATTTTAAAACAAATTTTTGTGCATTTCATTCATTTAAACTTAATCACATTTGGACCCCTCTCCCATCTTCAGCACACCATAGTCCCCAACCCTCCACCGGATTTCATGCATTCTGTCATATATGCTAAGGTCTATTTAGTCAAGCTTTTGTACCCAGATGTCCTTTGGAGCAGATTCATCCACTGGAGTCTAGTCAGCCTATCTAGAGTCACTCCTTTAAAAAGATCAGTTCTTCCTCACCTAGCAATAGTTCTTCAGCTAAGGTTATGGGGGAGCAGTTCTATACTGGGTTTTTGTCTAACTGATTCAGTACGGCTCTTGTGCGTGTTGCCACCATTCCTACATTTCTAATGAGTAAGGTTTCAGAGCCCTGAACATGAGTGTATGTGTATACCTGAAGGCTGAATAACAAAAACACAGTGCCAGACAGGAGGAAACCTCCTGTTGAGTTCTTGGTTATGGTAGTTCAAGAGACACTTAAAATAACACAGGCCATTGACACAGTCCTTAATTACCTCCCAGAACTTGAAGGTCAAACCCCGTTGCTGAAGACAGGACATATCTGGACAAAAGACTTGGAGCAATGAAGCTGGAACTCACCTGGAAACCTATACCCTGGAGCCTGGCTCTTATAGTTCTAGAGGGTACTTTGCAAACTGTTAAGGCAGAAAATCAATCAATGGTCCATCCCCCGCCTCACAGCCTAATAACCACAACAATGACCAGACCAAACTATAACAGTGTGGTAGTAGTTTATTTTCTAATTTTTTCTTTCATTCATTCGTCATTTAGGAGTGTTATTCTCCATGAGTTTGTGTACTTACTAGAGCTTCTTTTGGTGTTGACTTTAAGCTTTATTGCATTATGGTTTGATGGAATGCATAGAATTATTATTAATTTTTTTTATTTATTGAGAGTTGTTTTGTGCCTGAGTATGTGGTCAATTTTAAATAAACTTCCATAGACTGCTAAATAGAAAGTGTATCCTTTGTGCTTGGGTTGAATATTGGCAGATATCTCTTAGGCCTATTTGGTGTGAGATGTGATTTAATTCAGATGTCTATTATTTTTTATTCAACTAGCCTGTCTTCTGGAGATAGTGGGGTATAGAAGTCACCTACGATTACTAAGTTGGAGTTAATCTGTCTTAAGGTTCTGTAGTACTGTTTTTATGAAATTGGATGCACCAGATTTTGGTACATACATGTTCATGATTGCAATATCTTATTGGTCAACTATTCCTGCGATCAGAATGAAGTGAACTTCATTTCTTCTGATTAGTTTTAATTTGAAGTCTGCTTTTTCAGATAGATTTGAAGTTTCTAGTGCCATCTACTTGGAATATTGGAATATTTTTTTCTATTCTTTCAATCTAAGGTGGTGTTTATCCTTGAAGATGAGGTGAGTTTTTTGTAGGCAACAAAACGACGAATTTCATTTCTTAATTCATTCCACTGCCTGTTTCTTTTGACTGGGGAGTTGAGGCCATTGATATGTGAAGTTATTATTTCAAGATGTGTTTTGTTTACTTCATTTTAATTTATTTCTGCATTCTTGGTCCAATTTTGTGTTTCCACACTTACACGTCCATTTATTTTCTTTCTGTTGCTTCTTGGGTACAGTTGTTTGTGTCATGGAAGATTTTTTTTCCCCCTTCAACTATAATAGACAGTTTTGCTGGGTAAAGTGTTCTGGGTTGGCATCTATGATTTTTTAGAACTCAGAGTACTTTGGTCTCGGCTTGTCTGACTTTCTAGTTTGCACTGAAAAGTCGGCTGTAATTCTGTTGGGTTTTCTTTCTGCGTAGCTTGCTTTTGTCTCTCAGCTTTTGGTATTCTCTTTGTTCTATACGTTTGGAGTTTTTACTATGATATGCTGTGGAAACTTTCTCCCCTGGTCCTGTGTATTTGGTGTCCTATTGTTTCTTGTCCCTGCATGGGTATATCTTTCTTCAGTTTTTGGAAATTTTCTTCTATAATCATGTTGAAGTTCTGGCCAATGCCATGGACATGGGATTCTTCTCCTTCCTCGGTGCCCATGCTGTGTAAATTTGGTCTTTTCATGATTTTCAACATTTCCTGCATATTCCATTCTTTTATTTTAATTTTTTCATATTCTTTGAGTAGTCCAGTTCTTCACATTTATTGTTCAGTCTTGGTATTTTGATTTACATTTAATTAATTCTGTTGGTGAGGCTTTCTCTTGTCATTTCAAATTGACTTATGGGGTTTTTCATTTCCTGTGTTTTCCTCAATATTTCTACCTCTCTTGTAAATTCAGTCAGCAGTTTATTATCCTGCTTTAGTTCTTTGAGTTGTTTGTGTATTCTTTAAATTAACTGAATTATTTGATCATGTTAATGATTCTTTTTTACAATTCTGTGTCCTGGTTTATATCTAGGGGGTTCTCATTGTTGAGCCCTTCTATAGGACTGGTCGTGTTCAGTGGAGACATATTATTTTGGTTTTGGTTTTTCATATTATTATTTTTTCATTGTCATTTTGGCATGTAGATTTCTTTTGTTGTTTGCGATTCGGGTATGAAACTAAAACCTGCTTTTGTGGAACTGAAAGTTTGATTCTCATATTGTTGAGGTAGCTTGCTTGCTTTTTGATTGGGTATGAAAGTTAGTTGTTCTAGGCTTCAGGTTCTTTCTTTTGATTTTATATTGGAGGGACCAGATGGACCCAGGCAGGCCCTCAGTAGCTCTCCAGGAGAGTGAATTGACCCTGGCTAGTTAGCACACTTTAGTGGCCTCAGAGGCCAAGGTCCAAGGAGAGAAGATGGGAAAAAGGTGTGCTGGTTCCTGCTACTGCGTGGAAGCCTAAGCCCTGGAGCTGGAAGGGACTGCAGATAGTCCCAAAGCAGGGGGTGGGGGTGGTGGAGTCAGGCGGGCACTCTCTGGCAGTCTGAGAGGGAAGGAACAGTAATATTTTGAAATGAGGCAGAATCGAAATGAAGGCAAAGATGCCAGTTTTTAAAATTAAGTGTGTTCTTTGACAATTCATATGCATATATAATGCAGTGTGGTTACCTGTCCCCCTTATCAACCCTTCCCATCCTTATCAAGCCCTCTGTACCATACCAGGCCTTTCTCAAGTTTCATGACTTTGGTTTAGTTGTGTGGCCTATTTAGTTTAAACAGGACTATCTATGTGATCATAAAATTGAAAATGTCCACTGAACCCTGACAAAGCCACTAGAGAGTACACAAATGAAGGCAATGACCCCCTTTCCCTGAATTTATTAGCAGTAAATAGTTCATCAGTGCAGATTCATGCCTGACTGTTGAGCCCATGAGCCCATTCTTGTGCAGACCCAGTCCAGCAAGATGTTTTTATTTCTTTTTAGTCATCCCATGGGCCCGAGGGAGGAATCAGTGCTTTTTAGCAAAACAGTTTTTAAGAGTTTGTTATACTACCATTAACAAAACAAAAGAAAACCTACAAGGGCCTGGAAAGATGTCTCATTGATTAAGAGAACTGGCTGCTTCTGCAGAGGATCTGGGATCGGTTCCCAGCACCAATATGGTGGCTAACAACCATCTGTTACTCCAGTTCCAGGGGATCTAATGCCCTCTTCTGTTCTCTGTGGGCATTGCATGACATGGGTGCACTTACATACATGCAGGCAATGCACCCATACACCTAAAATAAAAAAACAAAAATTTTTTTAAAAAAGTAACCAGAAGAGTTTTAGGAGCTGTGTGTTGAAACCATGGACAAATCCCTAATACTTTTAATAAGTCTTACTAATAATAAGTAATAAGTAATAATAATAATAAGTAATAAGACTGAAAACTGTAATGTAAGAAAATCTTATTGTATAAAAATTCTGGAACTGCTAGCTTAATGGTTGTGTGTTTGAAAACAAATATTTATTTTGTTTCTGTGTGAAAGCTTATATGTATGTATTTGTACCATATGTGTACATGGTACCCATGAAGGCCAGGAGAGGGCACTGAATCCCCTGGACCTAGGTTCCAGGAGATTGGAGTCACCACATGGGTGTTGGGAACTGCATCTGGGTTCTCTGTAACAACAGCAACTGCTCTAAACGACTGAGCCACCTCTCCAGCCTGCTTAGTGGTTCCTCGGCAGATGAGCACTGTCTTCATTTTAGGAATTCATGAGATAGATCTTCCTCAACAATGCAGGTTCAGAATGAGCAACAACATTGACCCATCAATGGCAAATGAAACGGCCTGCTTAGGATGGGTCCAAAAGCTCCAGAGACATCACAACTGAACAAGATATGGATATTTACTCCAGGATCAATCTATAACTTTCCAGTGGGTGAAACAGCACATCCATAGTCACAGCCAAATCCCAGCTAAACTTGACAAGGGTTGTGGTGGGAATGAAGGAAAGAAGGAAGGATAACAAAAGTAAATAAAGAGGAGGAAGGAAAGAAGGGAGGGAGGGAGGGAGGGAGGAAGGAAGGAAGGAAGGAAGGAAGGAAGGAAGGAAGGAAGGAAGGAAGGAAGGAGTTTATGTCATTTGCAGTAACATGGATGGACATCGAAGATGTAACGTAAAATAATGAAAACAGGCACAGAAAGACAAATATTGCACTGCTGCATGTTTTTACTTACACATGGAATCTAGAAACTCAAAGTTAAAGAAGTAGCAAGAGTATAATGGAGGTTACGGGAGCCTCGAGTGGGGAGATTGACCCCTTAGTAAGAAGAAATGGGATGACTCAGTTTTATTAATTCATCCCATCACAGGAATGCTAGCTTCTCCCACACCAAAAGCCTGAAGGAAGGGAAATAATCTCAGGAACTTGTTGATAATTTAGAGTTGTATAATATGGGTATGCATGTATAGATGTGTATCTGTTTGTGCATGGTGAGTGTGTGTATATATCTCTGTGCGTGCATGTATGTATGCATGTACGGATGCATACCTGTGTATGCCCACAAGTTGGTCAGATAAGGGCTTAGGTTTCCTGCATTATCAATCTTACTCCCTTGAGACAGGGTCTCTCACTAAACCTGGACCCAGGCTGTTGGCCAACAAGTCCCAGTGACCTTTCTTCTCTCCACCCATAGTGTGGGGTTGCAGATGTGTATGGACTTCAGCTGGCTTTTTACATGACTGCTGGGAATCGAACAGGTGCTTATGCTTGCACACCACATGTTCTTTCCCTTTGAGACATTTCTTCAACCTCATGTATGTAGATTTTTTTCTTTTTCCATTTTTCATTTGTATGTATGTCTGATTTTGGCATGGACGGGTGAGTGTATGCATATTTTGTGCATGTTCAGTGGTGCATGTGTGTGCACATGCGTGTGCAGATCCAAGGTAAATGTCAGAAATTATTGTCAGACTTCCACATTATTCACTGAGGCAGGATCACTCAGTCAAACCCAGAGCTCACTGATGTAGCTAGACTTGCTAGCTTGCTTCCTCTGGGGAATTCTCTGTCTCCCTCTTCTGGAGCTAGAAGTATAGTCAGGCACTAAGCCATCTCCCAACCCTAGATTTTTTTTTTCATAAGTTAAGTAGCTATAGAAATACAAATTCCAGTTATGTTTAATCAAAGTTTTAGACACCCATAGACCACACTGTGTATTTCTCCCACTGTATGTTCCACCAATTATATTATAAATTCACAGATGATCTTTAAGTGCCTCATTTTGAGAAGCAATGATTATATTAAATAGCAACTTCAGAACCTCTATTTAAATTTGTGAAGTTGGGTGTTTTATTATAATGTCTTAATACAATCCCTCATGAAATGGTTTATATTAATACATACTTATGTCGAAGTATGAATATTAAGTGACAAATATTTTGTACTTTAACAACCTAGATGTATGACACAAATGTAGAAAATATATTATTTTTAATATTGTATTCACTATTTTTATTTTATATGTATGAGTATATTTTCTGCATATAGGTGTACCTATACAGAAGAGGTCAGAGGAAGGCGTCAGATCCCCTCGAACTGGAGTTATGAATGGTTGTTAGCCACTATGTGGGTAGTGGGAATAGAACCTGGGTCCTCTACAAGAGCAGCCAGTGCTCTTAACTGCTGAGCCATATCTTTAGGCCCCCAAATATATTATTAATGTAGATGTGATCCTTAATATAAGTCTGATCAGCTAGTACATATGTAGGTAAGTGTGGAAGGCAATGCTTGAAGTAATTATTCAAACATTACGATTAGATTTACCTTGTTATAATTACCTGTCATTTGTCAAGGTCTTACTATGTCAAGTAAATACAAACCAACCTTGCTTTCTCATGTAGCATCAGCGTTACAAGAAGCAAGTCCTTCTACTGGATCTGTGGTTTCATTGCTCACAAAATCACCCAAAACAAGCACAAGAGGGTTAGACACAAGCACAACAGCGACCAGTTCAGTTTCCAGTCAGAGAAGCAGCAGCAGTCCTCCTAACTTTACCACTTCCGATGTCGCAGACTTGAAGGCAGCAGTGACAAGTGTGGAAGCTACCAGCTCTGCTCCCCAAGTATCACTTAAATCAGTTGTACCTAAAACCACATCATCCCTGTCAATTACCCAAACCACAGGGGGGATCACAGTTTCTACTTCAATGAATACATCTTCTGACACTACAGGAGTTGATGTGCACACTGAGGCTATATCACCTAGCACCCTTCTGTCAGACCCATTCACCACTGTGGCAAAGAACATCTCCAGTGTGTCTAAAGACGCCTCTTACTCAGATGTGACCCCCAGTTCCAGTAGTCCTTGGACGCTGAGACAGACCATCTCTCCACCTTGGAAAGAAAGCAGGCCTGCAGATTCCTCAAAGACTACCCTTGAGGCAAATGCACAAGGAAAGAGAATCTCATCTCCTCATTCTGTGGCCTCACCACACACCACAGCTGGGGAGATAAATTCAAAGATGTTGGAAACAAGTTTACCATCTCTGGCCATTTCAATTCCTGCTGGTACTACCAGCGTCCACTCAAGTCAGGCCACTTCACAAATGATTACAGACTTACAGATGAGTGATTCCTTAAATTCAGTAGTGATCACTATGGATGCCAGCAGCTCTGGACCCAAACCTCAGTCAACTTTCTTAAGTGAATCAATTCAGTCTCAATTTTTATCTTCCATGAGTATCCCACATAACACAGGGAACACAATGCTTTACACAGCAACGCCAACATCTTCTGGCTCCTTTGGAACTGAGACTCAAGCAGGTTACTCCTCAACCTCAACAAATCACAAAACCAGCGTGCATGAGGACATAACTTTGTCCACTGAATACTCTGATGGACTCTCTCCAGTGTCAACCAGTTTGTCTACTGAGCTTTTCCGTACAGAAAATATGTCAGCTAGTAGGTCATCCACTGAAAGCTTTCTTTACTCTGTGATGTCAGCTGACATTTCCACTGGAAGCAACACCAGGCTGTCTACCATGCCCACTACAAAAGAAGCAGTGTTCAGCACTACCATCAGCAAAATGGGTCACTCTGGATCTACATCAAAAGGAGTCCCAGCTTGGGATATTTCAACAACTCCCTCAGTCTCAGAGACAAACTCCCATGTAGTTCAGACATCAACACCTTCTGACAGCATGCCTCAGTCCAGCAGCTCCAGAGCACTGTTAGAAGCGAGCTCTTCACCTATGGAAATAATCAACTCCTCAGATGCCCCAGGAACTACATTTGGGATAACAATACCTTCAACAGTGGCTTCTACTTCACCTGGTCAGAATCCCTCCACTCCTGTAACTTCTGTTCTAGAAAAAACTTCAGACAGATGGGACAGAAGTGTAGCTTCTATGACCACTTCAATTCAGAACCAGAGCACAGGGCTATCAACTCAGGTCTCGTTAAAACACAGCCGAAATTCACAGAGAAGTTCAGTTCCCACAAATACAAGAGTGACCACTGTGGAAACCACCGGAGCTGAAACCCTATCACAGTACACTATTCCAACTACGTCAGTTCCATTTAATGTCACATTGTCCATGATGACCTTGCAATCCATACCAGATACCACAGCTTCCACTTTATTGACTACACTGGGCATTACAAGAATTAAGAAGGAGATGCCTTTTTCCCTGGCCCCAACACACCTGGAAACTACCATGCCTGAGAAGATTAACTCATCCACAGAGTACAGCACTAGACTATCTGCAGCACACACTAGCACTTACACACTAACCTCTGGTACTAAAGCCATTTCTGGTGACAGAGCATTAATGACAACTGAACCACACTCCATGAATAAAGAATACTCCACCAGAATCCCTACCATATCGTTGACATCTGACATCCCAGAACAAACAGAAATAACTACCGATAATCTGGCACGAAACCGTGAGGCTGCCTCAGCTATGATCCATCCTCAGGAAACATCAAACACCACCTCAGTGACAGGAACACTTTCCAGAATCACTCAGACAAGTTCACAATCAGATAGATCTACTCTACTCACATCTGAAGCCTCGTCAAGGACAATTACTTCACTTCTCCAAAGCTCAAGATCAACAGATTTCAGCTTACCCGTAAATCAGACTTCTAAAAAAATGACAGTAGTCACACTGGAAAATACCAGCTCTGGACTAGAAGCTGTCAGTACAGGAGGAACCCCCACTACAAGCATTCTTCCCTTGACAAAGGCACCACACATCTTAACAGCAAATGCAGCCAGTCTCTATAACCCACCCTCTACACAAGAATCATCCAGTAAGACCAGGATCAGTCCCACAGGTGTTGTGGTCACCTCTTCCAAAAGTAACTTTCCCTGGAACACCTCAAACACTTCCCAAGTGGAAGCTCCCCAGTACAGTGTGACTCCCACATCTTCACTTTCAGACTCCGTGTCTGATTCCAGCATCTCTGACAGTCTCTCATGGACAAGTCCTCCTCCTTGGCAAGGGACCATCTCTTCTGGTACACCAAAAACCACCTTATCCTCTCATGTGGCTTCCATTGTAAAAGGACAGCATACACACTCTCCTGATTCTATGGGCTCAGTGCTAACAAGGTTAAAGGAAACAGGCACAAAAACGTTAGAAACAAGTTCAGGTCCTGCAGTCAGTCCAACTAACAACTGGAACACCAGTGCACATTCAAGTCAGGACACTGCACAGGTCACCACATTCTCACAGACCAGCTCAGTTTCTTCAGTCATACCAGAAGAGAGCACGGAATCCGGCAGTGCTGGAGCCAAATCCATAGGTGCAGTTGTTCCTACATCAGTGTCATCTGAAAATACACCTTCAGGGGATACTCTGTTCACAGTTTTGGGGCTTGCTGCTTCACAGTTAACATCCTCTGTCACTGCAGTGAATAGCCCACAGACGCCTTCCTCCCAGAACACTAAAAGTTCAGGAACCAGCACACCAAAGGAAATACACTCATCTACAGATAACACTACTGTCTTTTTCAAAGCACCTGCTGTTACTGGACTTCTAGTATCTAAGTTCGAATCAACCTCTTTTGGGAACATATCCTTTCCAGAGCTTCAGCACTCTAAAGAGACAGAAGACTACTCTATTGAAATCCCTAGCTTGTTTGCCAGCTCTGCAACTAATGCTGAATCACCAGAGATAAGCCCAAGACAGACAAGAAATTCTGTATTTACCTCAGGAACAATAAATTCCCAGGACACATCAGTCATGGCTTCAGTCCCAGGAGTGCCCTCTACCATCACTCAGAGCTCTGCTTTCTCAGAGGCATCCACTCTCCTCAGCAGAAGTTATGAAGATACCCCAAGGACAATTTCCACAGCTCTGCAAGGAAGCAAAACCTCAGATTCCCATGGGTCTACCCTCAGCACAAGCCTTCCTTCTCATCCTCTTGCATCGCAAAGGCACAGCTTCTCTCCTGGTTCTTTGATGTCCGCACTCCCTTCTTCCCCCCTCACTACAGAGCTGTCTTTCCACACAAGCAGACCACCTGGGGCCACTTCATTTGCCATCTGGAGAGGCCCTGAGCCCTCCACCTTGATCGCATCACAGCGAACAGCCATCTCACCCAGAAGTCTTGCGTCTGCGATGACAACAGTAGCTACAGTGGAAAGTACTAGCTCTGGACCTCCCTCCCAACATATGATGATGGCTGCGTCTTCTCCATCGGAAACTGAAAGATCAGTGGTAACCCCCCAAACCAGGGTAGACACTGGCATTTCCTTATCAATGCCTACTTCTCCCATAACACACATGGAGACTCCGTCAGTGTCTTCCATCTCACCCACACTGTCAGGAGCCACCCAGCCTGAGGAGATGACTTCCTCCAGACAATACAGTCCTGGAGGTTTTGCAACCTCTGCCACTCTTTTTACTAAAAGCTCAAGTCCAGAAGCTGTCAGCACTGGCAGAACATTCACTACAAGCACTCCTCCCTTGACAAAGATGCCATACATCTCACCAGCAAACACAGTCATCCTCCCTAACCCACCCTCTACACAGGAATCATCAGGACAGACCAGGACCAGTCACATGGGTCTGATTATTACTTCTTCTAAGAGTACCCTTTGGAACACCTCTAACACTGTCCCTGTGGATTTCCAGTCCAGTGTGGCTCAAACATCTCCATACTCAGAATCCATGTCTGCTTCCAGCATTGCTGACTCTCTGTCATGGAGAAGTTCTCCTCCTTGGGAAGGGACCTTCTCCTCAGATACGCCAGGAACCGCCTCATCATCCCGTGTTGCTTCCATTGTACAAGGACAGCATACACAGTCTCCTGATTCTATGGTGCCAACAAGTGTAAAGAAGACAGTCACGGCAGGATTAGACAGAAGCAATCCAAGTAACAGCTGGGGCACCAGTGTCTATTCAGTTCAGGACACCGCAAGCACCGCCACATTCTCACAGTCTGGCTCAGGTTCTTCCATCACATCAGTGATGAGCGTGAAAGTCAGTAATACTGAACCCCAGTCCAAGGATGGCATCGTACCTACCTCAGTCTCATCTCAAAATGTAACTTCAGAGGATGTCATACCCAAAACAGGGAGTACCAGACTTCCAACTTCTCATTTAATGTCCTCTATCACCACAGTGAATGGCCCACAGACGTCTTCCTCTTGGAGGCAAGAAAGGGCAGGAACCAGCAGGCCTGAGGAGACACAGCCACCCGCAGATAGCACCACTGTCTCTCCTGCTACCACATCTCTTCTAGGGTCTGGGAAGGAACCGAGCTCTCCTAGCAGCACATCCCTCCCCAGGCATCTTGAGACTACACAATCAGAAGACAGCTATTTGAGCAGTTCTGACTTGACAAAGAAGAGCGCAAGACAGACAAGAGATCCTATGTTTTCATCAGACATGATGTATTCCCAGGACACAGGCATGAGTTCTAGCATCACTAAGAGCTCTCCTTCCCGTGGATCTAACCTCGGCACAGGCCTTCCTTCTGTTCCTCCTGCATCGCAAAGACACAGCTCCTCTCCTCCTGGTTCTTTGATGTCCCCACTCTCTTCTTCCCTCCTCACTACCGAGCAGTCATTCCACACAAGCAGAGCACCTGTGCCCACTTCAGTTCCCAGCTGGAGCAGCACTGAGCTGTCAACCTTGGCCACAGAGCAGGGGACAATCAGCTCATGCATAAGTCTTGCATCTACAATGACGACACTAGGCACAGTGGAAATCAGCAACTCTGGAACAGTTTCCCAACATGTTATGGTGCCCACATCTTCTCCATCAGAAACCGAAAGATCAGTGGTAACCCCCCACACCAGAGTAGACACTGGCATTTCCTTATCAACGCCTACTTCTCCCATAACACACATGGAGACTCCATCAGTGGTCTCTACACCACCCACACCATTAGGAACCATCCAGCCTGAGGAGATGACTTCCACCAGAGAATACAATACTGGAGTTTTTGCAGCCTTCACCACCTTTTCTGAGATACCCAGCACAGATGCTGTCAGTACTGGCAGAACATTCATTACAAGCGCTCTTCCCTTGACAAACACACTGCACATCTCAGCAGCCACAGTCAATCTCTCTAACCCACCCTCTGGGGAAGAATCATTGGGCAAGATCAGTACCAGTCCTGCAGATCTTATGGGCACTTCTTCCACGGGCACCCTTCCCTGGAACACCTCAAACACTGTCCCAGTGGGAGGTTCCCAGTCTACTGCGACTCTGAAATCTGGACCCTCAGTTCTCCCTTCTTCCAGAGCTTCCGAAGCTCTCTCCTGGGCAAGCTCTCCTAGTTGGGAAAGTGTCATCTCTTCACTGCCAACAGGAGCCCCTGCTGGGACCACCTCATCTTTCCCTGTTGCTTCCACCATGGAAGGACGCCATTCTTCCCCTCCTGATTCTATTACCTCCATCCCTGCAATTGTTCAGGATCCAACCACAACAAACTTGGACAAAATCTCAGGTTATAAGACTATTCCATTTACAAGATCTAACAGCAGTTCACGTTCAAGTCAGGCCACTGCACAAGTTAACACAGTCTCACAGATGAACTCAGCTTCTTCAGTTACAGAAGGGAGCAGCAGAGAATCCAGTATTACTGGACTGCATCCCAACAGCACCACTGTACCTACGTCAGTGTCATCTGATAATACGCCATCAAGGAGGATTATGCCCACAACCAGGAGTTCCACCCTTGCTGCTTTACAGTTAACATCATCTGACACTGCAGTGATCGACACACAGACACCCCAGATCCCCCAACGGACAGAAATACTCACATCTGAGATGTACTTAACCATAGACCCTATTCCTAACTTTTCTGATATGCCCAGTACCACTTCTGTTTTCAGATCCAGAACAGAATCCATTGCTGGCAGCACATCCTATACAAGCCCTTATCAGGCTATAAACCCAGAAGATACCTCTACCAGAGTCTCAGTGGGAAAAAACCACATCAGTCCCACAGGGCATATTGGAGGTCCATTCAGTAGCATCCTCCAGGGCATATCAACCACTCCCTCAGTGGCAGGGACTCACTCCAATGTGATACAGACATCTCCATACTCAGACTCCAGGCTTTTCCCCAGCAATCCTCAATCACTGTCATGGATAAGTTCTTCTTGGCAAGGAACGACATCTGCGGGTCTCAAACGAATGCCACTCACATCAACCTCACCTTCTCCTGTTGCTTCCATGGAAGAGGGAAATGGCACTTCCTCTCTTGACTTTGTGGCCTCTGTCCTCACCACTATTGAAGGAACAAGCACAATGGGGTGGGACGAAAATTCGGGTCCCATGACCACTTTAATTCCAAGCTGGAACAGCAGTACTCACTCAAGCCTGGACATAGTAAAAGTCACCCAGATCTCACATAGCTCTGCTTCCTCAGTAACAGCAGGGACCGACACATGGGGCAGCAGTTCAGCATCCAAATTCAAACAGAGCAATGTACCTGTATCAGTCTCTTCTGAAAATGCATCTTGCACAGCCATCCTGCCCACCATCGGGGGCACTACAATTTCACCTCCACAGTCAACATCATCTAACAATGCACAGACTGTAACATGGACTACCTCTTTGATGACTCCAAAATGGACCAAAAGTAGCACACCTGAAGAGACATACTCAACCACAGATTATAATCCTACATATTCTGAAGTGTCCGTTAGTCCTATTGTATCCAGGACAGAAGCCATTTCTCCTGGCAGCACATCCCTTACAAAGCCTCATCAGTCCACATCAGGAGACACCTCCACTGGAATCTCCACCAAGCTCACTAACTCTGCCCTCCCCACAAAGTCAGAACACATGACCATCAGCCAGACAGGACATTCCGTGCTGTCATCAAACATGCTCCTCTCCCTGGACACATCCACCACTTCTTCTGTGCCTGGAATGCCCTCCAATGTCATTCAGACCTCTCAGGTCTCAGAGACATCAACTTTTCTCAGTGATTATGAAGCTCCATCAAGGACACATTTTCCAACTCTGGAAAAAATGAGCTTAACAGATTCCACAAGAACTCCACATATGTCCAGTTCACCTTCCCCTGTTGATTCCACGCTATTACACAGCACTTCTTCTGGTTCTGCCCCTTCAGCCGTCAGCTCATCTAAGGTGTGGTCTTCAACCATAACTGAGTTAGACACAAGCTTAGGTAGTGTGTCCACCTCAGTGCCAAATTGGAGCAGTAGCGCTTCTTCAAGCCAGGAGACTGTGCACATCACCAAAATCCCACAGTCAAGCTCTGCTTCCTCTCTTACAGAAGGGACCAGTGTGGAAGCCCACAGTTCCATACCCCAGTCCAAATACCCCGTCACTCCATTGTCAGTCCTGTTTGAAGCCACATATTCAACAATATTCCTGAGCACCCTGGGGGACTCTACACTTTCTGCTTTGCAGTCAACATCCTCTGACACAAGGACCTTCTCTCCTCTTCCGGTGTCTTCACCTCTCACTTCTGGAGGTGTGACGACCACAGAAGTGATGGGTACAGTCTTGGAATCTGTCACTACTCCATCTCTTAATTTGTATAGCATTTCAGAGAAGATGCTGACCTCTGAGTTTCCTCCAGAGACAAAGAACATTCAGTCTCTTTCCAGGACAGCAGTGACAGTGGTGGGCACTCCAAGTTCTAGACATGAGTCAGATTCCACTATCCCTGCCAAGTCAGAGCTGTCCATAGAAACATCTCCCACGGCTTCCTCTTACAGCATAATGGGGGCCATTGTTTCAGCATCCGTTCCTACCTCCTCTGAGATTACAAGAATTCCAGTGGGCTCTGGTTCCTCTGTGTCTCCTGAAGCAAGGAAGTCCAGCATCTCTGAACAGACCATCTCCACAGCGACAAGCACTGTCCTTGACAATGTGCCCATTGATGCCACTACTGAGGCTTACAGGACAGAAGTCATCCCCTCTACCAGAACATCCATCTCTGGTCTTTCTCATTCCATTAATCCACCTGAAATCTCCACCAGAACAATGAAGAGGCTGTCTGCCTCTCCCATCAGTACCAAGTCTTCAGAAGTTAGCATCACCACCCATGTAAGCGCCCCTAAAGCTTCAACAGAAGATACTCTTACCTGGGACACAGTAACCGCAACCATCAACACAGGGACCCATCTA
Organism: Eospalax fontanierii; assembly: GCA_035773235.1. NCBI lineage: Eukaryota > Metazoa > Chordata > Mammalia > Rodentia > Spalacidae > Eospalax > Eospalax fontanierii. The sequence continues at coordinate 45,269,558 of CM069551.1, read as the reverse complement.
ACTCTTCTCCCACACCATCCTCCCTCACAGGTGTCCGCTCTGTTGAGCATGAGCCCTCCTACTGTGGGAGAAACCAGCCGTGCCTTTTCCCTGCTGGCATCATCTACTGAGACTCCATCTTCGGCTTCTGTATTATCACAGACCTCAAACTCCACTGCTTTTCCTGGAACTTCAGCACAAGCTTCTAGGTTTTTGAAGAAAATAGGTACATTGAGCAGTGGCTTTGAATCTGGAACAAGTTCACCTCCAAATTTGAGTAGTTCCTCACTTGAAATACTGGGCACATCTGAAGTCACTACTGATGCACAAAATTTTCACTCTTCCTCAAGTACTACAGTAACCAATGTGAAGACCTCTAGTTTTGGGCATGAACTAAATTCCCCTATGCCAATATCTGAATCACACAGGACCACCTATTCAGCAGGTACTTCTTCCTCCATCTGGGGGACTACTATGTCCAGATCACTGCCTGCTTATTTAGAGACTACAAGATCTAAGACAGAGCTAGTTTCCCGTCCGACTTCTGAGATGATGGACACTGGCATGTCTTTACAAACCAGCCCAGCCACACCAACACAGTTACCATCAGCACCTGTGTCCACTCCCAATTTACAGAGTTCTGAGGCCCATGTTACCTCTCCAGTGAAAATAACTCAAGGTCAGCTTCCATTTTCACAGCTTACTAAAGTTCCAGTAGAAACAGTCACCCACTTAACTGCTGCCCCATTTTCTGTTGAGTCCCCTGGGGTCACAGCCTTCTCAGAGTCTAAGCCTTTTGTGTCAGAAAGTACCCACCTTCTGAGAACTGAGATGCTGCCTTCAATTGAAAACATTTTCATTGGCACATCAAGACCGCCGTCTCCAGAAAATGTGCCTTTATTTACCTCAACTGGAGTTTCAAAAGCTAGCTTATCTGTGACTTCCAGCAGTTCCTATTCGAAGACAGAGTTCAGCCCTGGGGATGTGATGGTATCGACCATTGCAGAGAACCTGCCTTCATCAGCTTCTACACCATTGCTCTCGCCTGTCTCTCCTACCACGGTCTCTCCAGCCTTCGTTGCCCTTCATGGAATTACTCCATCTTCAGCTTCTTTACAGACAGAAGACACCAGCCTTGTGACAGTGAGCACCAATCTTCAAAGTCCTTTTATGTTTAGTACCTTGGAGCCTAAAACTCAACTCATCAAGACATCTCTGTCTTCCCTTTTGAAAACTAGAACAATGGAGAGCACTGACTTGGCAAGACTTAGAAGTGCTTTTCCAGTTCTTCCACACTCAACCCAGTTGGCAAGTAAGGACCCACTGTTTTCACCCTCACACTCTCAGAGCGGGAAGACCACGGGCAACAACCCTTTCTTAAGATGTCAAAGAAAATTAGTTCATTCCTGCACACACATTTATGTTTATCTGAATCATTACTCAATCACACGAATTGTATGGATTAATGTTTCATCCTGATATCCCGTTCCTGCTTCAGCAGTGCTCCGTCACACCACTCCTTCCTGCTCTGAACTCGACCACCTTTCTTCCTCCCCTGGACTCCTTCACGTCTCTTGTCATCTGTCTCTGTCTTTAGGTCTTTTTGATTTCCACGTGAGACAAAAACCTATGATGTTTATTTTTCTGTGTCCAACTAATTTTGCTTAATAGAATGTATTAGTTGCAGTGATAAAGCACCATGACCAAAACTGACTTATCAAAGACAGAATTTATTTTGGCTATGGTTCCAGAGGGAGAATTTTTAATGTTGGGCAAGGCATGGCAGCAGACAGTCAGAGCAGGAAGCTGAGAGATCCCATCTTCAGCCACATACAGAAAGCTGAGTGAACTGGAAGTGAGCAAGGCTATAAGCACTTAAACCCACCCTCAGTGATGCACTTCCTCCAGCAAGGCTTCTCCTCCCAAAGGTTCCGTGACTTCCCTGAACATCACCATCATTTGGGCCAAGTAGTCAAACACTTGAGCCTATGGAGGATATTTTTCACTCAAATGACCATATTGATATTTTCCAGTTTCATCTATTTTCCTACAAATGACTTCATTTAATTCTTTTGTAGGACTCAGTAAAACTCTTGCACAGACATACACACACACACACATGCACATACATATACACTATATGCTTAAAAATATGCTCATCTGTTCTGAAACATAAATCTCTTTCCGTATGGTGCCACAGATGGAGCCAGTGACCATGCACATGCGAGACATTGCTCTACCACGGAGCTGCCTACCTGCCCTCCTCATGCCAGAACTGCTCTTAGCAAATATTTGTTGATTTACTGACATCAATCAAGGAAAAATACTAAGCTAGGCACAGGCAAAACATAGATAAATAAGCAGGAAGGTAAATAGTCACAGCAAAAGTAGGTGATGTTGTATGGCTACTAAGGACGTGGATTAATGGTGATGATTGTGGCAGCTAAGCTTTTACAGCGTATTTCTATGTCAAATGTTGCTTCATTAAGGATTTTTTAGAAGAATAAGAACAATTTTATTAGAGTTTATAAGAAAACAGAAAGCAGGCAAGCTGTAAATATTGACAGAGGAGGTTGGATAGAGAAGAGGAAGAGAGGAAACAACGTTGTTTGAGTTAGGGAGGCATAGAGGTCAGCCAGAGGGTAGAGAAGCAGCCACGTGGCAGAACTTCAGAGAAAGAGTAAGGACGCCAGACTACCAGAAAAGCCTACTTAGGCTCTGCCTGGCACCTCACAAGAAGAGACAGAAGAGAAGAAAAGAGGGGAGTTTCATCTTTAAGCTGCGCAGACCCGACTGAGCCTTGTGGCAGCTCTATATCCACCTTCCAGAGGAGTGGTTCCTTTGCCAGGTGACTGACCTGTCCACCTGGGATGTTAGGTTTTCACTTACACCAGACTGAGTTATCTTGACCAGAAGGAAACATCTCTCTCTCTCTCTCTCGATCTCTTTTTTTAAATTACTTATCTTTATTCTATGATATTTATCTTTATTTTATGTATATGAGCATTTTGCCTTCATGTATGAATATGCACCACCTGCATTTCCACCAGGCCAGAAGAGATATCAAATCTCCCAGAACTGGAGTTACAGGAGATTATGAGTCACGTTGTTGGAACTAGAAATGGAACCAGGGTCCCATAGAAGAGCAACCAGTGCACTCAACGGCTGAATATCTCTGTAGTCCAAAAATAACTTTTTCTTAATAGAACCTTAATGTTACTGTAATATTCCCAGTCTAGAGAGCTAACCCTATTATCACTTGGAGACAGGCTGAAATTGGGGAATAGATACTTTTAAGGTTTTTAACCTTTATTAGAGCATTTGAAGTAGTATTACTAGCTTATCTTGCAGGTGCCAAGACTGAGACGTGTAAAAGTCAGGTAATTTGTTCAAGGTCATGAAACTTTTATTGGAGAGAACTAAGATAAGAACTTAGCCAGGTGTGATGGTGCATGCCAAATGATCACATGGGGCTGGGGCAGGAAGCTTGTGAATTCAAGGCCAGAGAGGGCAATACAGTGAAACCCTGTCTGAAAAACCCAAGAACTGTGAGTATACTTGAGTGCTAGAACACTTTCCCAGCATACACAATGCCTTGGGTTTGATCTCAAGCAAAACTCCCCTTTAGAAAAAGAACTCAGACTATTTAGGACCAGGAATTTATCCTCAAAACCATTAAGCTGAACTGGGGTTAGCAGGGCACAAAAGAGATTCTGGCTCTATAGTAGCCATACGAAGACAGTTTTAGGCTGAGATGATAAGCTCTGTCACATATTAAAGAAAGATCAAATAGATATAAAATGAGAAGTGTTTGGTCATGTAGGGATCTTCAGAAGATATATCAGTGAGGACAGAGGACTAGACAACAGCAGACACAGGGGGGAAGATTTTGTTCTGCTTTGGTTTTGGTGGTCTATGGGGATTGACACATAAGGTTTACCACTGAGCTATGCTACCAGCCCATCTTTCATGTGTCTATTTTGAGATAGGGTGACACAGGCTGGCTTTGAACTCACTCGGAGATCAAGCTGACCTTGAACTTGAAACACTCCTGTGATAACCTTCTACACAGCAGGGACTGCAGGCATGCACCACCAGGGCTAGCTCAAGGAAGAGTGTCCACTTTTGAGATGAATGCTTCTATAGTAAGAACAGTTAAAAAGTTAGGAAGAAAACATGAGTTCATGAAAATTTCAGGAATAAAATGTCTGATGATGGGGGAAGGACCCTGTATTAGCTTTTTTGTTGCTATGGTGGAAACACTGACCAAGGGAAGAGTTTATTTAGCACTCACATCTTCAAGCAGACTGGAGATCAGGCAAGGCTTAAGAACCCTCTAAGCCCGCCCACAGTGACATGCCTCCTCCAGCATAGCCACAGCTTCTAAGACCTCCAGAAATGGTGCCTCCAACTGAGGACAGACTGTCCAAATCCATACAGCCTATGGGGGACGTTCTCATTCACACCTCCACAGACCCAAAAATTAAATAATGCTTCCAAGTTAGCAGTAAATAAAGGAAGAAACTGCTTCGGAATTAAAAAGAATATTATTTTTATTTTATGTGTATGAGTGTATTGCTTCCATGCATGTAAGTACACCTGTGTTGGTTGTGCAATGCCCAAGGAGGTCAGATGAGGACACTGGATTTCCCTGGAACTGGAATTACTGAAAGTTATTAGTTTTCATGTGAATGCTGGGAATCAAGCCTGGGTCCTCTGCAAGAGCAGCCAACGTTCTTAACAGTTGAGTCATCTCTCCTCCCTGCCCGCCTTAGGAATATTAGTCCCATGAAAAGATTGTATTTGTTGCCAAATACTGTTGGAGACAGAAGTCTAAAGAGGTACTCCAACATCTTCTCCTTCTCTAGATAATCTCTAAAGAAAGAGGGCTTGATAATGGGTTTAACTAGCTTGAACAACTCACAATGAAGGTAGAGATATTTGAAGTTGATGATTTGTGTCGTTCAGTTTTTAGATGATGTCATCAGGCCTCAAATTCATGGTTCTCCTGCCTCAGCCTCCTGAATTGTTGGTATTGTAGGTATACACCTCCACATGCATGATGGTTCTTTGATTCCCTGTTCGTTAGTGAATCATGGAAGTTCATTCATAATGAAGATGAGGACACGGTAATTAGAAGTTTGTGTTGGGTATGGTTGCACAGATCTGTAATTCCAGCACTTGGGAGACTGAGGATTTCCAGGAGCCCAGCCTGAGACTACATAATTCCAGGCCAGCCTGGGCTGCAGCATGAGGCTTTGTCTCATTTTTGAGAAACAAACAACAAAAAAGAAGTGTAGATGGAGAGACAGAAAGGTGAATAGAATAGAGGCTGAAAGAAATAGAAGGAAATGTGAAGAGATAGATGGAAACATGAAAGGAAAGGTGGGAGGTGAGGCGCAAGCTCAAGGCTCTCCTGAGATACAGTCGTATCCTGCCTCCAAATTAAATTAAATTAAAATGCAAAAATAAAAGAGAAAAGGACAAAATTAAGTAAAGGTAGAAGAAAGAAGGGCAGAACGTAACAACATAAGGGGATGTGGCTCAGCCGGTAGACGGCTTGCCTTCCATGCACACGGTTCTCAGTTCCATTTACGCACAGTATAAACTGCGCTTGGTGGCCCACACCTGCCATCCCAGCAATTAGTAAGGAGAAGCAGATGGACCAGAAGTTCAAAGTCATTCTCAGCTACAAATCCAGTTTGAGGCAATCCTGTTCTACATGAGACCCTGCCTGAAACCAAACCAAACCACACAAAAGTGAAGCAATGGGGAAAGAAAGCAGAAATAAAGGATCAAAAACAGGAAGCAAGGGTGAAAGGAAGTGAAGTAGAAGGAAAGACAGATGGACACATGGCTGGAAGGATGGGTGAATGTATAGACAGAGGTAGAGGCGGATATGGCTCCAGGTCGTGACTCAGGTTCACAGTCACGGGCTTGAGAAAAAGAACGAGACGCACTCATTGAAGTGGTCCATCTAGACAGTGCACTCTTCCTGGAAGAGATGAGTTACCCTGGTTTTCTTCTTTACTCTCACCTGAAGAAATGGATGGTGACCTGAAACCTTATACAAAGACACCGGATGGAGCTGCACGTGGAGGCCCTGCAGGACCAGGACCAGGCAAGGGCCCTCCGACATTCACATCTCCTGCTGGCACTAAAGGTATGTTCTGCCGTGCTTACTCCCTAGAAGTCAGAAATTATGTTTGCTATCTTATTTTCTGTTCCTAAGATATTAAATTCTTGTTTCCTGAGAGAGACAGAGACAGAGAGAGGTGAGTTGCTCATTGTCTGAGCTATGCCTGTGCCTAAGGATTAGTATGTGGAAGCCATAGTTTAGCAGTTTTCCTACAGCATGCTGAGCAAGTTTAGTTCAGGGTCTCTCTCTCTCTGTCTCTCTCGCTGTCTCTCTCTCTCCTGCAATATCTCTATATGAGACAAGCTGACCTAAAACTTCTACTGCCTTAGTTTCCTAAGAGCTGAGATTTCCTGGAAGTGTGCACAGAAAGATTGCAAAGGAACAAAATAATTATAATGCAATTGTGTGTGTGTGTGTGGTTGTATGGTACTCTTGATTAATTGCAGCCAAGTGCTCTGTCACTAAGACTTACTCTCAGCCGATCTTTAACATCTTCTGAAACAATGGCTTTACAGCGGAGACCCACCCCCACCCCCAAGACTCTCACTGGAGGATTCTATTCTGGGCACTGAAGCTTACCCTAAGACTCTCATTGGTTCATATTTTGCATGTTGTATACTACTGAGCCACATCTCCAAACCTTCAGTAGGGGATTCTAGGCAGAAGTTCTACCACTGAGCCATGCCCCCAGCTCTTAACTTGGGGATTCTAGGCCAGTTTTCCACTGCTAAGATATATCTCCAGCGTATTTATTTTCTATTTTGAGCCAGGGTTTTTTTAAGTTCCTCAGGCTGGCCTTGAACTCACTTTGTACCCAAAGCAGACCTTGAACTTGTGATCCTCCTGCCTCAGCCTCCAAAGCAGCTGAAATTACAGGCCTAGAAATACAACATTTAAAAAAATTAGATTCTGCTTTCAAATACAAAAATCTACAGTTATTGTTCTGGGGCTGCAGTTCAAGAATAGAACACTTGCCTTGGCATGTGAGGCTCCAGGTTCAATATCAACCACTGCATTCAATCAATAACTGATAGCTATTTTATTTCCATATGATTTTGTTTGCAAAGTACAGGCAGTACAGAAAACACAGACAGCATAACATGCACCATATTTCTTCCATGCAAAAATAATAATTTATATTTTGCATCGTTCCTTTTTCTATGTCTATAATATTTAATACATATATTTCCTATGTCTATAAAATATTACATATATGTATATATATTACATCATAAAAAATGTTCACACTCAAGTAGCTGAGGCAATTGGCTGGAAAGTTTGACACCAACCTCGACAATTAGTGAGACCCTGTCGCAAATTGAAAAGTAAAAGGGCCTGGGATGAGGCTCAGTGGTAGAACATGTGTCTAGTATATACAAGGTTGTAGGTTCCATCCTCAACACTGAAAAATTAATTCAAAGTTTAAAATTAAAATTAAGGACCAGTGAGATCTCTCAGCAGGTAGAGGTGCTTGTTACCAGCCTACGATGATGACCTGAGTTCAGTCCCAGAACTTCACATGGTAGAAAAAGAGAAGAGAACTGATTCTTGAAAGTTTTCCTCTGATCACAGATGGCATATGCTACCCCCCCACAGATAAATAAATGAATAAATTAACTACCTACCTAGCTAAATAAATAAATACACGTAAAGATTTTTAAAGGGGCTGGTGTAGTAGGCGACACACACCGTTGATCTCAGCCCCCAGGAGACGAAGGCAGGAGGAGCTCTGTGACTTCAAGGCCTGCCTGGTCTACACTGAGAGTTCCAAGTAAGCTACTGCTAGACCTTGTCTAATTTTTCTTTTTTTGGGGTGTGTGTGTGTGTGTGTGTGTATGTGTGTGTAAATCACTCAGAGGTCAAGAGCATTTGCTGCTCTTCCAGAAGACACAAGTTCTATTCCCAGTATTCACACTTGGCAGCTCATAGCTACCTGTAACTCCAGCTCTAGGCATGCTCAACTGAACTCCCCAGTCCCTTGCACTCATGTGTACAGGCCCCTACACACACACACACACACACACACACACACACACACACACAAATAATTTTAAAATAATAAAAAATCAATCTTAAATATATATAATATTACATTTTTAAATTGTAGGTAAAGCTTCCAAGAGATTTCAGGTTTCAGATTTCAGTTGTGTCCTTTTTACTATTATATACACTTAAGTATACCAACAACATATTATATTATTTTCCATGTTAAAATATTACTGTAGGTGGGGCAGTGAGGTTACTCAGCAGGCAAAGGTGCTTGCCATCAACGTGATGAGTTTAATCCCTAGAACTTGCATAATGGAGGAAGAAAAAAATTTCCATAAATCATCTTCTGATCTTCTCTCTGGCATACCCATGCTCACACTCACATACACACACACAAAATAAATAAAATTAACAAAAATGTTTTTAATTACTACGGGCTTTATCCTATGACTTTCATTTTGCCCAAGATATTATTTTTTCACCGTAAAGAGAAAATGTAAGGTTTGGTTATGAGATATGGCAGAAACAAATGAGACTCTGGCCTGAGAATTAACAGGACAGTTATTAAAGAAAGACATGGGCTAGCCCCTCAGGTCACAAGTGAGGAGACTGGCCCGCTCATCTTGTGGGACCACTCGTCTTGGGGAACCCGCTCTCACCAGTGAGAAAGGTAGCTGGGATCCGGAAATGAGGGAGCTAGCCCCAGGTCGGAGATGGGGAAGCTAGCCCCAGGTCGGAGATGAGGGAGCTAGCCCCAGCCTAGCTGCCCAGTAGGCCTTTTTATGGGAGGGGATCCCTATAATATCTGACTGACGTTCAGGGGAGATGGTAAACATCTGGTCAGGAAGCGGTTCCTTTTCACAGATGCTTGTGAATTCTGGAAGTTTGGCTGGAGTCGCCAAGCTGTCCTCAGTCCGGAGTCCTGGAACTGCTGGGGGTGTCCTTTCAGTTGCACCTTACAGAAAACTTCATTGTGCAGGCAATATTTGAATTGAGTTTTATTTTTAAATATCTAGTTTTAAATTTTCTTTATTTTTATTTTAACATTTATGAGTGTTTTGTCTACATGTACAAAAGTGCACCATGTTCTTGTGATACCTGTGAAGGCCAGAAGGAAGGTGTAGGATCCTTTAGAACTGGAGTTACAAGGATTGTTAGCTGCATGTGGGTGCTGGGTACCAAATCTGGGTCCTCTGCAAGAGCAGCCAGGGCTCTTCGATGCTGAGCCATCTCTTCAGCCTTTGAATTGAGTTTTAAAGGATAAAGAAACCAGTTGTTGATAAGGGCATTCTGGTCAGAGGGCAGAGCAGTACATGAAGGCAGAAAGGAGTAAAATCTGGAAGTATCTAGAACTCATAGAATTTAACCTGTGCTCAGTATAGAATCAAGGGGACAGAAAAGCATCCAGAAAACCCTTGTGATTCCTGGATGTGCTTTAGAAAAGGACAAAGAAGCTTGTGGTTGTAAATGTTCAGCAAGCATATTCTTTCTTTTCAGAGTCATGTGTAAGCCTATTAAAAGGCACTGAAACGCACTGCCAAAAAATTGTTTGACTTTGTTCAAACCAAAGTTTAATACCATTGTTTGACCATATAATTATTTTCATTGGGGGAAGACATGTAATACCTCATGGCCTGGTGGTTCTGTGTTCATACTTACAAGGTCTATATGGTCTGAAGTAGTAGCTCATTTAGTACAGCACTCACATAACTTGGATGAAGCCCTGAGTTTGGGTCCAGAACTGTGTAAAATGTAAATGGTGGCACACAGGTGTTACCTAGTACTTAGGAGATAAAGGAGGACTGGAAGTTAATGATCATTCTGCACTGAATAATGATTTTGAGGCCACGTGAGATCCCATTTTTAATAAGGGAGTGGGGTAGCGCTAGAGAGAAGGCTCAGTGGTTAAGAGCACTAGATGCTCTTGCAGGGGACCCAGGATCTGCCCCCAGCACCAACCTCACAGCCTACAACTTTCTGCAATTCCAGTAAAAGAGATCTGATGCCCTCTTCTGACATCTTTGGGGACTGCATGCATGTGGCACATTTACGTACTTTCTAGGAAAACAGTAATACATATAAAATAAAATAAATAAATCTACACGCCTTTTGTATTAATACATGGGAGGCAGAGGTGGGCAAATCTCTGTGAAATCAACATAGTGAGTTCTACTCTAGGTAGGGCTCAAAAGTCGAAAGCAGGGAAGGGTGATAAAGATGTATAGGTGCCCATAGCAGGATGTCTTCCTCACTGTGTGACTAGGAGATAAAGCACCCTGCGTGAAGCTACCTGCAAACTGTTTAGAGACCAGACTATTTTTATTATGATAATTCAGTCATATTAGTTGTGCAAATTCAGTTTCCATGTGGCATTTGCCTGCATGCACATATCCTGCTTTAACCGGTTTTGAAATTTACTTTTTTGTGATTTCACACATGTATACAATGCATTTAAATATATCTCTCCCCACACCCTTCTGTACCTTCTCTGGGATCCCCAGCCCCAATTTCCTGTCTTCTTTTAAAAAGTGATTTATTTGTTTTTCTTTATATGTATGTATGTCTGTGTGAGTATGTTGCTTACATACAGATGCAAAAAGGGGGGCATTACATCCCCTGCAGTTACAGGCAGCTGTGAGTGTTTGGGTGCTGGGAACCAAACACAGGTCCTCTGCGAGAGCACAAGCAATTTAACCACCAAGCTCCATCTGCAGCCCATTGAAAAAAGAAAGAAACCCACCGAACCTAATTAGTGCTGTCTATATGTGCACAGGTATAGGTCGTGCATCGGAGTGTAAGCAACCTAAAGAAAACCGACTCCTCATCCCCCTCAGATGCCCTGACCTCATCTGCCCTTCCTACCTCTGTGTCTCGCCCTCTCTTCTTTCCCTCTCTCCCACATCCCTTCCCTCTTCTTAAAAGTCTGTCTCCTACTTTCAGACCCTCTGTAAAATTCTTTCACTTCCACATATGAGGTAAAATATGTGATGCGTGTCTTCCGTGTGGTATTCGTTCAGCGTGATGACTTGTTCTGGCCATTTTCTTGGATCCTTCTTTATGGCTGAATAATAAATACTCCTTTGTGTATATCTACCACATTTTCTTGTTCCATTTGTCTGCTGTTGGACACTTAGAATGATTCAATGATTTCACAATCAACATGAATTTACAGTGTTCAGATCTCTATTTAATATGCTATGTTTTCAGTTTCCTTTGGGTGTTTACCCAAGAGTGATATAGAGCTAGGTCTCATGTTAGTTCTATTTGAGGTTTTTAAAGGTTTTTTTAAATTCATGTCTATTTATATCTCTGTGTATGTATGTTATGTTTGTCATATGTGTACAGTTACCCCTGCATGCCAGAGGAAGGTGTCAGATCCACTGGAGCTGGAGTTACAGGTGGTCGTGAGCTGCCTGAAGTGGGTACTGAGACATGAACTTGAGTCGTGTGCAATAGCAGCAAGCATACTTAATCATGAGGCTGGCTACCTGGGCTCTGGGTTTTTTTTTTTTTTTGAGGTACTTCTGTGCTGCTTTTCAGACTGCATGGACTGACTAGAAATGTGTGTGGTTCATTTTTTGCTACATCTTCACCAGCTCTGGCTTTCTGCTTTGTATGGAATTAAGTCATTCTGACTAGAGTAAAGTGGAATCCCAGTGTAATTTGTAGTTCCATGATAGCTATGACTAGAGTAAAGTGGAATCCCAGTGTAATTTGTAGTTCCATGATAGCTATGAGTGCAAAATACTGTTTTTTCATGTAATTAATGGGATGCTAGGCTATTTAACAGCCCATTTTGGAGATTTTTCCAAGATCTAGGTTTTAGATAAAGTCACTTCTAAGTCAGGGTTACGTGTTTTATTCTGTTACCCAACCATCTCAGGTGGGTTTCTCTGGATGTTCAAACATGTGGGGTTACCTAGCTTATCCTAAGTTGGAGATGGTCCCATCAAGCACTGGGAGAGGAAACCAAGCAGGGAAGGAAAGGAATTCAGTTTGAGTCCTCTGTGAGCAGACACCAGTCTGGGCCACAGCATTTTCAGTGCTGTGAAATGTTAGGTGTCTTCCAGAGAAAAGACTACGGGTGGGCACTACCATGCCCAGGTTTTGTGTTCTGGGGATAGAATGAGTTTTCTATCAAATGAGCTACATCCCCAGCCCACATATATCTTTTAAGTGTACACACAGAACAATGCTGTGAAATGTTAGGTACCTTCCAGAAAAAAAGATTATGTGATCAATTGTATTAAATCTTGGTTTGTACAAAGCCTAACAAGTTTGTTTGCTGTCATATCTATTCAGTAAAAAAGGCAAAATCAACACAGGACTGACAGGCTCATTCCAGAGTCCTAACTTTAAGCACATGATCTATATCATTTCTCTAAAGTCACGGGAACTCTAGTGCACCATTTTTTCATGTCCTCATTCATTGATCTTGTCACTCAACAAGTGTTTGCTGAACACCTGTGACATGTTACTCAGTCAGATATTAATAGCTGTTACCAACCAGACTGGTGAGGGATAGTGAAGAGCAGTTCAAACCGTGTGCCAGGCAAATATAAAGAAGAGAGTGAATTCTGATGGATTCTTGAAGATGATCAGAACTGGTGAGTTCTGATGAGGGATAGCATGTTAGGAAGAGAGAAAAGCTAAAACCTGGCCAGTGTAGAAAATACATCGGAACAATAAGTAGGTTTCTGTTGTCACACATACCTGAAGAGGTTGTAGCCCAAAAGGACAGGCAGGAAGAGGCTGTTGCTCAGCTGGCAGATACTTACCGAGCATGCACCAAGGCCTGGATTCTAGCCCCGGCCCCGCATAAACTAGGCATGGTGGTTGTGCTGGCAGTTTGCATATCTGTAATGTTATTCAAGAGGTGGAGGCAAGAGGTTCAGAAGTTCAAAGACATCCTCAGTGAGGATTATTCAGTGAGTTTGAGGCCATGGAAGTATGAGACCTGTCTCACAAAAGCAAACACACACGCAAAAACTGGAAAAGAAAAAATGATGAGAATAATGGGTAATGTAGAGACATTTACAGCATCTTTGCACAGCTCCAAGTATGCCAGCTGCATTCGAGACAGCAGTATTAAACATAGATATTCTCTCCCTTTTCTTCTTTGGAAAATAAAAGGCATTGCAGGTCCATTAAGGGTAATTAATTTTGTCCAACTTATGTATACATCTCCCAATTCACAGGACTATCCACGGGAGGAATGGTAAGAGCAGAGACCACGGCCACACCTCTGAAGACCATCTCTAAGGTCACTTTGACCATCAAAGTCTCTAATATCACTTTAGGACCATCAACTCGCCTCAAGACACCAGGGAAGACGACCGATATAAACACAACAGAGATGATTGTCACAACTTCAGCTGTGTCCTCCAGTGTTCCAGAGATAACATCATTGGCTATGAGATTTAGAGAAGATATTAGCATATCTTTCCCCAAGACAACACCACCTTCTTATAGTAGACAGCCAGAGAGCACAGTCTCACAGGTACCCATTACTGGCACAGAGGCCAGTTCAGACATTCAGATTCTGACTGTCACCTCTGCTGAGTCTGATACATCATCTTGGATCACTTATCCTTCAGAGACCAGCCAAACTGTTGCCAGGACAGCCCTGAGTGACTCCCAGGGTGAACCAAATGCCATGTCCACAGCCACCAGTCCCAGAGCAGAAGTCAGTTCAAGTATCCCAATTTCAACTGTTTTCCATGCTGTACCAAATTTGGGGACCTCACTGACTACCAGTCATGTTGAAGACACAAGCCTAGTCATTCCAACCCATAGTGATTCCTCAGACGAACCAGAGACCACAGACTCACAGGTCCCCAAGCCTAGGACAGAGACTAGTCCAGATGTAAGTACTCTGACCATCTCCTCTCCTGAGCCAGACACAACAGCCTCCTGGGCCACTCATCCTGCAGAGCCCACTCTATCTATCACCAAAACCACCTCTGATGTTTCCCATAATGAATCAGTTTCCACAGTGTCAATGGCCACCAATCCCAGGACAGAAATCAGTTTAACTGTTCCAACTTCAGCTATTTCCTCTGCTGTACCAGATTTGACTTCACTGTCTACCAGCCCTGGAGAAGACACAAATGTGTTCATACCAACTCTTCCTGACTCCCGGGGTGAGCCAGTGACCACAGCTTCTTGGATCACCCATCCTGGGACACAGGCAAGCCTTTCTATTCCAACTCCTACTGTTTCTGCTGATTTGTCAGGGATGGCAACATCACTGGATATTGGTTCTGGAAAAGAGACTAACTCAGCTATCCAAACTCAGACTGTTGCCCCTGGTGAGTCAGATACAACTGTCTCAGTGGTCACCCATTTTGCGCAGACCAGAACATCTGTTTCTGTAGTAACTCTTGACATTTTCCACAGTGAATCAGATGCTACCACATTCTCAGTGGACACTACCCTTGGGACAAAATCCATGCTAGACATCCCAACCTCTACAACTTCACCAGGTACAGTAGGATTGGCAACCTCACCGGTTGTTACTTTGGGGACAGAGCTCAGTACAACTACTCCAACAGTAACTGTTTCTTCAGATCAGCTGGATAACACAGCTTCATGGAACACCCATCCTGAGACAGAAGCCAGCTCAGCTGTTTCCAGTACAGCTGTTTCCTCTCATGAGCAAGACAGAACATTAGAGCTCACCCATTCTCCAGAGACCAGCTCAACTGTTCCTAGGACAACCCTAGGATACTTTTCTCAGAGTACATTAGATGCCATGCCTGCAATAATCACAAGTCCCAGGGACGAGGCCATATTTGGTGTTTCAACTACAGTGATGACACTTGGCATACCAGATACGGTGAACTCACTGGTCACTAGTTCTAGGGCAATGGTCATTACAAGTAGTCCACCTTTGACTGTTTCTTCCTCTGAACCAGAGGCAGCAGCTTCATTTGGTATCCATGCTGGAGCCCAGTCCAGTTCAGCCATTCTAGCTTCAGCTGTCTCACCTGCCTTACCAGGAACAGCAACCTCACTTGTCACTAGTTCTGGAGCAGAAGCCAGTCTGTTTCCAACTTGGACTTTTTCTCCAGGTCAACCAGAGACTGTATTTTCATGGGCCACCCATCTTGGGACAGAATCCAGTTCTGCTGTTCCATCTTCAACTGTCATTCCTACTGAGCCAGACAGGACCACCTTATTAATCACCCATCATGCAGAGATCAGCCCGACAGTTCCCAAGACAGCCCCAGATTTTTCTCACAGCAGTTCAAATGCTACACACTCAATAGTCACTAGCCTTGACACAGAAGCCAGTTCAACTGGATCAGCTTTTACTACTCCATCTGAAATATCAGGAGTTCTGACCTCATTGACCTCCAGGACTGTAACCAGTGAAAATATTCCAATTCTGCCTGATGAGTCAAACAGCACAATTTCATTGGTTAGCCATCCTGGGTCATGGACCAATTCAACCATTCTAACTCTGGCTGATGTACCAGAGGGAGGGACATCAATTGTCAATATTTCTGAAGTAGAGACAAGTCTGTTTCCAACTAAGATTGATTCTGTGGGCCAACCAGAGACAACAGCCTCACGGGTCAGTCATCCTGGAGATGAAACTAGCCCTGCTCTTCCAACTTTAACTGGGTCGCCCAGTGAGCCTGAACAAACAGTCTCTTTGGTTAGCTACCATGCAGAGACCAACCCAACTGTTCCCAGATCAAGCCCAAGTTTTTCCCATACTGAATCAGACATACCTCCATCAATCACCACTATGGGTGTAGAAGCCAGTTCAGACGTTCTAAATACAACTATCTCATCTGCTGTTCCAGGTTTAGTAACCTCACAGGTCTCTAGTTCTGAGACAGGCAGAACAACATTTAAACCAAATGTGACTTCTCTTCCTTCTGAAGCACAGCCCACAATTTCACTGGTCACTCATACAAGGCCAGAGACAAGTTCATCCACTTCTGCTATGGCTGTCTCTTTAGCGAGAACAGAAATGGCCACTAGTTCTAGGACAGAGATACAGACAGTTATGACAACTCTGGCTGTTAAGCCAGGTCAATCAGAAGCTGCATCATCATCAGTCACTCATCCTGGAAGAGAAAGCATTTCCACTGCTCTTTCTACAACCATCTCCCCCGGTGTTCCAGACATGGTGACCTTACCAACTTTCCTTCCTTCTGAAGCACAGACTATAATTTCACTGGCCACCCATGCTGAACAACAGTCCAGCTCTCCCATTTCCACACTAGCTGTCTCTCCAGGAATAACAGATATGATGACATCACTGACCACTAATTCTATGACAGAAACACATACAACTACTCCAACCCTGGCTGTTTCCCCAGGCCAACCTGAAACCACAGCCTCATGGGTCACCCATCCTGGAAGAGAAGCCAGTTCAGCTGTTACAGCTCTGAAGATTTCACCTGCTAGTGTAGATAAAATTGAATCGTGGGTCACTCATCTGTCAGATACTAACCAAACAGTCTTCAGGACAACTCCAGATTTTTCCCATAGTGGATCAGACACCTCACCCTCAGCGGTCACCAGTCCTGGGGCAGAAGTCAGCTCAGCTTCCTCAACTTCTGTGCTTTTGCCTAATATATTAGAAGTACTGACCTCACTAGCCACAACTTCTAGGACAGTAACAAGCAGTCCATCTTTGACTCTTTCTTCTGGTAAACCAAAGTTTCTAACCTCATCGGTTGCTCATACTGGAGCACAGACAAGTTCATCTATTCCAGCTATGATTGTTTCCTCTGATATATCAGGTATGGCGACCTCCTCAGTCCCTAGTTCTGGGATAGACAGAAGTTCAACTTTCCCAACACTGACCAGTTATTCACAAGACCCAGGAACAACAACCTCATGGGTCACCCATTCTTCAAGGTCAGAAGCCAGTTCATCTGTTACAAATGTTCCTGCTATGTCAAGTAAATCAGAGACAGCTTCATTAGTTACCCATCCTATAGAAACAAACCCAACTGTTTCCAGGACAAGCCCAAGTTTTTCCTACACTGAATCTGATACCACATCTTCAACAACCACAATTCTTACACCAGAAGCCAGTTCAACTGTTCTAACTTCAAATATCTCATCTGCTGTTCCAGGGATAGTAACCTCACAAGTCCCCAGTTCTGAGACAGACAAAAGAACATCTAAACCAACAGTGACTTCTCTTCCTTCTGAAGGAACACTGACAACAATTTCATTGGTCAACAATGCACAGGCAGAGATCAGTCCATCCATTTCAACTATGGCTGTCTCTCAGGATATTATGGTAATTTTGACATCACTAGCCACTAGTTCTGAAACAGAGGCACATAGAAATACTCCAGATCTAGCTAGTGTTCCAGGCTTGGTGACATCACCAGCTCTTCTTCCTTCTGAACCACAGACCACAATTTTGATGGTTACTCATGATGAAGAACAGCCCAGTTCAGCCATTTCTACTCTAGCTGTGTCTCCAGGTAGAACAGAAATGATGATGTCATTGACCACTAGTTCTGGGCCAGAAACACATACAAGTATTCCAACTCTGGCAGTTTCACCAGGTCAACCAGAAACCACAGCATCATGGGTCACCCAACCCGGAAGAGAAGACAGTTCAGTTTTCCTAACAACAACCATTTCCCCTGGCGTTTCAGACATGCTGACGCCACCAGCTTTTCCTTCTGAAGCACAGACCACAATTTCATTGGTCAGTCATGATGAAGAACAGCACAGCCCATCCATTTCCACTCTGGGTGGCTCTCCAGTTATAACAGAAATGATGACATTGCTGACCACTAGCTTTGGGCCAGAGACTCTTACAACTACTCCAGCATTAGCTATTTCTCCAGGTCAATCAAACACCATTTCCCATCCCAGAAAAGAAGCTAGTTCAATTGTTCCAACCACAACCAGCTCACCTGCTGATGTAGACACAGTGGCCTCACCAGTTCTCCTTCCTTCTGAACCACAGACCACAATTTCACTGGTCACTCATGCAAAGAGACATCCTAGTTTGGCCACTTCTACTTTGTCTGTCTCTTTGGGTGCATCAGAATCGACATACCTGGCCACCAACTCAGGGACAGAGACACAGCCAACTCCTGCCGTGACTGTTTCCACAAGTCATTCAGAGACCACAGCCTCATGGGTCACCCATCCTGGAAAAGAAGCTAGTTCAGTTGTTCCAACTACAACCATGTCACCTGGTGTTTCACATATGGTGACCTCACCAGTTCTCCTTCTTTCTGAACCACAACCCACAGTTCAGCTGGCCACCCATGTAGGAAGACAGGTCAGTTCATTTGTTTCTACTTCATCTGTCCCTTCAGGTGTATCAGAAATTACATCCTTGGCTACTAGCTCTGGGACTGAGACCCATGTGACTGTTCCAACTCTGGCTGCTTTCTCAGGTCAACCAGAGACCACTGCCTCATGGACCTCCTATCCTGGAAGAGAAACCAGTTCAGCTGTTCTAATTACAACCATCTCACCTCATGTTTCAGACACAGTGACCTCACCAGCTCTTCTCTTTTCTGAACCACAGACCACAGTTTCATCTGTTGCTCATGCTGAGGAACAGCCCACTTCATCCATTTCTGCTCTGGTGGTCTCTCCCAGTATAACTGAAACGATGGCATCACAGGCCACTAGTTCTGGGGCAGAGACACATACTCCAGCTCTGGTTGGTTCCCTGAGTCAGTCAGAGACCACAGCCTCACAGGTCACTCATCCTGGAAAAGAATCTGGTTCAGACGTCCCAACCCTGTCTGTTTTACTTAGTGAGCCAGAAACAACTGCGTCATGGCTCACTCTTTCTTCAGAGTCTGGCACACCTCTATATAGAACAATACCCGGTTTCTCTCACAGCAAATCAGACATCACGCCTTCAGTGGTCACTGCTTCTGAGGCAGGTACTAGTCCAACCGTTCCCATAGCCATTCCATCTGATGCACCACATGAGACTGCTTCACTGACTGCTGGCTCTACAACAGATGTCGATGAAACTTTTCCAACACTGACTATATCACTGCATGAATCCAAGACAGCAGTCCCCTCAGTCACTCATCTCACCTCTACCCCATCAACTTCCAGCTTTTCTCTTAGCAATTTAGGGATCACACCCTCAGCAGCCAGTAGTACTAGAAGAGAAACCACTTCAGCATTGCCAACAATGTCTGTTTATCCCGAGGAAACAGGAACGGTGAACCCACAGGGTTCTGGTTATGTGCCATTAATCAGTATGATTCCAACTACAGTTCTTTCTCCTACTGAACTGGAAAGCACAGCCTTATCTGCCACTCTTCCCCAGGAAGAGACAAGCACCAAATTTCATGCTTTACTGGAGACCACATTCTCAGTATCCATTAGACCTGAAGTGGAGCTCAGCACAGCTCTTCCAACTCAGACTCTTTCCCTCGGCAGACCAGAGATGACAACTGTTCTCTCCACCTCTTCCATTATTGAGACCAGCAGTGATGATCTGAGTTCAACTGCTTCATCTGATCTTCCTGAAGAAACAGCCTCTCTCTCCAGCCATCATGGGACTGAGACCAGCAAAACCATTCCAACGCTAACCATTTCCCATGGTTTGGCAGGCACTACAGGCTTATGGGCCACCAGCCCTTCAGCAGAAGTCACAGTGACTATGTCCCCCAATGTCCCTGAGTTCTTCAGTGCTCCCACGACCACCACTGAACCTAGCACTGAAACTTCACAGAGAGAAGAAAGGTCACCATCTGTCACTTCAGCTACACTCACAGATTTCTCCAGGACGGTCACAAGCACCAGTATGACCTTGATAACATCAGAAACCCCAACATCACCTACAGCCAGTCATGAAGAAAGAACAAGTCCAACCACTACTTTAGAAACTACAAGCCATACCACTCATTTAACTACCACAGGTTCAAAAACCACTATGACTGAGATGACAGCTATACTGGCTGGAAGTGCCTTTGTCCCTCTGATCACCGCTGAAATGTCTACACTAGCCCCTGAGAATGTGACTTCAAGAATAAGTAAGTATAACTTTTATTACTCTGGTAAAATATATACAATGTAAATTTTCCACTTTAAGCATTCAAAATGTACAACTCAGCAGGGTTAATATCTACAGTGTTATGTAATCATCACTGCTATCAGTTTCCAAACATTTTTGGTTTTCTCTTTTTCTGGCTTGCTGGGGATTGAACCCAAGACCTCACACATACTTTGCAAGGGCTATAGCACTGATCCATATCCCCAGCCCTCCAAACAGTTTTTAATCAGTGCAAACTGAAATTCTGTACCTATTAAGCAATAATTCCCAATTCTCCCTTAGTGACTATCTTAGTTTCCGTATCAGGTGCTGTGATAAAACACCCTGATAAAAACAGCTTAGAGGAATGTATTAATGACTTTTCTGTTGCTGTGATAACACACCATAACTAAAGCCACTTAGAGAAGGAAGAGTTTACTTGGCTTATGGTTCCAGAGGGATGAGTCCATGATAGCAGAGAGGCATGGTGGGAGGCAGCTGGGGCAGAAATCTGAGCGCTCGAATCTTCAAGGAGGCAGAGGAAGCAGTCAGAGCCAGACTGAAAATGGGATGAGGACATACACTCTCAAAGCCCCCTCCCCTCTACTGATGTGCTTCCTCCAGCATGGCTATGCTTTCTAAACCTCTGCAAACATCACCACCAACTGAGGCCAAGTATACAAATACTTGAAGCCTATGAGTGAAACAGTTTATTTTTAACCCCCAATTTAAGATTATAGTCGTGACTGTGAAGTCAGGGTAGGAGGAACTTGAAGCAACTAGTCACATCGCATAGGAAATGAATTAATGGAAGCCTACCGCTCAGTCCATCCTCTCCACTTTTACACAGCCCAGAGCCTAAACCAAGGGACTGGCTCTTCCCACAGTGGGTGAGTTTTTCTGCATCCATTAAGGCAAGCAAGATAATTCCCACAAACCCGTCCACAGTTCCTTTAGACAGTTCCCCATTGAGATTTTCTTTCCATGTGATTCTAGATTGTGTCAAGTGAGCTATTAATGCTAACCATTACAGTGACCTGTAATCTACTTATAGCTCGATGAAATTATGTATTCTACATAGTTTCCACAAGTAGAACCATGTAACTTGGCGTTTTGTGCCATCTTATTTCACTCAGCTTCCTGATCCTCTTTCATTATCTTTTCAGTTGTCATTTAAAACAATGAGTTTCTTTTTTGACATTTTAATGCATATGGATCATTCTATGTTAATCATCTTCTCTCCCTACTGTCCTTTCATGTCCCTCTAATCCCTTTCCCTGGTCCTCTTCCATTCCATAATAGTCCCCCGTCTGATTTCATAACATATATGTATATATTTAAATGTATACCTCATGTGAGAGAACACACACTGTCTTATCTCCCCCGCGCCATCCCTCCTGCTCCACCCAGACTCTTCTCTCCTGGTATACGTCTTCTACTTCCACAACATAACGTTTTTAAGATGCAAACATTTCACAGTATTTTCAAGAATTTTTATGGGCACTGTGACCACAAAAGAATCTTAGTCTTGCGCCCACATCTAGCTCAGTACTAACACTGATTCTCTCTGTGTCTCTCCCCTCCATCCTTCTTCCCTTTCAGACTCTCTCACACCTTCCCTGTGTCCCCCTTCCTCCCTCTCCTTCCTCCTCTCCTCTCCTCATCTCTCCCTCTCCTCATCTCTCTCCGATGTCCCCTGCTTCCCTCGCTTTCTCCATCATCTCCTGCTTTCTCTCTCGCTCCCCCTCTTCTCCATTTCCCTCTGCTTCTCTCTGTCTCTGTCTCTTTCTATGTCTGTCCCTCCGCCACACACACACTCGCAGGCTCACGGTCACACTCAGTCTCCCTCTTTGTCCTCTGACTGTAGGTCTTCATCCAGACCTGGTGCCATTCACCTTCAATTTGACGATTACCAACCTGCTTTATAATCCAGATATGGTGCACCCCAGCTCCTTACTCTTCAACCTCACAGAGAAGGCCCTGAATCTCCTGGTAAGAGCCCAAAGCTCACCTTTGCTTTGACCCAGTCAAGTCTCCAGACCCCTCTTATTCATCCTCTTGCTTTCCTCCAAGCTCAAGCCCCTGTTCAGGAATACCAGCATTGGCTCTGGCTACTCTGGCTGCAGACTGACCTTGCTCAGGTAAGACTTCTTTCCTTTGCATTATAAAGGAATATTCTTTCCTAAGCAAGCTGACTGGGTTTGGGTACAGCCATGGTACCTAGAAGGCAAGCAATGAAAAGGATGGAGGTTGTCCAGGAACTCAGACTTTTGCATGAGACTCACTAATGAGGAAAGGTAGTATTGAATAGTTTAACAAACACGGACCCTTGCACTTTGTGCTGTGCCCTTGTGACTTAGCAACATTATAGGAAGGATTTCTAGGACTGCCATCTGTTACAAATAAGAATGTTACCTTACTTTGTAAGAAAATTAATTTTATGTTTTGAGATCATTTAACACTGTTTCAACTGGTTTATAATGTAACCAATCTTATTCAGTCTTGGGATCCTTTTGTAAGCTCAACTTAAAGCTTTAATACCTCCTGACTCTTCCTTCCTTGCCTCTGAAGCAAAATTGTGTGTGTGTGTGTGTGTGTGTGTGTGTGTGTGTGTGTGTGTTCTATTCTGCCTTCAATCGCTGTAACAAAACATTCTGACCAATACCCCAATACCAAAGGGTTTATTTGGCTCACATCTCCCAGGCCACAGCTCACCACTGAAGGAGCTCCAGGTAAGAGCTCAGGACAGGAACATGGAGACAGGCGCTGCTTACTAGCTTGCTCCTCTGGCCCATGCTCAGCCTGCTTTCTTATACAACACAACCTGCCCAGGGGTGCCACTGCCCACAGTGGGCTGGACCCTCCCATATTATTCAACAATCAAGAAAATACCCCACAGACATGGCCACAGGCAAGTCCAATGGAGACAGTTCCCCATTTGAGACTCCCTCAAACCCAGGTTTGTCAAATCGACAACTAAATCTATCCAGCACAATTGACCCCTTGTCAGTTTGACACACAAACATATCACTATTAAACCACAAGCTTTCCATTTCTTATCCCCAGGGTATGATATTAATATTACTGTCACAACCTAAGACTGTACAACTTTAAAAGCCCTACAGTCTCTAAAAAATTCAAACACTTAAAAGTTCACAGTTTCTTTTTTAAAGTCTCTTAACTGTGGGCTTCTGTAAAATCCAAAACAAGTACTGTCTTATTTCAAAGGGAAGAATTGGGCACACCTAAGCAAAACCTAAGTCTGGCAAATAGCTCAAGGCTGGGCATCAGGGATTCACTCACCACCTTCTGGGCTCTGAAGAGTTGTGGCAGCTCCACTTCTCTGCAGTCCACAGTACTCACAGCTCAACTCACACACCCAGGCCACTCCATCCACACCTGCTGCTGCCCTTGGTGGTTACCCTGGCACCTCCAAACAGCTGGGGTTTCTGCTGAACCTGACACTATACCTTCACCAGTGGACTCTTCTGGCCTCTCAGAGTGCAAAGCCTCAGATTCTCTCCATGACCCCTGAAATCTGGGGGTCTGCA
Organism: Eospalax fontanierii; assembly: GCA_035773235.1. Taxonomy (NCBI): domain Eukaryota; kingdom Metazoa; phylum Chordata; class Mammalia; order Rodentia; family Spalacidae; genus Eospalax; species Eospalax fontanierii. The sequence continues at coordinate 45,245,899 of CM069551.1, read as the reverse complement.
ACTGAGGCAGTGCTTTCACCAAGAGCCTTTCCTGTCTTCTCAGGATGCCAAGCCTCAGTTGCTCTCTGTGAACCTCTCACACCTCCAACACCAGAACCATGCAGAAGATTTTTACACATGATCAAGTCCTGCTTCCAGCTTAAGATGGAAGCTTGGGCTGTCTCTGGAGCACAGCTTTTGTGTGCTGACCCTGAGGAAATACCTCCTAGAAGACTTCACTGCAGTGGTGCTGGTCTCTTGTTACTTATAGCTGATTTTTTAGCCTCAGCTAACCAGTATCAATTGTCCCAGGAAAACAGAGGTGTCGCTTCAGGTTCTGGTCTCTTCTAAATCCCAGCTGATTCTTCAGCCCCAGGCAACCAGAACCCACAGATTCTCAATTCAAAATATAACACAAACAATTCTGATAGGCTCCACTTCCTTTTGAAGCTTCACAAGCCAGGCCTCCATCATCTACAACTCTTTCAACTTAACTGTTCCAAGCTCCACAGCAATAGTTTGTTGCTAAACACTCAGTGACCTTTCTAGCCCAAAGATCCAAATGCTTCCACAATCCTCCCCAAAACATTAAAGTCAGGTCTATGGCAGCAACAGCACACTCTCTGGCACGTTTGCCACCAATTCCTGTGACAAAACCCTCTGACCATTACCAGTTTAGGGAGGAAAGAGTTTATTTGGTTTACATCTCTTGGGTCACAGTTCTTCACTAAGGGAGCTCAAGGCAGGAACTCAGGGCAGGAACCTGAAGACAGGAACTGAAGCACAGGTCATGGAGGTATACTGCTTACTAGCTTGCTCCTCCGGCCCAGCCTATTTTATATAATACACAATAACCTGTCCAGAGTTGGCACTGCCCACAGTGGGCTGGACTCTCTCACATCATTCAACAATAAAGAAAATACCCCACAGACATTGTCACAGGTGAGTCCAATGGAGGCATTTCCTCATTTGAGGGTCCCTCAACCCAGGCGTGTCAACTTGACAACTAAGCTATCCAGGGGAGAGAGAGAGGGAGAGAGGGGGGGAGAGAGAGAAAGAGAGGGAGAGAGAGAGAGAGAGAAAGAGAGGGGGGGAGAGGGGGGAGAGAATGTGTATGTGTATGTGTGTGTGTGTGTGTGTGTGTGTGTGTATGGTGTGAAAATATTGTTGTGCCCAGGTTATAGAATCCTCTCAAAAGACCACCATGGAGGTCAAATCTGATGCAAGAACAAAGGGTCTTTATTTACAAGCTCGAGCTCGGTCCACAGTCTGACACACCGCCGCAGCGGGTGATAAGACAGTGGCCCCGAGTGGAGGGTGAGGTGATGTTTTATAGGGTTAAAACAAAGAGAGGAGGGACAAGGGTTGGGATTGGTTAAGGAAGCCCACTTGGCGTGAAAAAGCATCTTACTCATATTAAGGTAACAGGGCCCATGGAATGTGCTTACCAGAGTATGCTTCAAGGTCTCGGGCTTATTTGGGTTTCTGATTCATGTCTTGGTCATCCTGACCAGATTCTATGCTTTCCCTTTAAGCCATGACAAAACCACCTGATATCTGAAGGCCACGTCCTTGCAAATGTTTAACTAGGCGGGTGGGAAAGAGTTTCTGAAGCCAGGAAGCCAAGCTTATGTGACTGAGGCTTTTTCTAACAAGATGGAGTCAGATTTGCTGCAGCCTTCATTCTTCATTTCTGGGGGGTCCTTACAATATCAGTGCTGAAAAACAGCGAATATTTTATATTTTGGGAAACAACAAATTAGCCCCAGTTTGTGTTGTAAGCAACAGGTGGGGTTCGAGGGTTTATGGTTTTGTATGCTATTGTGGGAGAGTAGGAGTCAGACAGGGAAAATCCTTCTCTGATAAAACACAGTTCCTTTCCCATATCATGCTGAATGTACTATTTCAATAAATATAGAACTAGTCTTTTGTTCAAGAGAATAGTTTCAAGACAACTCAGGAGTAACAAGTTCTGAGAACAGATTAGACTCCCTGTTTTCTATAATGATTGCAAGAGTCAAGATGTCTGTTCAGTCACCGCCATATTGTGACATCTCCTCACCGTAAACCATGAGTATTTCTTGCAAAGGTTCAACTGCAGAGAGGAAGCAGCTGCATGAACCTGAAACCATGGAGTAAGTAGGGAAGGAAGCCTAAGTGAGGGAAACCATTAAACTCCACAGAAGCCATAGGAACCCATAGAATAGTTTCATCTTGATGCTGGGGAGCTGGTGGAAGGCGTCTAGAGTCGGTGATGCCCAAGTCACACTTTGACAGTGTGTGTACAGGCCAGAGGACACATCGGCAAAGCTATTCTTTGAAGGAGTGGTAGTAATAATAATAAGGGACATGAGAATGAAGTGTTCCTGTTCTTCTTCCTGCTTCTGTCTGTCTTCTTTCTCCTCCTCCTTTTCCTCCTATTCCTCTTCCTCTTCCCATTCTTCCTCCTCCTCTGCTCTCTCCATGGAAAACTTCTGTGAAATTGAAGAATAGATAGTATATCAGAATCAATGAGTAAAGTAATAAATGAGTGAAAAATAAAGGGAAGAGAAAGTGGAGGGGGGTGAGGGGATCAAGATGGGAAAGAAGGAGGGAGGGAAGGAGGGAAGAAATAGAAAAGGAGAAAAGGGTGAAAGTAAGAAAGGGACACAGGAAAGCAAGGAAAGAGGAAAAGAGGAAGAAAAAAATGGGATGGGAGCATCAGAAGGCTTTCCAAGAACTCTCGTCTGGAGGAACACTGGACATCATAATAAAACAAGGTGATAGTTGACACACTGTATGTGACACAAATAACCCAGGAGAAAGTGGAGAACAAGAGAAGAGATACTGACCCCAGTTTTCTGGAAGTCAACAACTTCAGAGGAGGAGACTTGGAGAAAGAGAACCTAGGAAGGAAAATGTCTGAGCAAATAGACAAAAATCTACTTAAAGAACAGATGTGTTGTCAAGACAGGAGCAACTCATTTGTCTCGTGTCTCTGGGCGTCCCTCTCCCCATGTTCCTGTCACTCTAGGACTGAGAAGAACGGGGCAGCCACTGGAGTGGACACTGTCTGCACCTATCATCCTTACCCTAAGAGTCCTGGTTTGGACAGAAAGCAGCTGTATCAGGAAGTGAGCCAGCTGACCCATGGGGTCACCAGACTGGGTCCCTATGAACTGGACAGAGACAGCCTCTACATCAATGGTAAGTGTCTATGTCAGAACCGGGCATTCTAAAATGTTACATTTTTTTGCTGTGACAAAACACCTTAGAGAAATTGACTTAAAGAAGGAGAGGTTTATTTTGGCTCACAGACTCTGAAGTTTCAGTCCATGGTCACTGTATTCTCGTATTAGTCACTTTTCTTTTTGCTGTGACACAAAACCTGACCAAGGAAATTTATGACAAGGAAGGTATACTTGGGCTCCCAGTTTGAGGGTACAGTCCATAATGGCAGAGAAGTCATGGCAGCAGGAGTGTGAAGCAGCTGGTTACATGGTGTCTTCAGTCAGGAAGCAGAGATAAATGCTAGTGCTCAGCTCCATTTCTCCTTTTCTTCTGTCCAGGATCCCAGTCCATGGTAGGGTGCTATCCATATTCAGGAAATATGTATTTATTATTATTGTTATTATTATTATTAATGTGTATGGATGTACTGCCTGCATGTATTTAGGTGCACCCCTGTCGTGTAGTGCCTGTAGCAGTCAGAAGAGGGCTGAGATTTCCCTGGAACTGGAGTTACAGACAGTTGTTAGCTGCCATGTGGGTGCTGGGAACCAAACCCAGGTCCTCTGCAGGAGCAGCCAGTGCTCCTAACCCCAGCCTTTACCTCAATTAAAAATTTCAGGAAATAACTTCATAGACACATGCCAGCATGTGTTTCCATGATAATTCTAAATCCATTCATGTAGATGGTGAGGGTTAGTTATTACAGCTTTGCTGCATTTAGGGGTGCAGTAAAGTAAGGTGGAAACAGGGTGGAAGGCATGGCAGAGGCAATCTGCTCCCTCATGGGAACCGGGGAAGCAGAGAGGAAGGAATCAGGTACAAGTGACACCTTTTAAAGGCACGCCCCCCAGTGGCCTACTTCCTCCAGAGGGCTCCTTGCTCTGCTGTTAACTCACCCAGCAACAGAGTTAGCGCTCTCAGCAGTCAGTCATCACCCAGTTTCTGCAGCTGGAGATCAGCAATGCAATACATGAGCCTTCTGTGGAGAACTTCATTCTCAACCAAGGCTTCCACATCCTCAGACCTCTACACAGCTTTTGATTGGGAGTGATTTTTGTGTCCCAGGGAACTCACTTTAGAAGGAGTGTTAATGGTTTCTGTTATGTAAAAACCAGGGTTTGCTGGTAAACATCCTACAAAGTCAAGACAGCCTCCTTCTATAGGCTGAACAAAAATATCAGTAGTGCCCAGTTTGAGAAACTAGTGTACAAAACATTTTGATTTTTTTAATTTATTGAGAACTTTAAAAAATCTTGGCACAAATACAATATTTCATGAAGGCTCATTTTGGAATTTGCACACACCAAAGGAGGCCAACTCATTTCACATTTCACTTCCTGTGAGGAAATATTTCCTTCTCCTTGTATTCCTCTTCCTGTTCCCCATCCTGTTCTGCCTTCCATTTCTCCTGTTCATTATCTTACTCCTTCTCCATATTATGGGCATGTATGAAATTCTCAAACAATAAAAACAAATCATAGTAATTAAAAAAGTACCCAGACAAAGGCAGTTTTTGAATTCTCATTTATTCTTTGAGATTTCATACACAGATACAATGTATTTTGATTCTATTCCACCTCACTCATTCCCCTAACTCTTCTTGGATCCACCCTTCCAATCCTCCGTCCAACTTCATGTCTTGTTTTCCCTCATCACCCCAGAGTCCACTTTGTGCTTCCCACAGATGAATGGCTGTGGGGCCTCCCCTGGGGCTTGAATGACCATTGACTTTACTGAAAAGCTTTCTCCAGCTCTTGTCAGACTGTGACACACAAGGTTTTCACTTTTACAATATCCCATCCCTTTCAGAGGACAATTTTTGGGTGACCGTTCTTTACTTCTACCATGTAGATCCCAGATATTGAACTTAGATTGTCAGGCTTGGCAGCAAGCACCCTTTACACACTGAACCATCTTACCAGCCGAATTATTGTATATGATTTTAGTAAAGTTAATGGTATGATATTCAACATGAATATTATCAAAGGACAAGGCACATAGTAAGGACCAAATACAATACAGCCATTGTGTTTATCTGTGAATCTCAGACGGTTTCATGACGACTTCCACTCCGGGGTCAACCATCTTCCCTTGGTGCCTACCCATCCTAACAGTGCTTTGTTACTCTTCCTTCCCATCTGCAGGTTATAACCATCGACACCAGACCTCTGCCCCCATCAGTGAGTATCCAAATCTGTGACACCCCAATGACTCCAGGATCTTCCCTCTCTAGAGCCCATTCCACAGGGGGAAAAATGGCAATACCACATAATCCATCTTAGTTTTTTTTCCTATTGTTAGGACAGAATACCCTGAGAAAAGCGACTGAAGGAAGAGCAGGTTCATTTCAGCGCATGGTTTCAGCAGGGAGGGTCACAGTACCAGGAGCTCCGGGAGGCTGGTCACAATCCATTAGCCAGGAAAAGAGAAAGTTGGGTTCCTGCATGCTGTCCTCAGCCTAGTTTCTTCAGTGTCACACAGTTCGGGGACCCCCTGCCCGGGGACCCCCTGCCCAGGGACCCCTTGCCCAGGGAATGGTGCCACCCACAGCAGGAGAGTCTTCACACCTTATGTGATCAAGACCATCCCCAACAGACATACCCACACCAAACATGATCTACACCATACCTCCCTGACACTCTTCCCGGGGTAGTCTAGATTTTATCAAGTTGATAGTTAGCACTGACCATCACACTATCCAGGTTCTTGATCTTAACAGAAGCCAAATCCAAGTTGATTCCTCACGGTCCATATTCCCTCAGCATGGCACTTAATCATTTTCCCCACGTCCTCTTTCCTCAGCTCCAGTGGTTTCTACGTTTCCACCAGGACTTTCCACATCTCCCTTCCCCAGCTCTACAGGTAAGAAGCTGTGCTCTGGAGCCCATGAAACTTAAACATTGCTTATTGCAGTGCCTTTTCTCCACTCAGTCTCAGCTGTTCCTCTCTCTCTAAGCTTGGGCAACCCCAGACACTTGCTTGTTCTTTAGCACCCTAACCTCTGTCCAATCTCAGGACCTTTATACAGGTCCAACTATCTTGGACCTCTTCTCATTTTTCAAATCTCAGCTCTAGGATCACCGTCTCTAAAAGACCTGTCCATAATCCTTCACATTCACACTCTGCCTGTGACTTTTCTGTCATCCTCACGATTATTTCCTTGATTTCTACCTTTATGGAATTTCTTTGTATTTCATTTCTTAACTCCATGTATTTATTATCCACTTAACACTCATTTTCTTTTTACTGAATGAATGAGTCAATACATGAATAAAGTAATCTCATTGTGTGTGTTCACATGTCTGAATTCCATTTGAACACTTGAAATCATTATAGATCTTAGTCATGTGAATCAAGTTAGTCAGTGATTTTTGCATTGTCCCCTCACTTTTCCAAGTTATGGGCATAGGGTCTGGGCATCTTCCACAGAGGGCCTGACTTATATGTGAATTCTGACATTCTAAAATCTTTGAGCTTGAGAAAAGCACAGGGCACAATGTTAATCTATAGAGGACACAGAAGTATAGTGCAGTGATAATCTCTTTGTAGCTAACAAGATAAATATCTTTGATGAGTAGGTCAAAGCACTCGCTATGCACATGTGAAGTCCTGAATTTGTATCTCCTCCTACCATGTAAAAAAGCTCAGCATGATCACATGTGCTTGTCAATCCAGTGCTATAGCGGTGGAAATGGGAGGGTTATTGAGGTTGCTGGCCAGTAACCTACCTCCAGGCTCAATGAGAGCCCCTGTCCCAAGGCAGTAAAGCAGAGAATGACAAAGCGCAACACTCACCCCTCGCCTCTAGCTTCCACTCCCAGGTACGTGCACTTGTACACACCCCCAATAAATAATAAATAAGTAAATAAATAAATCTCCTTATCTGGACATCTCTGTTCCTAGAAGCATTAATCAAATAATCAGATGGTAGGAAAAAAAACCCAAGTATAAGTTGGTAGATGAATGGTTAAACAAAATGGTTATAGCCATACAATAGAACATTATTCTCCCTAAATAGGAAGGAAATTCTGACACCTAATGTAGCGAACCCTGCCAGTCACTGTAATAAGCCATTCACTAAAAGAAAAGTGTCATATGATTTCACTCATGAGAGAGATGAAGAGCAATCAAATTCATATAAACAGAAAGTATCAACAGTGGCTGCAGAGGTTAGAGAAGGCAAATGGGAACTGTTTAATTGAGTAAGAGTTTTGGTTTTGCAAGATGAAAGGGTTTTAAATGTTGGCTGCACAACAGCTCAATGCAATCCACCCTTTGACTGTAGCCATCTCAGGTTAGCGCTCATAATGAACCCCCTACGCCTCCTTTGACTGTAGTCATCTCAGGTTAGCACTCGTAATGAACCCCTACACCTCCTTTGACTGTAGTCATCTCAGGTTAGCACTCGTAATGAACCCCTACGCCTCTTTCCTGCTACAGGTGTGAGTCCATCTCTGGTACCCTTCACCGTCAACTTCACTATCACCAACCTGCACCACACACAGGACATGTGGTCCTCCAGATCTGAGATATTCAACAGCACAGAGAGGATCTTGAATCGCCTGGTCAGAGCTCTCTCATGCCCACCTTGTCCCTGCTCAGCCTTCTAGCCAGCTCCTTGGTTCATCAGCTCATCTTCTCTTTAATCCCCAGCTCAGACCCTTGTTTGAGAACAGCAGTATTGGGTCCCTATATTCTGGCTGCAGACTGACCTTGCTGAGGTAAGAAACTTGAGTGGACACACAGGCCATGTGGGAGATGGGCACAAGTTTATCTCTAACCTCCTGCCTCCTCGTATCCCAGAGGCAGCTGCCCGCCAACTCTCACTGTAGCCCCTTCCCTTTGAGACTGGAAAATGAGGACTCTGTTCTTTCCTATTGGGAGATAGGGTATGTGTTTTCATTGAGCATTTAGTCTTGGGTCTTGTTCTAGCTTTATTTCTGTTGCTGTGATAAAATATTCTGACCAAAAAACTATGTACAGTAGCGAAGGATTTATTTGGCGCACCATTCCAGGTTCTAGCCCATCTCTTGGAAAAGTCTAGTAGCAGGAGTTTGAGACAGCTGGTCACATCACATCCACAGGCAAGGCAGAGAGATGCCAGTTCTCCCACACTGCCTGCTGCCTGCTGTCTGTTTATAAGCTTTCTTCAGTTACAGAGTTCAAGGCCCAGCCTTGGGAATGTTGTCATCCACAGTGGGCTGGGTCTTCCTATTGTCAATTAACAAGACAATCCTCCACGGTCTTACCCATAGATCAATCTGATCTAAATACTCCCCGATTGAGACTCTGCCCAGGTGATTTCAGGTTCTGTTGACAGTTAAGCTCACCAGTACAGATCCACACCATTGCCTCATTTCATACAGAAAGAACAGCTGTAGAGTGAGAATTATTTCTAGCACTGGTTGGCAGTAAAGACCATTGAAATTTCCTTCTTTCACCGTATCAAATTTCTGAGATTGCTTTTCTTCACTTATTGTCATACCTCTGTTGTGAGGACATGTGAGGACGTTACAGATGTCATGTTAAAAGATAGCATGAATACATTTGTAGATGCTGAGACTTCTTTGTTCAAGGACCATGGCTCTGCTAGGTATTGTCCTTTCTAGCCCCAAGGCCACTTGACTGCTTCTAAGTGAACTTGCATTCTCCACCTTCTTCCTCAGTGGGGCTTTTTGGGTCCTCGCCTGGAAACTTCACTTCCTTTTCCTATCTCTTCCCTCCCAGTCCTGAGAAAAATGGAACAGCCACTGGAGTAGATTCTGTCTGCACTCACCGTCCTGATCCCATGGGCCTTAACCTGGACAGAGTGAAGCTCTATTGGGAGCTGAACCATCAGACCCATGGTGTCACCCAACTAGGATTCTTCACCTTAGAAAAGGACAGTCTCTACATCAACGGTGAGCATCCTCTTAGGAATCATAATCTTAAGATGAGACTCTGCCCTAAGAAGATGAGTGGACTGTTTGGCCATAAGACCCTTCCTATATTTCCTTTTCAACCTGAACCTCCTGATGACTTGAGGGCACCCAAAAACTCTCGAGTCTTCAATCCCTTCTCTTTCCTAGGTATCACTGTATTACAAAGTCATTAACTACATATTTTTCTAAGCCACAAAAACCTTTCCCCATCCACATCAAAGAACATCTTTGGCTGAAGCCTGTGGGGATTCAAGAGTCTGAGTTGGGTGCTTGGTTGTTTGTGGTTTTATTTTGCTCTGAGGTAGGTCTTGCTATGTAGTTGAAGCTGGTCTCGAATTTACAGTGTAGCCCAGACTATCCTTGAATAAGTGATCCCTCTGCCTGAGCCTTCCTGGTGATGTAATTAGAGGTATATGCCACCTTATCTGTCTACATTATATTCCTGTGGGGCTAGAACCTCTAGACTACACTGTACGATGTGTCAGCTCTACTGTCTGAGCCTTACTTCTACCAGTGTGTTCTGTTTAACTGTGTAGATTTGAAGTCTTAGTTGGAAGGAGGGCTGATGAGGCTCACTGCATCTTAAACATCTCTCACTTTCTTGTATCCTGATTCTCTCCCTTTCACTTTGCAGGTTTTACTTCTCGAGCCTCCGTTTCCATGCCCTACAGTGAGTACTCTGACAATTGTGTTCACCAAACCCCTTGGAAACAGTAGGTATTCCCCCATCCTGAGTCCAGGACTATGGAGAAGAAAAAAATTCCAAGAGCTGGACTGTCCCACCCACACGCATATACTCATGCACCAGTTTGGACAGGGAAGAGGCCCCTATGACATCCATTTCAAACCTCAGTGCTCTTTCTCACTCCAGTTCATTCCTCCTCCCTTCATGTAACCTCCTCTGTATCTTCTGCAGACATCTCCACAGTACAGACCAACCTCACTACAGGTAGGTGACGTCTCTATCGAACTCCTAGGAAGCCAACTGTTGTAGTTTCATTGTTGTTGCTGTGATAAGATGTCGGGACAAGAAGCAACTTGGGGAGAAAAGGTTTTATTCTGCTTAAAAATCTAGGTCATAGTCCACCATTAAGGGGAAATCAAGGCAGGAGCTCAAGCAGCTAGTCACATCACTTCCACAGTCAAGAGCAAAGAGAATAAATGCATACTTGTTGGCTTACACTCTCTTCTCTTACATTGTTCAGAGTCCCTACCTAGGGAATGGTGCTTTCTGAGGCCACTCTAGGCTGTGATATGTATAAAGTTATCCCTAACCAGCACACCAACATATCTGGTCTCAAAAATAGGACTCTGGTGATGGTTGAGGGAACCTAGGGCTTTCCTGGGTACTTCCTGCTCTCCTTTGCACTCAGGAACAGGAGATGTGTCCTCCTCCCATCTCCGGCCATGTTGACCTCAGTGCCTCAGTTTCCTCACCTGACAAATGGTGCGTTCCTTTAAAACTTCACATTAAGGGGCCCTAGAGATGACTCCGCAGTTAGGAACTGGCTACACCAGCAGAGGACCCAGGTGTGGTTCCCAGCATCCACATGGCAGTTGCAACTGTCTGTAAACGAGTTCCAGGGGATATGACGCCCTCTTTTGGCCTCCATGGGCATTGAACACATGTAAGATTCAGTTACATGTAGGCACACCATTCATACTTATAAAATTAAAAAAAAAAACAAACAAAAAACAAAACACCTTCACATTAAGTCCTAAATGGTGAGTCACCCCTTAATCCTAACGCTTGTAGCTCATTGGCAGAACACCTGAGTAAATGCCTAATGTCCTGGACTTGAGAGTTCAATTGTTTGTGTGTGTGTGTGTGTGTGTGTGTGTGTATAGCACCTGAGTGTGGGTTCCCACAGAGCCCAGAATAGGGAACCTGGAGTAGGCAGTTGTGAGTGGCCCAATGTGGGTCCTGAGAACTAATCTGGGGTCCTTTGGAAAAGCAGGAAGTGCTCTTAACCATGGAAGCATCTTTCCAGCCCCCGGCCCTGGGTTTGATTAGCAAATGCCTGCTAGGTACCTGCTATGTGCCTGGTGTGAAAGACAGGACACTGAATAAGTCACAGCACAAGTTCAGTGCATTCAGTAATCCTGGGTGGGTATGCAATTATAATCGATAATAAAAAGTACTAAGAAGGGGGCTAAGGATGTTGCTCAGTGGGTAGAGTGCTCACCTAGAATGCATAAAGCCCTGGGTTTTCTCCCCAGCACTTCTTAAAACTGAGGGTGGGATCATAGCCCTGTCATCACAGCATTCAGGAGGTAGAGACAAGAGGAGCCGAAATTCAAGGTTATCCTTAGTTACATAGAGAGCTTGAGGCCAACCTGGGCTACATGAGATCATGCCTAAGAAAAAAATAGATTGCTATGAAGTTTAGAATTTAGCATGCTTCATATCATATACTATGCTAGTTTATATTTTTAACCTTTCCCTCTGATATACTTGGAAATGTTGTCAGTAAAGATAATTGTACTCTAATATGAAAGCTCTATGTCACGTTTATAAATGGGCAGGAAACTTACGATTTCTGTAACACCGTAGCCTGTATTCGAATTTAGTTCTGTCATTTAGAGATTGTGTGACTGAGAGCAAACTCTTTAATGTCTCCATTCCTAAATCCATAAATGTGGGCATCTCAAAAAACAGATGTAGATTATTTCAGGGTTTTGAGGAGCCTCCATACTGACTTCCATCGTGGCTGAGCTAGTTTATAGTCCCACTCGCAGTGTATGAGGCTCTCTTCTGCCCCATCCTTGCCATCACGTGTTATTTTTTCTTCATGGCTTTGCTCTGCCTGAAGTGAGATGGAATGCCAATGCTGTTTTAATTTGAATTGCTCTGATGGCTAGAGATATGAAGTATTTTTCCATGTTTATTGGCCATTTGCATTTGTCCTAATGTATATAACCCACCTGTACCACTCCTAGGTTTGTACCCAGAGACCTCAGGTCAATATATCACAGTGGCACTTGCACATTGATCTTTATTGTGGCACTTTTCATAACAATAATTATGAAACAGACCTAGATGTTTACCAACAAAGAAATGGGCAGAGAAAATGTGGCACCTCTATACAATGGGAAATTTTTAGCAATAAAGAAGTTATCTCAATTGCAGGAAAATTAATGCATCTGTAGATACATTAAGTGAATTAACTTAGTCTCAGAAAGACAAATATCTCTTATTTGTGGGTCCCTGTTTTACATGCACACACACACATACACAATTATACATCTATAGATGATGTATTAGTCACTATTCTGTTGCTGTAAAAAATACCATGATTAAGGCAACTTATAGAAGGAAGAGTTTATTTGGTTCCTGAGGGATAAAGGTTCGTCATATCAGGTGACGCCTGGCAGGAGGCAGCCAGAGCAGAAAGCTGACTGCTCACATCTTCCGTCATGCCCAAGAAACACAGAGACACAACAGCAAGTAGGAAGAAGGCCGTGAGCTTTCAAAGCTCATCCCAGTGATGTGCTTCCTCCTGCAAGGCTGTACTCCCTAACCTGGAATCAGCATCACTAACTGGGACCAAGGACACAAATACTTGGAGCCTATGTGGGATATTTTCTTTCAAACCACTGCAGATGGCCTAGGGGAACATACAGGATTAATGAGAGTGGTATGAAAATGCCCTTAGACAGCCCCGCATAGTAAAAAATAAATAAAGATAAAGATTTGAATTGAAGAACTTGAGGTCAGAGTTGCCTGTAGCAGTTACAGAAGTGTTAGCAACTTGGATTGTCAGACATATTTCCTTTCTGCTTGATGGTCCAGTTACTTCCACGGGAGAAGCCTACTGGCCTTCAGTAACTGGGTTGAAACCGGTATGAGGGCTACTCCTCTAAGCAGCAGCGCAGCCCAGTGGAGGGAGGACTGTCTCTGGTGCTAGAATCTATAAGCTGGTGCCCATGCTCAAGGGCAGACAGACACAGCAGAGTGAGTACTTGTCTCTCTCCCATCCCCACAGCGGCAGGCCCTGTGCCGGTGCCTTTCACAGTCAACTTCACCATCACCAACCTGGAGTACAAGAAAGACATGGGTCACCCTGGATCTCTGAAATTCAATGCCACCAAGAGAACGCTACAGAACCTGGTGAGAGTCCTGTTCTCTGCCCCAAGCCCCGCCCACACGCCACGTCACACCTCTGGAAGCCCCGCCCCTCTTCATCCTGATCCTGCACTAGCAAGGCCAGCTTATCACTGGATGCTTTGTTCAGCCCATCTCTTTTGCCCTGCCCCTCTCTTTGTCAGCCTGCCTCCTCATTCCTCCCGCCTTTCTCTACAGCTCAGGACCTTGTTCAATAAAACCAGTGTTGGCCCCCTCTACTCTGGCTGCAGGCTGACCTGGCTCAGGTGAGTCCTGAAAATAGAAGGAGCTGCTCAAAGTGCTCACAGACCGAGGAATCTGTGCAAAGTGAGTTCAGGAGGCATTATCTCCAGTACCATGTTGTCTCCTGATCCTCCTCCTTGTCACTCAGCTGTCTCCACAGCCCACAACCATCAACAGAATTGAAATCTCCTTCTGTCCTTTATTTGAAATGAATGCACAAGTCCTGCAGGTGCTAAATTCAGTCCCCAGGATTTCTCATAAGATAAATTTGTCTTTCCACTGATTTTAACCCTCAATGCCTTGATTACCACTCTTCCTAAGTCTCAAGGATGCACATTGGAGTCTTGTGATTGATAAAGTTCTTGACTCCATGTCTTCTCAGGATCACAGTTCATTGGAAGTCAGTGAACTCAGACAGAATTCATGTCTGACTTTGTGAATCTTACCAGACATCTCTTTTTTCCCTCTGGCCCCTTCATGTCCTGGTCCAGGCATCTCTGAATCCCTACTTGGACTACCTATTTATGGTCATTCTTCACATCTGCCCTTCTCAGGCCTGAGAAAAATGGAGCATCCACAGGAGTGGATGCCATCTGTACCCACCACCTAGACCCTGCTGGCCACAGGCTGGACAGTGAGAGGGTATACTGGGAGCTGAGCAGGCTGACCCATGGCATCACCCAACTAGGTCCTTATACCCTAGACCAGAACAGTCTCTTTGTTGATGGTGAGTAGTGTCTGTGTTGCAGAGCCCACATCCTCCCTTTCCATGGCTTCTTTCCCCTGATTCCACTGCATTTTAAATCTTCCTCTATTTCTCTGCAGGTTACACACACCAGATCCTGACCACCATCCCCAGTGGTGAGTATTTGAAGTCTATATAATTCTTCATAACATCTATTATTCGTAGCCCTTTGGGGGCCTACTGCCCATTTTCTGCTCCCACCTTGCCTCCAGCTTGAGATGAACGGTACCTTAAGCCCTACCAGAATCAAGACCAGGGTACCCTTCTGATGTCCCTACACAGATGGTGTCTGCATGCCAAATAAATACCAGTTTTTTCCCCACAGCTTCTATGGTGAACATTGTTTCTTCAAGTTTGCCAACCACCATCTCCAGTCCTTCAGGTAAAATCTTCTTAAAAATGCTTCTAGTGGTCTGCATAGTCATAGGAAGTAGGAGAGGGGAGGAGCGGCTCGTATGTGCCAAAGGAGCCAAGGCCGAGTTGAATGGCGAGCACTTTTACACACTGCACCAGTGCCCTTAGCAGCCAAGTCATCTCTTCAGCCCCCCAGGTTTTTGAATTTTATTTTTACTTTCATTTGTGGGTATATGGGTGTGTGCAAGTGCACTTGTGGGAGTGGTGCACCTGTCCATGTGTCCTGAGGATGTGGAGCTGGAAGCTGGCTCAGCGAATAAAGCACTTGCTGCTACATAAGCATGAAGACCAGAGTTCTAACTCCCAGAACCCACATAAAATCCAGGTGGGCCGAGGAGCCTGCTGTAACCCTACGATAGGAAGGGAGGACAGAATTCTGGGAACAAGCTGGCAAGGGAAACCAGCAGAAAAGGCAAGCTCTGGGTTTGCTGAGGTGCCTTGCCTGAATATATAAGACGAGGTGTGATGGAAGGCGACACCTGATATCAACTCAAGCACATGCACGTACACCTGATATCAACTCAAGCACATGCACATACACATCAGTGTGTAGCTATACACATATGTATCCACACACACATGCAAATGCACCTGCACACAAACATGCCTCCACATTCAAACATACATACATACATAGAGCTATACACACCAAACACACATAAGTATACTAAAACAAATGAGATGAGTTCTGTGACTATAAACACCCTGGGCCTCTGCTTCTCTTCAGAGACGCAAGACTCCACCCTGACCTGCCAGCTGACCCCACCCACATGTCTCCCTTAGCTTTCTTCCCTTTGGAGAAATGAATCCTGTACCCTAGTCCTCCAAGGTCTTTTCCTCTGAAGGACTTCCCCCAGCATACAGACCTCTTACTGGTGTAAGAGATAGAGCTGCGTGCAGCTGCCATCTAGTGGCATGAGGGGCTCAGTCACGCAAAGAAGACTACGAACAAGCAACCTTATAAGCATTCACAGACGTTCGCCCACACACTGCACTTTCGCAGAGTATCATTACTACCATTTTAATAATTAAGAAAAGCATAAGCTTGAGACTTGGGGAGTTCAGTGATTTTGGTCATCAATCAGTCAGAAGATAGTTAATAGTCAAACTTAAGTCATTCAAACATTGCAGCTTAAAGTTGCTGTGTGGTCTTAGGGAAGTAACTTAACCTCTCTGAAACTCATTTTCATCTTAGTTTGGACTGTGCAGTAAGATTTACTTTTGAGAACTGCATGAGGATCACATGAGAGAGTAAATAGAGAATGCTTATCACCAAGTCCTTAGCACCAGTATTAAAATTGCTATTATTACTACTTTTTTACATTTTTTAATTTAATTAACGGATACATGATTTGACAATCTCACTCATGTGTGCAATACATTTTGTCTTATTCATCTCACATTACCTTTGCCCCTTCCCTTTCCTGTCGAACCTCTTCTTCCCAATGAGTCTCTTTTTACTTTTCTTTTAAAAAAATAATTCTATTTGCTGGGTGTGGTGGTGCATGCCAGAACTTAGTCCCAGAACTTAGGAGGCAGAGGCAGGTGGATCTCTGGGAGATCAAGCCCATCCTGCTCTACATAATGAGTTTCAAGTCAGCTGAGGCTACAGGAAGACCCTATCTCACAAAGACATATATATGTGTATTTTATGTGTATGAATATATTGCCTGCATGTATGTAAGCACACCTGTGTCATGCAATGCCTGTGGAGGACAAGAAGGGCACTGGATTCCTCTGGGACTGGAGTTATGGATGATTATATGCCTGTAAATACCCTGGTTCTCTGTAAGAACAGCCAGTGCATCCTCCCCACTCTCCAGCTCTTGTTTTGCAGTGTTCCCCGAGTCTTAGAGGGAGTGATACAGATATTCTAAGCACTGAACAGTCATTTACTTTCAGCACTTTAACCAGTCATGGATCTCTACAGTAAGCACTGCACTGTCCACTGCAAAAAGAAACATCTCTAAGACGAACAGCAGATTTCTGTTGATAATTTAATTGTCATTACTAATGGTGTCTTTCAAAATAAAGGTCCACATTCTGAACAGGTATGGAGACATGGGGTACCCATCGTGGAAACTGTAACTGTAGATTACCGTTCAGCCTCAGAATCTGGTTTTACTGTGACTCAGGGTTTGACTTCCCCCCAATCTAACTTCAGGCCCAGGCCCTGCTCTACAGCTCTTCACTCTAAACTTCACTATCATCAACCTGCCCTACACAGAGGACATGCGGGTCCCAGGAGCTGCGAAATTCAACCAAACCGAGAGGGTCCTGCAGAGTCTGGTGAGAGCCGGGTCCACCTCCCCTGCCCCAGCTCCCATGTACGGGTGTCCTGCCCACTCACTCCTCCTTGCCCCCAGCACCCGCTAAACCCCACCTGCTCTTCCTGGACCCATCTACCAGTACCCACCCGCACCTGGTAACCACACTCATTGGTGGCCCACCCACTTGTTCACCCCTTCTCACCTTTCTGTTGCTCCTTCTGGCGTCTCTTCCAACCTCATCGCGCCTTCTCTCTCCAGCCTCACACACACGGCTCACCCGCTTCCTCCAGTCCCACCCGTCTCCCTCGCCTGGCTCACTGGAGACCTACGGCCCTTCCAGCTCTTCCACTGGTGCCTCTTCCACTTCTAGTCCAGCCCACCCGTCTCTTTCTCCAGCCATGGGTAGGCTGCCCACTCATGAACCACACCCTCCTACCTTCCCCGTCCACCTTTTTCTCTTCCCATCCACGGAAGTCCTTCCACCTATTGAGGTCCTACTTATCACTTACTTACCAACCTATCCACCAAAGCCCTGGCCATAAAACTATTTTATTATTTAAATTTTTGTGTGTATTGCCTACATGTACGTAAGTGCACCTGTGTTGTGAAATGCCAGAGGAGGTCAGAGGGCATCAGATCCCCTGGAGTTACGCATGGTTGTTAGCTGCCATGCTGGTGCTGGAATCAAACCCAGTCTTCCACAGGAGCAGACAGTGCTCCTAACTCCTGAGCCAACTCTGCAGCCCCCACCTCCCCGTCCTGGTCTGCCCTTGGTTCCCACCCACCCATCCACCCAAATTTCTCTTGTCACTGTTCACCCGCCCACCCATCTCTCTTGCTCTTCTGTTGGTGGTCTGCCCACCTCTTTTCCCCTGACACTGCTGTCCCACCCATCTTCACTTTTGTCCCACCCACTAGCCTACCCACCCCTCTCTAGCCTCACCCACTTATGGCTCACCCCTCCTCCAGCCACAACAGCTTCCCTTGCCTGGCTCACTGATGCCCCCCCCCCCCACTCTCCCTTGCTATTCCCATCTCCTGTTTACCCGACCTACCCACTGAAGCCCTGTCACCACCTCCCCTCCTTGCCCTGCCCCCTGGTGCCTTGTTCACCTCCTGCTGTCTGTCTCCTGCTCCAAACACTCTGGCTTCCATTCTTGCCCCAGCCCGCTCATCCTCCTATTGTAACATTTATTGATTCACTTCTTACCTATTCCTGCCTCACCTACCTCCCTTTCCTCCCCGCCCCCCCCATACACAGATTGCCCAGTCCATGCACTATAGCCCTGCCCACTTCCCTGTCTTGCTCTCACATGGGTTACCGCCCACATTCTCTTGTCACACTCCACAGTGCCCTGCACATCATTCCAGCTCCACCCACCTCCCTTGCCCCAGCCAGTTGCCCCATCCACCTCCACCGCAGATGCTTGCTGGCCACCCTACTCAGTCACTAAGGCCCCACCCTCTCCCCCTTTTGCTCCACCAACTGATAACTACCCATATATTCCAGACCGGCGCCCAGCAGTCCCAGCCCTGCCCAGCCCCCTGGTTTCACTCACTTCCGGCCTGCACACCCAGTCTAGCCCCATTTATCTTCCTTGCCCCGCTTGCACGCTAAGCCTCACGCCACTCCTTCTTGCCCCACCCACTGGTGCCCTCCCACATCTGTCTCGCCATTCTCTGGTGCCCCACCCACCTGCTTCAGCTTTGACCGTCCCTCTCTCTTGCCTCATCCACTTTCATCCCACCTACGAATCCCAGCCTCAGCTGCTGCCCTTGTCCCTTCTGCAGACATCTGCCTTCCTTCCTCGCTCACTACTGTCCACCCACCTGCCTCACCCCATGCCCTCTCACTAAAGCCCCCCTCCCCCTCTAAGGCTGCCCCCCAGGCTGCCCCTCCCCCTCTAGGGCTGCCCCTCCCCCTCGAAGGCTGCCCCCCCAGGCTGCCCCTCCCCCTCTAAGGTTGCTCCCCCAGGCTGCCCCACCCCTCTAGGGCTGCCCCTCCACCTCTTCCCCTCTGTCTGGTACCTGCCCATATCCCTCTTACCACGTTGGCACTGGGCTCAAGCATTCCAGCCCTTGCCACATCTTCCTTGCTTTGCACACTGATGTTTTGTGCACTTCTTTCAGCCCTCTCTTTCCATTTCTTGCAACCCCCTGGTGGCCTACCACCTCACTCTGGCTCTCTCTACCTTCCACTTGCCCCTCCGACCCACTGAAGCCCTGTCTGCGTCTCTCTGTGGCCCCACCCTGTTCCACGTCCACATTCCTCCTGCCTCTCAAAGGTGCCTTTCCTACCCGTTGCAACCACACTTGCTGCCCCTACCACCTTTCCTGTGCCACCTGCCCCCTTCCTTGCCCCGCTGACCGGTGCCCCACCCGTCCCCTCTGCCCCTACCCATCTCTCTCTGTGTTGCTCACCTCAGGCCAGCCCCACCCCTGTCCCCATTCAGACTTCCCACGCTACTGAACTCTCTCTCTCTCTCTCTCTTTTCTTCACAGCTCAGACCTCTGTTCCAAAAATCCAGCATTGGCCAACTGTTCTCTGGTTGCAGATTGATCTCACTCAGGTGCGACCTGTAGAGAAGACAGCCCCCGGGAGACATGGCAGAGTATCCCACACGTAGGGCTGTGGCTTCTTTCTGGTCCCAGTCCTTCACAGCCCCTGGGTCAGGCCTGATTCTCTACTTCCCCATCCTTCTGAGCTTCAGATCTCTATGTAGTGTGTTAGCTTTCTGATAGTATATCAAAACATCTGAAATAACCAACTTAAAAAAGAACAGAGTTTTGTTTTGTTTTGAGGCGTTCCTCAAATTCACTATGTAGCTGAATATATGACCTTCAACTTGTGATCCTCCTGTCTCTACCTCTCAAGAGCCAGGATTATAGCTGTATTTCACAATGCCCAGTTTATGAACTGCTACTGATTGAATCCAGGGCTTTATGCGTGCTGGGCAAGTATGCTACCAATTTAACTTTAAGGAAACAGGCTTCTTTTTGCGTCACGGTTTTAGAGGCACCCATCCATGATCATGCAGATCCTTGCTTCAGAACAGCTTCAGAGAGACAGAGTTGCCAAACTGGCCAGGACAGGAAGAGGAAGGAGCTGGTACCCACAGTTACCCTCGAAAACAGGCCTGCACGTGATCTGAAGATGTCTCACTCAGCCACACCTCTCCAAGAATCTCCCACTTCCAAACAGCGTGTCCCAGGGATCCAGCCTTTGCAGCATAACCCTCTGGAGGTCCTTTAACATACAAACACATCACAGTGTTTCCTTTCTTAATATTTTCCTTTTTGAGAATTTCACAGGAGATTCCTATTTGCACCGTTTCAAGCCTTCCCGCTCTCCTCAATCCTCCCCCTCCATCTCAGTTACTTGTCCTGTTCTTTGATTATTGTTACACATAAAAACATATCTATCTATCTTTTTCTATCATGTATTTAGCTGTCATCTATCATTTATCAGTCTATCTATCTATCTATCACATTGAGTCCATTTGGTGTTCATGAGTACTTGTGTTTAGGGCTGACCACTTTTGGTTAGATAATCTATGAGGGAGCTCATCCCTAGGAAAAACTTGTTCTCCCTCCCTCAGCAGTTTGAGGTGGGACCTTGTGAAATTTCTCCCATCTACACTGGGATGCCAATGGTGCTGTCATTATGCATGTCTTGTCAGGTGACCATGTTGCGGAGATTTTATGCATTCAGATTTCATTCTGTACCATGTATAGAATACATTACCTAGCAGCAGGCATCCTCTTCCTCTGGCTCTTACAATTTTTCCACCCCATCTTCTTCACTATTCAATGAACCTTACATGTAGATGTTGCACTGTAGATTTGTCAGTTGGAGCTAGGTACCACACAGTCACTTATTGCCTGGATTCTGATCCATTGTAGAATTGTATAATAGTCTCCAACTACTGCAAAAAGAAGCTTCTTCGATGAAGTGACGAGAACTATGTATCACATTTGTCTGTGAATATAAAGATGCACATTTAGAATACTGTAAGAAATTATGTCGGTTTAGGAAAGCGGTCATAGTAGGATCTTTTTTAGGGTTTCTGACCTTTCCAATTATGAGCACAGAATTTCTTGAGAGCTTGTTTGCAGATTCTAGCAAGGGAGCGCAACTTATCCTGAACAATTGACCAAAGAACAGCCCTCCTCTACTGGGGGAAGTCATCCTCTTCAACTGAATGTGCAGCATTGGAATGGGAAGCACATGGAGCAGTAAGGGAAGGAGTCACTTGCATAGGCAGCCGGATGAGCCAAATCAACTCTGGTCATCAGTGGAGTAACAAATGTTGCAGGGAGATCCCTCGTGTCCCAGCATAGTATTTTCTAGGCACAACATAACAAAGCAACTGGAAAGTGTGACTGAAATGTCTTCATCAGAGACACACCACCCTTTACAAAGTCTGCACTTCAACCCTTAGACAGAGGTCATAACACACTCAGCCATTCCTGACGGTTCACACAAACAAACAGTAAGTAGGTCCTGGACCTAGGGTACAGGACAGAGGGATTGGTGCATTGGCACTATTTGCAAGTGACTGTTCTCTGTACTGCTGAATATTTAACAATATTGTTCTAGTCAGGTTTCTCTAGAGGAGCAGGAGCAATAGGATTGATATATATTAAAAAGAGATGTATTAAAAAGAGATTGGCTTACATGATTCCAACTGAATAGCCCAACATTGACCATCCGCACCCTGAAAAAGCTGAGAACTCAGTAGCTGCTCCACGAGGCTGGTGCCCTGATCTGGCACTGAAGCCCTGGACAGGTTTTGGAGAGTCTCGGATCTTCAGGTTGTATTGAGTGAAGCCAAAGAAGCTGAGTTCTGATGGCAGCAGCAGCACTGATAGCAGCAGGGGTTTAATGCCCTTCTGGTAGTGTGGATGAGAACGTCCACCATAGTGTCTGACTGCTTAAATACTCGGCCCCAGTTGCTGGTTCTACTTGCAGAAGTTTCAGAGGTGCAGCCTCACTGGAGGAAGCATGCCACAGAGGTGGGGCGTTGAGAGTTGAATGCCTTGCACCATTTTCATTTTCACTGTTTGCTTTCTGTGCAAGTTTCATGAGGTCGGTTCTCAACTTTCTGCTCTGCTTGCTTCCCACCACGTCTCTCCACCATGATGGACTCTTTCCCTTTGTCACCATTACCTAATAAACTTGTCCTTCCTTAGTCATGGTGTTTTATGACAGCAGCAGACAAGTAACTAATACAGACTGCAGTGTACTGGGCACTTTTCTGTTGCTGTGATAAAACATTATGGCCAAAAGCAACTTGTAGGAGAATTTATTGTGCTTACAATTCCAGGAGAGTGCAAGATGGAAGCAGAGGCCTAGTTTAGCAAGAGGTCAGAGCACAAAACTCAGAGCTCACATCTTTGACCTCAAGTACAAAACAAAGAGAGTGAACTAGAAATGGGGTGAGGTCATATAAACTCTCAAGGCCTGCCTCCAATTCCACGACTGCCCCAAAGAGTGCCACCAACTGGGGAACAATCGTCCAGATACTTGGTCCTATGAGAGACATTTATCATTCCAGCCACCGCAGTGGGCAACTGCACACGCATGGCACACACAAAGAAATCACATATACACATAAACGAAGATAAAAAGCAAAATTTTTAAAAGTGTTTTTAAGTTGTGAAAAAATGAAAAATTAGAAAAATCATAAAAACATTAAGACTTAACAACAAACAAAATCAAACAGCAGATGTACATCTCTATGTGCTTTATTCCAGCATGGGACTTCCTGTGCCCTGGCCATGAGGATGTGAATGTCAATCTCAGAATATAACAGCATTTGTCCTACCCACCAACTATTTGCAAAATAACTTCCATTCTTCCTATCACACTTCTTATTTTGCTGGGGCTTTCTTTTCTTGCTCCATAAGTTCATGGACAAGCATTTTTTTTTATTTAAAAATATTTATTTTTATTTTTAATTACATATGTGTACATAAATGAGTGAAGGTGCTTGCAGAGGCTAAAAGAAAGTGTTGGATTTCCTTGAAGCAGGAGTTACAGGTAATGTTGTAAGCAGCATGATGTGGGTGTTGGGAACTGACCTCAAGTACTCTGCAAGAGCAGCAGGTGCCATTAACTCCTGAGCCATCTCTCCAGCTTTAAAAAAAAACATTTGGGGGTTCTGGGAAGATTTCTTAGTGGTTAAAAGCACTGCCTGCTCTTGCAGAGGTTCTGGGTTCAACCACCCGCCCACCCTGGTCACTTTCATATCATGAACTATATTACCCTCCCTATCTGTCTCCTTTCAAGCCCCTTTTATGCTCTCATGAATGCCTTTCTAGTTTTCTGGCCTTTACACACATTTAGTCCCACATAAACACACATATATAAAAATTAGGTCTAAGGACCCACATGTGAGGAAGAACATGCAGTGTCTGTCTTACTTGGATCACCTCACTTAGTGCAATATTTTTCAGTTTCATTCACTTTTAATTGTTCCTGCTGGCTGCATAAAGCTTCATTGTGTATATGTGCCAGAATTTCATTACTTGTTATCTGTCGACGGAAATCTAGGTTGATCCTATTTCCTTGCTGCTGTGAGCAGAACAGCAGTAAGCATGGACACACAGCATCTCTGTGGCGGGGTCCGGAGTCGCTGGACACATGTCTGGGAGTGGCACAGCTGGGTCATAGAGAAGTTCTCTTGTTAAATTTTTAGGAAGCCTCCATACTGATTTCTGTAGTGGCCATAGAAGCTTACACTGCTTTCCTTTCTTCATTCCCCTCCCTTGTCCTCCCTAGGCCTGAGAAGAATTGGTCAGCTACAGGAATGGACACAGTCTGCACATACCATGCTGACCTCACAGCATCCAAGCTGGACAGAGAGAAGGTGTACTGGGAGCTGAGTGAACTGACCCAGGGCATCACTGAGATGGGACTGTACCTGCTGGACCAGAGCAGCCTCTATGTCAATGGTGAGCAGCTGCCATCTATTGATGGCTGCATTGCAAAGCGCGCATCCTCCCCTCTGAGACCTTATTTTTTCCTCCACCTTTCCCTCTTTCCCAATCTCTTTCTGCAGGTTATACCAACCTGACTTCAGTAACTGTTCCCAATGGTGAGTATGCAGTGATCTTCAGAACCCCCATCCCCACATTCAGAAAAGGAAGGACCAGGTCCTGATGACATGCCCAACAACCAGAAAGTGAAGAAGTTAGGGCCGCAGGCTGGCGAGTCAATGAGCAAATTCTCAGCTCTGAATCACCCCTAAATGGAGCTTTAGAACTAGCTCAGTTAGTGAAACACTTGTAAGGCACTGAGTTTGAATCCCCAGAACCTATATAAAAAGAAACAAAAAGAAAAGAAGTAAAAGAAAAGAAAAGGCAGGATCTATATTGTGCATTCATAATCACAGCACTGAGAAGGTGGAGAGAAGATTCCCAGAGCTCCGGCCAGCTAGCCCAACCTAATGGGTAAGTTATATAAGATGGCTCTGGAGAAAGACATCTGAGGTTGTCCTCTACCCTCCACACACATATCTGCACTCATATGAAGTACATACACAAAATGTCACTGAATGTTGATTCGTGAATAGAGGGAAGGGGGTGAGCAAGATGGAAATAACGATGTAGGATGGAAAACTTCCAATTCAGTTTTGTGTGTGTGGTACTAGGAGTTGATCCCAGGACCTCAAATGCTGTACCACTGAGCTACATTCCCACACTTGGTTTGCTGAGACATTGTCTGACTATGTAACTCAGGCTGGCGTCCAGCTCAGAATTATCCTTCAGTAGCTTCCTGAGTGCTGGGAACAAAGGCGTGTGCAAAGGTATCTGGCTTCTCATTCAGCTCCTTATAATTCAAAATCATTGAACTGGTACGCTAGCACACACCTCTAATGCCAGCACTTAGGAACAAGAGCAGGTGATTCTCTGTCACATAGAGGCCAGCTTAGTCTACACAGTGAGTTCCAGGTCAGCATGGGCTACAGAGAGTTCTTGTCTTAAACAAACAAACAACAACAACAACAACAAAAAACAAACAATAACCAAAAGAACCTCAAAACCTTATCTCTTTTACCTTCAGTGTAGGAAGGACAAACGTCCCTAATGGCAATTCTGGATTTGGTTCTTGTTTTAGTTTCTTTCTGTTTCTGTGACAAACACTGTGACAAAAGTCAACTTAGGGGAAGAAAGGGTCTATCTGGCTTACACTTCCAGGTCAAATTCATCAGTGAGGGAAATCAAGGCAGGAAATCCAGGCAGGAAGCAAGGAGAAGGACTGCATACTGGCTTGCTTGCTGGCTCACTTCCTGACTCATGCTCAGCTAGCTTTCCTGTGTAGCCCATGCCCACCCACCTAAAATGAGCTGGGCCTTATGCCATCAATCATCAGTCAATACTCTCCCTCACAAAAATTGTGGGGACTGGGTCTATTGTAAAAGGTATTGAGCAAAGCCAAGCAACCCCAGATACCCTGAAGGGATGGTAGGAATCTGGCCTACTGTGCCTGATGCAATAACCTGGCCCCAGGAAGCCACTGTAGATACAAATCTTCTTTTCCCCGACAAAGATCACCCCAGACCATCCAGGTTTTTGGGTTTCATTTCCTCATTCCTAATTTCCACGTGAGCCCTATAACCTCCCGCCTTTACCTAAAGACCCCACCTTTAACTTTCCTGCCTTCTGTAACAGCCAGAAGGGCCTCCCTATATAAACCCGTCTTGGTTTTAATCATTGAACTAACTGAACTACCTACTGGCGCAGTATCCCGGGAACTCCTCTCACCGCACTCTGAGCCACTGGAGGACCTGTTCAATCGTCCTCCATTTTCTGGGACAGCTGGAGTACAACAGCCATGCTGGAGATGGAGACCCACCCACAAAAAATGACTATGGATCAGTCTGATCTGAGGAGTCCCCTAATTTTGACTTACTCAGTTGATACTGGACTATGTTGACAGCTAAAGCTAGCTAGCACAGACCTAAAGTTCCTTCAGCTTTCCTGTGGACTCCTGTGAGATAATTGCTCATCAGTGGTCCAAGATCCCCCTGATCCCTGTGCCCATTACTGTGATTTTCCTCCCGTCACTCTTCTGCTACAGCCACAGAACAACGCTTGGTGTCATTCACCCTCAACTTCACCATCACTAGCCTACATTACAATGAGGATATGCAGCTCCCGGCCTCCAGGAAGTTCAACAGCACCGAGAAGGTCCTACAGAATCTGGTGAGATTCCACCCATTTCACTCTTGCCCTCCTCCGGGCATCACTGACACAAACCCCAACCATGATGTCATCCCTACTCACTGATGATGACATCACCTTTGCCTCTCCAACCATCTTCTCTCTCCTTTCTCCTCCACAGCTTGAGCCACTGTTTAAGAAAACCAGTGTGGGCCCCCTCTACTCTGGCTGCAGACTGATTTTTCTCAGGTGAGGCTTAGAATAGCAGGACAGGACTCCTCAGGTACTCCGAGGATCTGGAATTTAATTGGCTTCCTTCCTGCCTTTCTTCTGAAAGTCCTCAGTAAAGGTAGAATTCAGAGCAATAAGATGTCACCTCTTACCACTTCCTCTCAGGACTACTCTGAAATTCTGCAATCTATCAGCAAGATGGGAGCCCATCCTGGGTCATTCCTTTTAAATTCTCACTTTCTCCTCTATTTACTAATGACAGTATGTCCAATGGATGTTAGATTGTCTGAAAGGTCAAAACAAAGCCCCAATTTTTATTCATTCTTGATAATTCCATACACATATGTAACTAAATATGCTTGTAATCATCTGTCTTTCCCCCCTCTCTGTCATCATATATCGTCCCCACCCCTGCCCAGGGGAAACCTTTCAGTTCTCAGTAACTCCTCATTAAGGCACAGGCCCTGGAAAGCCCCTCCCCCATCCATGCCAGAATTTTGGCTGACCAGATTTTATGCAGATCTTATGTAGGTAACCACAGCTGCCATGAGTATGTGGGTGTGATCCTCAAGTCATGTCCAGAAGACAGAGTTTCATAGGATGCCTCTTCATGCTGCAGTTCTTACTTCCTTCTCGTCTGTGGTGTTTCTAAGTCAAGTTATAGTTATACCTGAATAAAGGAGCATCCTGGCTGTCACTTAGGATTCATTTTAAGGCCAAGAATGGCCTGAGAACTGATTCCTTCAGATGTCTCATGGAACTGTGCTCTTGAACCAGACTTCACTCATTCTTTTATTGAACAGTATCTCCAGCAGGAACTGGGGAAGTAGAAGCTAGGATCTACCCTTATCTTGTCAGAGAATCCAGCCCTTTGATCTCTATGCTGAGAATATCACACACACGCACACATTACAGACAGACTTTTCAGTTATCTCACTGTCTTCAGTGATAAAAGCGCTGCTTCCAGCTCTTTGGTATGTTAATCGTGCACACCCACATTCATTCACTGTCTTCTGTGGAGGCCAACGTTGGGTCCTGGGGGATTAGAGTCAGGTTCCCAGGTCATAAGCACATGTCTCAGGGAGCTTGTTTTACAGTCTAATATTTTGGTGGCAATGTTAGGTCAAGGTCATTAGTCCAGATTGTGTCTGTACTGTAAAAGTCATTCCTGTACTCTTCCACGATATTGTTCAGCTTTGGTTGGGGTGAGGAGCTGATGAAGGGGTCTAATTTAGGGCTGATATCCAATTTCTTATTCTCTGCTGAGTATGCATTCTTGTCTCTCTACCCAGATCTCTCGTTCACTATGGCTTCTTCCTGTTTCACTCCAACGAATCTCAATCTATAATCATCCCTTTTATCCTTTCTACCCAGACCGAAGAAGGACGGAACGGCCACTGGAGTAGACATAGTCTGCACCCTTCACCTTGATCCCACAGTTCATGGGGTGGACATTGAGCCACTGTACTGGGAGCTGAGCAATCTGACCCATGGTATCACTCAACTGGGCCCCTACGCCCTTGACCAGTACAGTCTCTACATTGATGGTAAGAGGGACACCTAATGGATAGCTATTTTCCTCATTTGTTGTGAGAAACCCCTGACAAAAGCAACTTCGGGAAGGGAAGGTTTATTCTGACTCTTGGTTTGAGAAGCAGCACAATCCATCGTAACAGGGAAGATAGAGCAGCAGGAAGGTGAGGTGGCTGATGACATGACATTAAGCAGTCTGAAACAGTGAGAGATGAGTTCCCATGGTCAGTTCACTTTCTCCCTCTTAGTCAGTCTGGGACACTGGGCCATGGAATGGTGCTACCCACATTTAGGATGAATCTCTATTGCTCAGTTAAACCTTTCTGGAAATATAGACATGCCAAGGAAGTGTCTCCTAGGTGATTCCAAATTCCATCAAGTTGACAGTCAAGGTTGACTAACACAAGCTGAGAACCTTTACTTTAGCTCAGAAAGCCCCACATCCTTCCTGTCCCCTCCTGTCTCACCCCCCCAACCTGTCTCCTTCCACCTATGCAGCTTATACCCACCAAAATCTTGGCCTCCAGCAGTGAATATTCTCATGTTTCTTGTGGCTGTAAAATTCTGTAATATTTTTCCATCTACATCCCAGCTCTTAGAAATGGAGATATCCACGGATGTACCATCTCTACACCTCACCCTGACTACCTCAGCCTGGACTGAGCAGGAGACCTGTACCCCACGATTTCCCCAGACATAGACACATCCAAAAAGACAGAGTTCCCAGTCAGGCACTTAGAGTGTTTTCTCCCAGTTTCTGTAACAAAAGCACCTATTTCAATAATAAAGTATCATGTTAGAATGTGGAATTTTTTCTTGCTGCCTGAGTGGCTCTGGCACAATGATCCTTATTCCCAGCTCAGACTTCTATTTAGACTTCACATCAGAGTTGTTCTCAAACAAAGCCCCTGTCCTTCTGCAGAGAGCAAGTACATATTTATCAGATGAGAGTTCCGGTTTTCTTTTTTTATTTTGCGCGCGCGTGTGTGTGTGTGTGTGTGTGAGTGAGGGATCTGTGTGTGTACATGTTTTCATGTGTGTGTGTACATGTGTGGGATGTTGCACATGTTTGTTTGTAAATGCACACAGAGATTGCTCGCCACCTCATATATTGAGGCATAGTTTCTTGTTGGACCCAGAACTCATTATTAAGGCTAGTCTGCCTATCTTCTTGCTGTGGGAACTCCCTGTCTCTGCCTCCCATGTGTTGGAATTGCACGTGGACTACCGTACTCACCTGTCTTTTTTATGTGAGTTCTGGGGATCCGAATTCCAGTCCTTAAGCTGTGTGGCAAGGACTTTACCAGTTGAGCCGTCTCCCCATTCCTCTTTCTTTTAATAGATCACAGCCGTGTGTCATCCAGCCGCCAGTAGGGCATGTTCTCTCCAATGGCCAAGTTGCCTTTTTGTTGAAAATTTTTCTCATTCCTCATCATCTTTCTTTGCCCCTGCAGGTTACACCCATCCACGCTCAAGCACCATCCTCAACAGTGAGTACTGAAGATTCTTACATGTCAATGACTGCCTCCTGTCTCCTAAACATTTGGAGCTGCTGGATGAGCCAACCCTTCTATTATCCATTTTAGAGTTCAGAAAGGTTCAGAGATGTGGGCTGAGACAAGGGTGGTAAGAATCACCCACTCTGTCCCTAAACACACAACCCACAGATGATGCCTAATTCCAGACTGTAGGGGTCATAGAGAGAAGCACAGATTCTTCTAACTGTAGTCACTCGGGCTGCAAATATTTCCTATAGATGTAGAACACCTTGTATTTCATTCCTTATCTTTTTTTGTCTCTGCAGCTGTGACTACCACATCCTTCCCAGCATCCTCTCTGGCTCTGGCTCCTATAACCAGTCCCACAGTAGGAAGGCTACTGTCTTTTATTGGCACCAATGTCATTACTGTTGGGCCCTTTGTTTCAGTGCCCATTCAGCTCCCCCAATGAAGGCACTCTGTTGAGTCTAGGAATGATCTAGTTGCTTCAAGTCCAAATTCTGAGTCCAGTTTTTATGATTTGATCTTTGGTCTACTCTGGTCCTAGATATCACTCAGGACCCTTGATCTTTGTCTGAGTTTTCTGTTCCTGTGATAAAATACTCTTGACAAAAACAACTCTAGAAAGGAAGGTTTATATTGTCTCATGGTTCCTGACAAGAAAGTTAAGATAGCAGAGGCTTGAAGAACCTTGCATCCTCAATTGAAAAGCAGAGAATAATGAATGCATCCAAGTACTCAGTTCCTTTTCTCCATTTTTTACAGTCGAGCATGCCTTGCTCTAGGAATGGTTCTGCCCACAGTTTAAGATGGATCTTTCCACCTTAATGTAACCAAATCAAGATAACCCCTCATAGACATACTCAAAGGCCTATCTTGTAAATTCTGGAGTCTGTCCCGTTAAGTGTTAATACTGTCATAATCACTGACCCTGAAGTCATAATGGTCTTCCAAACCCAGTCCTTCCCTGTATCACCAAAGCCAGAGGCTGAAATCCAACCTCACCATTCCTCTATTCACCTCCCATATCTACTCATCATTAAATGTCATCTCTTATCCCATTGGAATCTCTCACAAACTCTTTGTATCTCAGCACCAATATTAATCAAATATTTGAAGGCCATCACAGTTATTTCTGATAGAAAGCCAGCCTCAGCCTCTACTCTGGCTTCCTAATACCTTCTACACAACAGCTACAACATTTCTCACAGTGTGTTTATGTTCATAAAATTCCTATCTTATAGACAACATTCAAATAACTCTATTTGTCCTATGTCCCATCCAAAGCCTTGTGTTACTTACTTTTATGTGCTCAGAGGATCCCTCCATTGTCACATTTGTACTTCCCTGTGGTCATGATGAAAGAATTATAAGATTTTTTAAATGTATGTATTATTTTTATTTTATATGTATGAGTGTATTGCCTGCATGTATGTAAGTGCACCTGTGTCATGCAATGCCTACGGCTGTTGTTAGCTGCCATGTGGGTGCTGGGAATTGAACCTCTGCAAGAGCAGTCAGTGCTCTTAACCACTGAGCCATCTCTCCAGCCTGAATTATAAGTTTTATTAATTCACCATATTCCTGAAGGCTTTTGAGTAGCCTGCTTAGGGTGTTCTCCCTGTTGCTCAATCTCTGTTAATTCTTACTCGTGCTTTGGGTCACACCTAAAATAATTCTTTCTCCAGTCATTTGTTGGGTGTCCTTCATGGGTTTTCACACTCACCCTCCCACCAGCTTCTTTTAAAGGACAGCAGCCCTGTAGCTTTCCCAGATCAAACATTAGGAGATAATGCGCTAGTCATCTTTGGACCCAAAGAGCTTACCACACAACCTTGCACACATTAGGTACTCCATGAATGCTCTCTGGATAAATGAAGAAAATTTTTGATGTCCCGAGCTTCCCATAATATCTCTTAGATCAGATCCTGTTAGTTCTACAGTGTCCCACAGTTAGGGCTAGAAGCAGCCTTAACTGTTACCGGGTCCCAAGGTGGACACTTCTCTTTTCCCCCACTGCTGTAGCCAATGGTACTGTCATGGTACCCATTGCTCTCAACTTCTCCATCACCAACTTGCACTACACAGAAGAGATGGGCTATCTAGGTTCCTTAAAGTTCAACTCCACCGAGTGGATCCTACAGCACTGGGTGAGTGTCTCTGAACACCACAGCCCTATCTCCTAACTCTTGGCACATTTCTTTCTGTCGTCTTTGCTAACCCCTTCTGTTTTCCCATCAGCTTGGCACCTTGTTCAATAAGACCTCTGTTGGTCCTCTCTATGCTGAATGCAGACTGGCTTCACTCAGGTGAGACATCCCAATGGAGCGGGTCACCGGGTTGAGTGGACTCTGGTGAACCAGCCAGCAGAGAGCATGTACTTCTAAGTACCTCGGCACTCGTATGTCCTCTTCCTTTCCAAGTGGAATGCGGTCTGAGTATTTGGTAGTTTAGAAATGAAGAACTGTGTTTAGTGTAGAAAATCTAGTGACATTTTTATTTGAAATGAGAGTTCTTTTAGAAGTAGGATTCCTGCACATCCCACATGCAAAGTCTCATTAAAATGTTTTCTCAAGGGCTGGGAAGATGGCTTAGTTGGTAGGGTGCTTCCCATAGAAGTATGTGATCCTGAACATAACCCCAGAACTCATTCCAAAACACTGGGTGCGTGGTGTGCACATGTAATCCCAGTACTGGTGGGGTGAAGACAGGCAGGTCTCTGGGGCTCACCAGCCAGTCAGCCAGGCCTAATAGGCAAACCCTAGGTCTCAGTGAGAGACTCCTATCTAAAAAAAACCCTATGAAAACAAAACAAAGTTTCAGGGCTGGCAAGATGGCTTAGTGAGTAAAATGCTGGCCATGAAAGCTTGACAACTTGAGTTTGATTCCCGGACCCTAATAAAACTCTCTTATATCAGCACTCCTACAGTGAGTGGGGAGGCGGAGACAGGAGAATAGCCAGCCCCAATGTTCCTGGGCCAGCTAGCCTAGATCATGAAGTGGAGCAGAAAGAACATGAAGACCCTGCCTCAGTAAAGTGGAAGGCGACAACTGGCTCTTGGAAGATGTTCCCTGACTTCCATATGGTCACCGTGCCATGCATACACACACACACATACACACACACACACACAGGCTTGTGCACACGCACACATATGCACACACAAATACACACAGGTGTGCGCGCACACACACATGCACACGCGCACACACATGCACACACAGGAGTGCGCACACACACACATAGACGTGCACGCACACACACAGATGCACATGCACACACACACAGAGGCACAGATTAAATGGGGAAAAGGGGAGAAAGAGCATCCCCTAGAGGATTCTTAGTTTCATTCATAAAAGGATTTAAGAATGGACCCATACGGAAATTTTAGGTCAATTTTATTAGATTTTAAAGAACAATTGTTAGGGTAGGCAAGCTGGGAATCTCAGCAACCACCTTGAGGAGAGTGGAGGGAGAAGGAAAGCCACGAGGCCACGCAGGTTTAGAGAGTGCACAGAGGGCAGACACGTGGCGGACTGGCGGCAACACGGCAAGGAGAAAAACACTTTAGAGAAAAAGGAAAGAAATAGGAGATGCTGGGGCAGCCCAAAGCGTTAAAGAAAGTGTTTAGAAAAGGGGCATGTGTTAGGTTAATGCAGTGAGCTCGACTCGTGGGAAACCAGGCAGAAACCAGGCACTCCACAGAGCTTCAGTGTATTGGGGTCGGCTGGTGCTGGAAGCTCGCTCAAAATGGAGGTGGCAGTGGGTTTATGAAAGGCCTTGGGCAGGAAAACATTCCTGCAGGCTGGGGCAGGGACAGGAAGGAGGGGGGAAGGGGACCGAAGGGGGAAAGAGTGTCTTTTGTGCAATGACTGGCAGTGGGCTTCCTGTTCTTTTCAAAACTTGGGCTTTGCCTGGGGGTTATAGATAGCCTTCTACTGTGCCCTAACAATATGATGAAGAAAAAGAGAAAACTTCTGAATTCTTCAGAAAAGCAGGCAGAATTACAGAGACCTACGTATCTATAGCTAGGTCTAGAAGCACTGCACTAGGAGGTGGGATACCCGGCAGGAAAAGTTCACTATCTCATTAATGGACTAGATACACTAACCCATCTATTTAGCATGACTTAAGGTGGACCGGCCTTCCAAGGGGTAGTCCTATAACCAGATGATTGACCAGTGAAACTGGAAAAGTGGCTCTACCAAAAGATGGACTATAGATTTTATAGTCCTGACCAGTTAATTTTATGGGGCTATTTGCTCTTCTAACACAAACACACACACACACATGTGCATCTATCCCCTACAAAACATGTGCACATACATACACTCACAGTAAACAGAAAAGAAAAATGTTTTCTGATCCCAGTCTTAGGAGGATATCTCCTGTGAGACAGTGAAGACCCACGTCAAAATTCACAGCCCCTTGAGCATCTCTTTCAGCCTTTCCTTCCTGCCCCTTGCTTTCTGTGCCCAGAATGCTCAAGCACTCTCCTCAGGGTTCCACGCCCCCATGTCTTTCTTTCTCCAGGTCTGAGAAGGGTGGAACAGCCACTGGAGTCGATGCCATCTGTACCTTCCACTCTGACTCCCTGGGTGCTGGCCTGGACGGAAAACAGCTGTACTGGGAATTGAGCCATGGGACCCACGGCATCACTCAGCTGGGCCCCTACACTCTGGACCAGAGCAGTCTCTATATTAACGGTGAGAGGCCATTTTCAGCCACGCTCTCTCTCCCAGCAGGGATCTTGGATTTTTCCAACGCTCTGAGCTTAGCTTCCTTCTTTCTAGAATGGTCTTTGTCCTTTTTTTTCCTTCTTTTTGTGTCTGGCTTTCATCCTCATTGTGATGACCGTCATGAAAACCGTCATGGGGGGTTAGGGGTGCAGCTCAGTGGTGGAATGCTTATGTGGCTTGTACAGAATACACAGACACATCATAGGACCATTTCTCAGCCTTTTGGCTAAAATCAAGTGTAAAGCCACCACAGAGACCATGGCTAGCTCAGCCACGTTCAAAATCGCTGCGTAGCTGTCTTGCCCGTGAATATTCACCTTTGGTCTCTTTCCATCTGCTTTTGCCCCAAAGCCCCCCCCCCGTCATCTTTCTCCTTAGCCATTTTTGTTCATCGAGATGTTACTCAGTTCTCTTCTCTTCTCTTCTCTATGCAGGTTACAGCTTCGGAGATGCAGCCACATCAACCGGTGAGTGTTGCTGGGCTCCCCTGCCTAGTTCTCCCTCCACATTCAAGCCCCCTGGATGGTGCCATGTGACGCTATTCTTGGGAAGAGATGAACAAATTTCTATTCATCTCAGATAGGCAACCAATGACAGTTCAAAACAAGGATACCACTGAAGTCCATCTTGATGATCCAGTGAATTTTACTGGGGTTGCTGGCAGGAATACTAGTGAAGGGTTACTTACAAGATCGTACATTGACTCACCAAAGCCCACCCCAGCAGCCATAAAGTCAGGCAACCTGAAGTGTACTGCTCAACCCGCAGCCAGCTGAACAGGCTAGGGAGTTTTCTCCCCTTGCATCTCAGTGGGCAGGGAGGATCTGAGGGTGTCTCTCTGAGTCTCCAGAAGGGAGAGGCCTAGTGAACCTGGTCAGTTTTAGGGACTGTTATTGAACTGTTTACTTTCTGAGCCTTAAAACCTTCCTGGCAGGATGGAATGTTTTACCTCCCCTCAAAACATTCTGTTGTTTACTCAGCTGACCTTCAGGACAGGTTTTCATCTCAGAGGTGATTTGCTATACAGCAGATGGTGGTTTCTCCAATACAGCCATTGGTTGGGTGACCACCTAGTTTTTAATAGCCATCTTCCCACCACTTCTGCCCAAAGCACAATAGTCTGATCACTG
This sequence comes from Eospalax fontanierii, assembly GCA_035773235.1. NCBI lineage: Eukaryota > Metazoa > Chordata > Mammalia > Rodentia > Spalacidae > Eospalax > Eospalax fontanierii. Next base: position 45,210,711 of record CM069551.1, on the reverse strand, counting down.
TCCTGGAGACTATGTCCTATTCATCTTTGGACCCACAAAGCCTGTCACAGAACTCTGCACACATTAGGGACTCAATAAACGCTCATTAGATGAATGAAGAAAGGGTCTCCTTGACTAAGAAGTTCCAGAATTTCACCCATTTCAGCTTGTCAGTCTCATAGTGTCCCATAGTTGTGTCTGGAAGCGTCCTTGCTCACCACAATGTACCAAGCTGGAGGCTTCTCTCTTCATCCGCTACTGTAGCTACTATCAACTTCACCATCACTGATATCCTCCATCACCTTAGTGAGAGAAACACCTCCCTCCTCTCGCTTCTGGGTGCTGGTGAAGAATCCCAGCCAAGGGTGAGAAGAACTTAGGCACAGACAGTCTCCTCCCACATTCTGACTCTCACTCAGGTTTAAATTTAGTTCTTCCACTAACCTGCTTTTATTGTTCTTAAGAGGTAAACAGAGGCATATGATATTTTTGTTTGGTGTATTTTGTTTTTCTGGTTTTAAAAACATTTTATTTTTATATGTTTGAGTATTACTCCTGTATGTAATGCAGTGCCCAAGGAGGACAGAGAGGGGTATCAGCGCCCCTGGAACTGAAGTTACAGATGGTTGTTAGCTGTCATGCGGTGATGGGATTTGAACCATGGTCATCTGAGAGAGCAGCCAGTGCTCTTAACTGCAGAGTCGTCTCTCTAGCCCCATTTTTGTTGTTGTTGTTGGTTTGTTTTATTTTCTTTAAGACAGGGTCTCCCTGTAGACCCAGATGGATATCAATCTATCTATCTATCTATCTATCTATCTATCTATCTATCTATCTATCTATGCCAGGTTGGTTTCCTTTGAGGGAGAGAGAAGGAGAAGCAGGGGAAGGAGAAATGGGAGGAACAGGAAAGGGGAGAGGGAGAAAGAGATGGGGAGAGGAGAAGAGAAGAAAGCGGGGAAGGAGAAAGGAGAAGAGAAGAGAGAGGGAGAGGGGGACAAGGAGAGAGGAAGTAGGGAGACGAAGAGAGGAAAGGAAGAAAGAGGAGGGAGAGCTGAGGAAGAGGAGAAGGGGGGAGGGAGGGAAGAAAAGAAGAGGGAAAAGGGGAGGGGACCAGAAGTGAAAGAGGGAAAAGGGAGGACGCTGCGAGAGACCCGAGGAACAGACAGACGTTTGGAGGCACAGGTCCTGCATTGGCAGGCAGTATGAACCTCTCCCCTCTCTTCGTTGACTGAGGACCCCAAGTTTCATTGAACACACCCATCCTTCAGGTGGGTGGGCAGAAATTGTCTGTCAGGATCCCCCATATGAAAGGCACCCTTTACCTTCCTGCTGGAGTTGTTAAACAAGTAACCCTGGGATTTACCTAGAGGCAGGTCCCGTAAGCCCAAGTCTAAGACACGAACTGCCCCCAACTCCCCTTTTTCCTACTGCACTGCAAGCTTTTTTTCTCTCCAACTACCACAGCCGGGGAAGTCAATGAGGAGACATTTCCAGTGAACTTCACTATCAACAACCTGCGCTACTCGGCTGACATGGGCCAGGTTGGCTCCCCCAAGTTCAATATCACAGACACACTCATGCAGCACCTGGTGAGCTGTTTGCCTCCCGTCTGTGCCCCTCCATGCCTGTCCAAGGGCTGCTGCCTGCTCTAACTCTTGGTCCTTCTATAGCTCAGCCCTTTGTTCTGGAGGAGTAGCCTTGGTCCCTTATACACAGGCTGCAAGATGACCGCCCTAAGGTGAGACACATCTCTCCCAGCCCTGCTCCCTTTCCCTCCCCATCCACCATCCAACCTGAAAGAACTCAGAATTGTGATGCTGGGAGACAGTTTGGACTGAGATACAGTATTTTGTTTTGTTCTGTCTTTTGAATCTTTTAACAATTTCATTTTAATTCTTTTGGAGTGGTAGAGTGCTTGTCTAGAATTCCCCCATGAGGGACTCAGGGACAGTTTCAACCTGCTTACTGCCTCCCCCAGTGAGGAGCTCAGGGTGTGACGCAGGAGTAGCTCCTTCCTTGAATCCCCCAGCAAGGGGCTGGTGGTGTAGCTCAGTGGTAGGACTCCTGCCTAGAATTCGTCAGTGAGAGCCTCAGCTCTCCATCATTATCTATCTTTTACAAAGCCCTAGTTTTGATCCCAGCACCATAAAAAATATTAAATTGTTAAAAAAATTATTATTTCTTCTTTATTTTCTGTCTGATTTGCTAACCAGTAATCTCCCCAATCCAACTCTCTCTGTGCTCCAATGATGGGGTTACAGGCATACAGTCATACCTGGCTTTTTACACAGGTGCTAGGGAATTAGAATTCAGTTCCTCATTCTTGCATAGCAAACATTCTGACCCACTAAGCAATTTCCCCATCCCTGGTTCCTTTTTACCTCTGGTAAAATACACATAGCACACAGTTTACCATCTGTATTAGCTCAGATTACTGTAATGAAATACCTGAGGCAATTCACTTATAAAGAAGAGAACGTTTTACTTGTTTATGGTTCTGGAAGTTTTAATTCAAGATGAGATGAGTTTACAGCTTTTGACTTCTAACAGTATAGACACATTACCACAAATGCATATGGTAGATAAAACCCACTTACATCAGGGCTAGGAAATAAGAGAGTGAGTGCTGGGATCCGGTGTTAACGTTGGAAGAATGCCCCCATTGCTTGAAGGACTTCTTATGAGGTCCTCCCTCCTAAAGGCCCTTGATAACAGCAACCTAGAACAAAGTTTTTAAAACACGGGACTTTGGAGAGCACTTGTCCACATTGTAGCATCAAGTAAACCATTTCCAAGTAGACACTTCAATAGTGTTAAGTAACTTATGTTGTTGTGCAACATCACCACCATCCATCCATGGAATTCTCTCATCTTCCCAAACTGAAACTCTGTCTCCATTAAGCACTAACCCTCCCTTCTCCAGGCCCCTACCCACTATTATGCTTTTTGTCTCTGTGTATCTGAAGACTTCTCTTAGTCATTTGGTGACTTGATTATGTTACTGAGTATAATGTCCTCAAAGTTCATCTGTGTTGGAATATGCCAACATTCCACTGTTTTCCACTCTTGTGTGTGAATGCCATGTCTTGTTTGTCATACACCATGACTTTGAGTTTTCCCACGGGGCAGGCAAATGTGCTGAGGTTTCAATATGACAAGGGTGATGAAGCTCTCATGGAGGCTGCACTCTGGGAGAAACTCGGAAAGTTCATGATTACCTACAGAGGAGGATGAGCGACTGTGGGATTCAGAAGGATCTGTGGTGTGGTCTGAAAGTCACTGAAGGAAGAGTAGGAAGAAAAAGAGGAGGAGGAGGCAGAACAAGAGGGGCAAGGTGGTGTGGTACTATCCCCGAGGCAACATGAACACATATTTACCAGACAGGGAACTGGGGACAGACCAGAGTCCAGCTTGGCGAACCTGAGTTCATTGTGGTTACTTAGGGATATGTGGGTGAGGGACTACTTACAAAACCCTGGATGACTCAAAAGCAGCCACATCACTGGAAGCCCACCCCAGCATGGGTGAGAACTCATGAAAACTGCAACTCTGGAGCTCTCTGCATGGCCTGTATGCAGCTGTGGGGTTGGAGAGTCTCCTGTCTGCAGCAGTCCTTACTAACATAACCTTTGGAAGAAAGGGGATTGTGAGTCTGGTGAGTTTCAGGAACTTCCCTGGTCCTCTGAGTTGTTTACTTCCTGAGTTTCCTACAGGATGGAATGTTTGAAGTTGATGGGAATTGCTAAGCCCCAGCGAGAAGGAGAAGAGAGAGAACAGGAGAATGAAAAAGACTGGGAAGAAGGAAGAGGAAGAGGATGAGCAGAGGAGAAAAAGAGGGGAGCAAGAGGAGGGGAAGAAAATGAAGACGAGGAGAAAGAAGGAAGAGGAGGAGGAAGAAGAGGAGAGGAGAGAGGATAATAGGAAGGGAGGAAGAGGAAGAAAATAAGCAGGAAGTGATGGAGAATAGAGAGGAGGAAGGGGAGGATAGCAGAAAAGAGGAAGAAAGGAGAGAAACAGAAGAGGAGGAGGAAGAGTTGGGATCTGAAGACAGACCAGGAAGCAACCCAGGCAGCTGGAGGGGAGAGGATGACAGATGTGAGGTGTGGCGACCCTAAGTCAAGAAGGGGTAGTTGGAGGCAAAGCAGCAAATGGCTTCAAGGCCAGAGTGCAGGTGATGAGGTGTGAGGTGAGCACAGGTGGAGAGGCAGAAAATAATTAGAATCTTCTGAGATCCCACCTCTTCTTTCTCCCCAGGTCAGTAAAGAATGGTGCCCAGACCCAGGTGGATGTCCTCTGCACCTACCGCCAGGTCTCCAGCTATCTTGGACTGCCTGCCAAGCAGATTTTCCATGACCTGAGCTGGCAAACTCGTGGCATCACCCGGCTGGGTCCCTACTCTCTGGACAAAGACAGCCTCTACATCAATGGTCAGCATTTGTCAGCCCCACATTCCAGCACACCTGCACCTCACAAATGTCCAGTTACAGGTTCTGTTAAAAATTCCTTCCTTATTTATGTTTTATGTGTATGAGTGTATTGCCTGCATGTATGTAAGTGCACCTGTGTCTTGCAATGCCCATGAAGGTCAGAAAAGGGCACTGGATGCCCTGAAACTGGAGCTATAGATGGTTGTTAGCTGCCAGGTGGGTGCTGGGATTTAAATCCAGGTCTTCTGCAATCATTGAACCATCTCTCCAGTCTCCAGTAACCAGTTCTTTAGGGGAAGATTTGGGATTCAAGTCTGAACTCCCCCACCGAAGTCCCACCACCAACCAGCAAGACTACCACTGTATGACGAGTCCTGCTTTTCTAATGAAGAACAGCCTCAGATGGCGTAAATAATTTTCTCAGTGGGTCCTGGCTGAGAGTACTAAATCTAAGATATGAGTCCCAGTTGTCTTCTCCAGCCTGGTGTTCTTGACAGTTATACCTCACAGAAGTTTTCCAGGAAAGAACAGTAAAATCTGTCGCTTTGTGACATGTACCTTGTGTGGCATTTTGAATTCAAGACGTGGCTATGGCAGACATATCACATAGTTCTCCTCCCTTCCCTTGCCTCCCCCGGCCCTTTGGTCCACTCCTTCCATCTGCCGCCCCTTCACTCTCCCACAACTACTTCCTTCTCTTCCTTCCTCAGTACCGCCTTCCTGCCTCGCCCTTCCAGTTCTCCTTTTCTTGCCTTCCCCTCCCCTTTCCTCTCTCCCTCTTCCTCTTCACTTACTGCTCCTCCTCTCCTTCCTTCCTCCCTTCTCCCCCTCCTTCCCCACTCCCCTCCCCTCCCCTGCACAGCCCTTGCTCTCTGCTCACCTCCATCCCTGGAGAAACAGTGCTCGCACACATTGTGTCACCTTGCCCCGTGTATAGCGTCATTCTTCATTGCTGTGGGCCGATACCTGACAAAAGCAACCTCAGAGAGGAAGGGTTTAAAGTTCAAGGGCACAGTTCATCACAGCCAGGCGAGGTGCTTGGTCACATGGCAGCCACAGGCAGGACACAGTGAGAAAGATGAATGGAAGTGCTCTGACTCCTTTCTTCTATCTAGTCCCAGCCCTTGGTATGGTGCTGACCACAGTTAAAGGAAGTCTTACCACCCCAACTCAACATAAGCACTCCCACACAGACATACCTGGAAGTTTATCTCCTAGGTGATTCTTGGTTTAGTCAAGTTGGCAACCATCATTAACCATTACACTCCATGAGGGGCCCCAGCACTTGAACCTGCATTACTCATTTGAACAGAGAAACAGGCATAAGGACTGACAGGCGCACACCTGCACCTACAAGAAATTTGTGATCAGTATGAATTTTGATATTCTGGTTTATTTATAATCATTCCTCCCTGCATATGCGTGTATCAGGGAGGAATGATTATAAATCCCTAGAGAGGCTTTTGTTGGGCACCTGCCACAGAGGTAATAGGGAAGAGTTCAGTATCACCGAAATGCTGGGAAATCTTCTGTGATGGCCTTTCAGTCAGATCTGGAACATGATTAGATGCTCGATAAATATGCATAAGCATATATATTTAGATGGGGCCCCGTATGGATCAATACATCGTGTATGGAGCCACTCTGCCCCTTCCATTTATGTGTGACTTTTGTTTTCTAGGTTACAACGAACCTGGTCCAGACATACCTCCTACAAGTATGTGTCCATATCCACCAACATTTTCAGCCTACCTGGGTCTCTTATTCACGAGGAAAGTATGCCTCAACACAAGCCTTTCTCCCAAGAGAGGACAGAGTCTCAGCAGAATAAAGAAAGGCAAATCATTGGCCTCTTTTGGGGACCTGCAGCCCTAGTGTTGGATTTCTGAATTTTCTATACTGCATTGGAGGAAGAAAGTTGAACAAGTTTTTCCCATAAAGTTATGAGGCAGAAATCAAAATTAGATGGTGAATGTGTAGTTTATCTTTCTACTTCACAAAAGCTCTCAGGACCCCCCCGCCGAAGGACTTCAGCATCAAGTTGTACTGACAGCTACTAAGTAATATCAGCTAATTGCTCAACTTTCTTTCCAGCCATCTAGTCTTCCCATTTTCTAGTTGCCTGTTCCTTCTCTCTGACACATTAGAATCTACACACTCACCATCCCTCCATCATCCCTCCATCCATCCATCCATCCATCCCTCCATCCATCCCTCCATCCATCCATCTATCCATCCACCCATCTATCCATCCCTCCCTCCATCTATCCATCCATCCCTCCATCCATCAGTCCATTTGATGTCAGTTCTCATATTCTTTTCATTCCTTTTACTTTTCTTCCTCATTCATTCACTCACTTTATTCACCCCTCTGCTAATATTCTGTCTTTTGCTATTTGTTCCTCCATTTTCTCCATCTACCGACCCATTTATCTATCCATCATTCCATCTATCTCACCACCCCTCTGTCCTTGGATCCACCTAACCATCCCTCAGTCTATCCACCCATCTTCTTATCCATCCATTGATTCCTCTACCTAACCATCGACACACTCACTCTCTCAGTCACCCATTTGTGCTCTCACTATTATGCTCACTCATGTCCTTGTCCTTGCTCCTTTTGTTTTGCTACCACATCCTCCTGTTTCCATGCTTCTTGAATTCTCTGACCCGTCATTTATCCATTCCAGTTTCTCTCCAGTTTCATCTGTCTTCTGCTCATACTCACCACCTGTGATATCTTAATTTCATTAGCAGACTTGTCCATCGCCTGTTCCATTACTCTTTCCCTCACTCTGGTTTGTCATCCCCTTTGAGTGGTTGTTCTGCCTTGTAACTCTTTTATAAGGGCTTCCCTCACTCTATAGAGTCTCTGTACATCCCTGATGACAGCCTTTTCCACAGCTCCTGAGCCAGCAACCACCATCCTGCCTTCTCCGTCGACATCTGTGCAGCCAGAAACCACAACAGGTACCTGGGGTCCCCTTCCCTTCACTTGAGGAAAGCCCCTGCCCCATATCTCTACCAGCTTCCACATGAGTGTCAGGATATGAAGTTCCTAGTGTCAAGGTCATCATTACAATACAAAGATCATACTATCATTTCAATCAGATACGTGCCCTCATTCAACCACCGGGCAGACCGTGACAGTACAATGAGGGATTTGGGGAGTGAGACAGATAGCTGGCCTAATAGAGAGAGCAGAGCTTTCTGGAGAGAGTCACAACTGAACTGAACCTCCCAGGTTGAATAGGAGTCACCCACACAAATAGGGCATGAAGTGGGGGTGGAAGGGACAATGCCAACAGCCAGGGATCAGTGACTAGCATGGTATATGGAGGCGATTAGCGAGACCTCGGTTTACATGGAGGATAGGGCTCAGCCCAGAAAGGCTGAACAACCAAGGCTGAAGATCATCAGAAACCAGACTGAAAAAGACCTTGAATGCCAGCCAGATCAAGAAGCTTCAGTTTGGGTTTGGGGACTAGTGCAGTAGGTAATGTGTTTGCCACACAAACATAAGGAGCAGAGTCAGAATCCCCAGGACCCATGTAAATATCGAGTCGGCACAACAGCCCAGCTAGTGGAGAAGGTGAGCTGGTGAGAGCAGGAGTCTGCTCTGGTTCCATGCAAGCTCACTTTGGATGTCTTCTCCTCCTGCCTTCCCAACAGCTATGGAGCACCACCTGAAGACCTTCACAGTCAACTTCTCCATTGCCAACCTTCCTAATTCCGCAGATATGAGCAATGTCTCAGCCATGTCCAACTCCACTAAGAGGATCCTACAGCACCTGGTGAGACTCATCCTAGCAACTTTGGGTGAGATGAATCCACCCACAGCCACCATCCAGCTTCAAGCTCCCCTCCTTCCTCCCTGTTCCCATGCAGCTTCACCTCTTGTTCCAGAATGTCTCCTTAAACCCAAGCTGCAGCTTGACCTCCCTCAGGTGAGTGGTTCCTGACCATTTACCATGAATGACTGTCCCGTACTGTGATCAGTCTGTTCGTTCTTCCCTCCTTTTGGTACCATGTACGTTAGGACCTCGCTAGAGTCTCCGATTCCTTTTCTCTCAGGCCTGAGAAGACTGGAACTGGTGTGGATGTCATCTGCACCTACCGACATGACCCTGCACATCCTGGGCCAGATACAAAGAGAGTGTACTCAGACCTGAACCAGCTTACTCATGGAGTCACCCAGCTGGGCAACTATACACTGGAGAAGGACAGTCTTTATGTCAATGGTGAGGTGTGGCCTGTGGTTTGCTCTGGGGTATCTCCAGCATCCTTTATTTTTCCCACACCCCCAATCTTATTGAACCAGGTGTATCCAGGTACCTCGAGTTATTCAAAGAATTTATGAAGCATATGCAAATAGCATCAACTAGCATAGCATCGTAAGGTGGCTGGTTCTATTGTATCCCAAATCAGGAAGGGGAGACATAAATATTGGATCTAAGCTCACTTTATCCTTTTGTAAAATTTTTATTTTCATTAGTTTTAATTATGTATGTGTGTATGTGCCTGTGGGTGGTATGTGCCAATGAGTGTAGGATGCCAGCAGAGGCCAGAAGCATCAGTTACAGGGAATTGCAGTGCTGATGGGAACCGAACTCAGGTCCTCTGCAAAAGTGGTGCCTGCTCTAAACTGCCGAGTCATCTCTCCAGCACCCCTTTATCCTTTTTCTCCCAGAAACCTATGTGATAGGGTAGTGCTGCCCACTGCGTTCTGCTTAGACAGCCTCACATACAAACTCTCACAAACATGCCCAGAGTTTGTCTTCTTGGTGATGCTGGGTTGTCAAACTGACCATTAACCATTAACATATCAACCATCATACCCCATGGAATGTACAAGGAAATATCTTACACTTTTATCACTCTCATTTTAATGAACAGAAAAAAAAGGCATCAAGAGAGATGGGGGTCAGCATACACTTACAACAAGTGTGCAGCTAATCTGAATTTGAATTTTAGTGTTCTGAGTTTATATATCATTCCTTTCATTTGGCCATTACAGGGACCAATGTTTACCCCCCCCCCCATAAACTACAGAATATATATGTTTCATTTTGTTTCTCAGTCAGTATTTACCAAAACCTGTCTGAAAACCAGACTGTATGCCTGGCACAAATAAATTTTATGCTCACCTTATCTGAATGTAATATGCAGGGAGACCCAGACAGTTTTGTTCAGCATGACAGTCCTCAAATACAAATGAAATGAGACACAAAACAAATGTTCACTAAACATCTACTGGATGGGTATATCAATTAGAGGGAGAGTCAGTAGGGAGAAGGCGGCTTGGATAGATAGCTACCTGTTCGGGGTGGAGGACTAAGATGTAAGCATACATCTTATGAGAGGCTCCTGTGGAGCGTATGCTGTAGAGGTGGCAGGAAAGAACTGGATCTAAATCAAATATCATGAATTTTTTCATGGTATTTAAGTCAGATCTTAGAACATGAATTGATGCTCAGTAAGTAGACAAAATGATGTGTATGCATGTCCTGGAGAATCACACATAGTGGATCAGATCATTCTGCACTTTCAATTCCTGGGGAACCACACATAGCGGATCAGATCATTCTGCACCTTCACTTATATGCAACTTTTGTTTTCTAGGTTATAATGAACATGGTCCAGATAAAATTCCTACAAGTACGTACAATTCAGCATACCCTGGTCTTGGTCCATGTTTTCCTCGTTAGTTACAATGGAAGCTTACCCTAAACATAAGACAGTTTCCTTAGAACAGCCAAGGTCTCAGTAGAAAATAATGTGCTGAGCCCTTGGCCATCTGCTGGACTTGCAGACATTTCTGAATTTCCCATACGCGTCTGGTTTGGAGTTTAAATAAGTGTTTTCTACAGGGTCGTGAAACTCCCGTCAGATGGTAATTTCTTAGTTTTCCTGTAAACCAAACTACCAGGGTTCCAGCAGGGGCGTCACTGTCAGGCTGTGAAGTCTCATGGATGCTTCTGTGGTTTTAACCCAAACGGCACATGACTTTATTCAGTGCCCCACTCGTCCACCTTCCTTTTTTTCTAATTATCCTCCTGTGACACCGTATTTCTATCACCCTCTGCTCATCTTCCTGCCCTTTTCTCTGTCTACTTTTCATTCTTCCTCTCGTCTTGCCTTTATTCGTACTTCTATTCATCCCCGACCAGTACCCGTACATTCATTCATAATTCTACCCTGTTCCTATTTATTCTCCATTTCCTCTCTCCATTCAGCCACTTACTTGTTCACATACCCACATATGCAAACATACATAATACATCTACCCAGCCACCTTCGCATCGACCCATGTGTCCGTCCATTTAAGCACTCAGCCTGTTAACCTTTCTGTGCCCCGTGCGTGCATCATCTATCACTCAGCCTGTTAACCCTTCTGTGCCCCTATGCATGCATCATCTATCATTCAGCCTGTTAACCCTTCTGTGTCCCTGTGCGTGCATCATCTATCACTCAGCCTGTTAACCCTTCTGTGCCCCGGTGCATGCCTCTATCGGTCTCAATCCATCTGCCCATCTGCCCACTCACACTGCTCTGTTCATTCACTCTGTAAGCATTCCTTTTTTCCTTTCCTTATGCAGTTACTCATCCAGGCATCCACACATCCACTCACCCATACATGCATATACACATGTACACACCCACATATCTACTCACCCATCATCCACCCACCCACCCAATCTTCACCTCCATTTACCTATCCATCCATCCACTCACCACCTACTCGTCCATCTATTCACTCGTCCTACCATCATCCTATTCATTCATTTATTTGTCCTGCCTTCCATAGCTCCAATTTCACTTTGTTTTTATTCCTCTTGAATTCAGCTTTGAACCCTTTATTCCTCCCATTTCCTGCCTTCCAGCTGAAGAATTGCTCATTCTTATTACTCTAAATAAATTTCAGTCATAGGCTCGATTCACTCATACAGTCTTTCCCTCCCTTTTATTCATGGCCCACATTTGAGTGGCTGGTCTGGCTTGGATCACTGCTCTAAGGGCTTCCTTGACTATGTGACTGTTGGGGAGGTGGGGCTCTGTCAACCCCAAATGACACCCTTTTCCATAGCTCCTGTTATAAATACAACCATCTTGCCTTCTACATCAACACCTGTGCAAGCAGAATCCACTACAGGTATCTGGGAATCCCCATTCCTACTTTTGATGAGATATTCTGACCTCCACCTGACTGGCAGATGAGGCTTAGGAAACCAGGTCCTAGTGTTAGGGTCACATTCTAAGCACAAACACTGAATTCAGGCAGATGCCTGTCCTCATGTAACCACCAGGCTTGTGAGATACAGAGACCATTACAATACAAGAAGAAACTTTGTTGAGAGAAAGATACCTGACATAACATAGAGATAGAGGCAACAGGTGAAAAAATTTGACCTGATCTGAACCTCTCAGGATGAGTAGGAGTAATGCAGATAAATAAAGAATGAGGTGTTTCTGAAGAGGAGGATTCCAACAGCGAGGACTCAGTGGCCATCAAGAGCATGGAGAATGGGGAGAATGGAGAGAAATGTGGTTTCCATGAAGCATGAAGCTCAGTTCCAAGTCTGTCCTCTGAAGGTCTAACCCAGGAGACAAGGGTCATAGCTGTTGTCCCAGACTGGATGAGTAACTGAGGCTGAAAGGACATCAGAAATTAGATTGAAAAGAGCCTGGGAGAATAAGCCAAGAAACTTGACCTTGACACAGCAACTCCACTGAGAGATGTGGGTGGTAGGAACTCTGGGACAGACCTAGTGGGATTTGCTTTTCAGAATAGTTTTTTAGAGTTTAGGTTAGAAAAGGTCCTTCAGATGGGACCTCTAATGAGTTTGGTGGGGTGACAGGCTAGATAAGAGAAGGTAAGACCTGGGCTCTGATAGGGAAGCAGAGCACATGCATGTGAGGAACACGCATAAGAGGAAATTGGTGTAGCATCGAAGTGACATGTTCAGGGAACAGTGGTAGGTGCTGTTACACTGGGAGGGATGACCTGTTGAGGATCCCAGTCTGTCCCAGGCAAATATTCATTTTTGATATCTCTCCTCTCTTCCCACAGCCTTGGGGTTCCCCTTGAAGACCCTCACAATCAACTTCACCATCTCCAGCCTCCCATATTCAGTGGACATGAGCACTGGCTCAGCCATATTCAGCTCTACTGAGAATGTCCTGCAGACCTTGGTGAGTCTGTAAAGTCAGAAGCCTTTGGTGGAATAAATCCCATTAACCTGCTTTGTCCAACTCTGGTTTCCCTTTCTCTCCAGCTTACACCCTTGTTCCAGAATGCCTCCTTAGATTCAGCTTGCAGACTGAATGCCCTCAGGTGAGTCCATTTTCTATCCACTTTCCAGGAATGACTGTCCTTTATTGTCAAAATTCTGCTTTCTCCACCTCCTGTTTCCTAACTGCACTAGGATCTCAGGAGAGTCTCCACGCCCCTCTCTCTCCAGGCCTGAGAAGGATGGAACTGGTGTGGATGTCATCTGCACCTACCAACATGACCTTGCACATCCTGACCTGGACACAGCAGGATTGTACTCAATCTTTGATCAGGTGACCCATGGTGTCACCCAGCTGGGCAGCTACACTCTGGACAAAGACAGCCTCTTTATCAATGGTGAGTGTGGTCTGTGGTTTGCTGTGGGATATCCTCAGCCATTCTTTGTTCTACTTCTCTCAGTTTTAATGCTAGTCTCTTTCTACATCAGTTATTTCCATTTTCTTAACATCCTGTTCAGTAACTGAAGAAGTACACAGAAATAGCATCCAAGGAAAGATGAGGCAGTCGGCCACATTGTGTCTGCAGTCAGCAAATAAATAGCTCTGAATGTGGTTTGCTCAGCTCCCTTTCTCCTTATTGAGTCCTGTAACCTAGCCCATAGAACAATGCCACAGTTACAGTGGGTCTACCCACCTCAGCTAGCTCAGTCTGGAAACTCCTTCACATGTATGTCCAGAAGGTTGGCTACTCCGTGATTCCAGGTCCTGTCAAGTTCCCAGTGGGGTGAGCAAGGAGACATTTTGGACAAAAACAAAGGAAGAACGAAGCCCAGTGAGGGAAGAGGGCTTCTCTCCTGTGGGTGCCTCCCATCTGAATTCTGATTTTAGACTTTGCGTCTTGTCCTTTTCATTCGGCCATTGCAGGGACCTGTGTAAGAATTTCCCTCTTAACGAGTTTTATAATAAGTATCTTTTTGAGACAGGCTTTCCCTGTAGCCCCAGCTGGCCTGGAACTCACTATGGAGACCAGGCTGGCCTTGCTCTCACAGAGATCTGCATGCCTTTGTCGCCTGAGTGTTAGGATTAAAGGTGGCCACCACTATGCCCAGCTAATCAGCATTTTCTCTTTACAGAACGATTTTGTTTTCCTTTTTATGTGTATGAGTGTTTTGTCTATATGTTTGTAACTGTACTATGTGCATGCCTGGTGCTTTTGGAGGCCAAAAGAAGGCATCAGATCCTCTAGAACTGGGTTAAGGACAGGTGTTAACTTCCATGTGGGTGCTGGGAACTGAACCCTTGTCCTCTGGAAGAGCAGCCAGTACCCTTAACCACTGAGCTGTCTCTCCAGCTCTAATAAGCATTTTTTAAATGCTTCATTTTGTTTTCTACTCAGCATTTACTGAACATTTAGTTTAAGTTAGAGCTTATGCCTGATACAAGGAAGAAATAAACTGCACCTTGTCCCAATGTAAACCACAATGGGGCACAGACTGTCAAGTTCAGCACTATATTTTCCCAGTGTAAATGAAGTGTCAAACATAGTAAATGGTCAATAAATCTCTACTGGTGGGATAAATAGATGTAGAGTGGAAGGGAAGGTGATGGTGTGTGTAGATGCATATAAGTGGGGTGGTGATATGTAAAAGTAAGTCCCATGAGGAAAAGAAGTTCCTCTTATAGGAAACATGTTGGATTGGTCTTATGGAAGAGTTTCATATAGTTGAAATATTAGGAATTTCTTCTTCATGATGACATTATGTGAGATCTTAGAATGTGAATAGATGTTCAGTAAGCTTATACGAGGATACGCATCCAGATTGGACCTATGTGGACCAAAGCATAGTATATGGGACCATAGTGTCCCTTCTCCTCATGTGCATGTGTGTTGGAGTGGTTAGCTTTATTTTGAGACAGAGTATCCTTTTTGCCCCAGCTCACCAGGAACTCTCCATGACTGAGCTTGATCTCACAGATGCCCGCCTGCCTCTGTCTCTCAAATGCTGGAATTAAAGGCTTATGCCACCATGCCCAGCTTCTGTGTTTTTGTTTTCTAGGCTATAAGAAACCTGCTCCAGGACAACCTTCCACAAGTATGTATCAATTCAGCCTCTCTGAGTCTTGGTCCATGCATTTCTCTTCATTTCCAAAGAAAGTTTGTCCCAAACATCAGCCAGTCTCCAAGAGAGACCAAGATCCCAGTGGGAAGAAGGGGCATCGCTGTTGGCGTCTTTTTGCAACTGTGTCCCTAGTGTTAGATTTCTGCATTCCCCATTCCCTGAATTGGAGTAAGACACCTGAACTAGTGCTCCTCAACAGAGTTTAGGGCTGAGTGCAGATGGAGGCTGTGTAGCTTGTCTCCTAGAACAGAAGCTCTGAGGTTGCAACAGGCACTTCATTGTCAGCTTGCCAATTCAGTGGCTCCTTGAGTGCTTTGCCAGAATTGCCCGCTCTCTTATTCAGTGACTCACTCATCTTTCTTCTAGCTTCTGTTTCTCTGGTTATCCCTCCTCTGCCACTGCATTTTCTTCCGTCTGTCCATCCATCCTCCTGATTGACCCTCTTGTGTCTCTCATACTTTCTGCCTTTCCTCCCTCCAGCCGCTCGCCTGCCTACTCATACTTCTGCCCATTTGGTCTTTTCAGTCACCTTCCTTTCCGTTGTCCATCCTCACAGACATCTTACCTCCATCCGGTCATTCATTGACTATTTCCCTGCATACCTGCTTCTCATCCATATCCTCACCATATATAAAGCTACCCATCTATCTATCTGAGCTTGCATCTGTCGATCCGTCTAGCCAGCCACCCACCTACATTTGTCCATCTGTTTGTCTGCTTTTCATTCATTCCTCTCTTACCTTCAAGCCCAGGACCCAAAGTTAGCAGTTGTTGGTCGAGAATGTCTGAGTAACTGAGGGTGAAACGTCACCCAGAGTTAGATTGGACAGGCTTTGGATGAACTACACTTGGAAGCTCCCCGGGGATGGATGGGTGGAACAAGCACTGGGGAAGTCCTAGTGAAATTTTCTTTTCAGAATACTCTTCCAGAGTTCAGTATAGGAAAGGTCCTTTAGGTAGTATATCCGGTGAGCCTGGTGGGAGTGGTGATCTAGGTAAGAGAAGGTAAGATCTGACCTGGGATGGGGCAGCACCGAGAATGCAGTATAGAAGCTACATAAAAGAGAATTGGTGTGGCGTGGAAAAGAGATGAGATGTTCAGGTTCTGGCTTCAATAGGCACGTGGGTAGTGGATAGGCACTTCGGTAGGTGGTGGGACAGTAGAGACGTGAATTTTTGAGTATGAGATTATAATCTGGTCCCAGTGAACTCTAAACCTCAGGTATCTCTTCTCATCTCTTCTTGCAGCTGTGGGGCAACACCAGCAGACCCTCACAATCAGCTTCACCATTTCTAACCTCCCCTGTTCAACAGACCTGAGCAATTGCTCTGTCATGTTCAACCACACTGAGAATGTTCTGCAGGATCTGGTGAGACCCTCACCCCAGAAGCTTCTGTTTGAATAAACCTTATCCACTCACTCTATCCAACTCCATTTTCCTCTTCTGTCCTTTTCTTCCCCAGCTTACACCGTTGTTTCAGAATGGCTCCTCCAGTTCAAGGTGCAGACTGAGTTCTCTAAGGTGAGTCCACTCTGCCTGTTTGCCAGGACTGATCGTCCCTGGACCTTCCATTCTTCTCACTCCCCTCTCCTACTGATTCCCATCCAGATAAAGACTTTTCTAGAGTGTTCATACCTGTTTCTCTCTAGGCCTGAGAAGAATGGTACAGCCACTGGTGTGGATATCATCTGTACCTACCAACATGATCCTGCACATTCTGAGTTGGACCCATCAGGGCTATACTCAAACTTTAGCCATCTGACCCTTGGAGTCACCCAGCTGGGCAACTACACACTAGACAAGGACAGTGTATATGTCAATGGTGAGCATGATCTGTGGTTTGTTATGGATTATATCCTGGCATCCTTTATTTCTCTGTCCCTCTCAACATTAATGGTGGTCTCTTTCTGGATCAGATGCTTCTATGTCCTTAGCATCTTTTTCAAAGAAGCATACACAAACAGCATTCCAGGGTAGGAAAGGTAGCAGGCTGCATTGCATCTGAAGTCAGCAAGCTGAGAGATGCGAATACTCTTGCTTGGTTCACTTTTTCCTTGTTGTTTTGTTTATTTATTTATGTTTTGAGACAGGGTCTCACCATGTAGACTTGGCTGTCCTTCAACCCAGTATATAAACAATGCTGCACTCAACTCACAAAGATCCGTCTACCTCTGCCTCCTGAGAGCTGGGATTAAAGGCATGAGCCTCCATGGCCAGGCACTTTCTCTTTCTTATTCAATCCAGAAATGTACCCCAAAGGATAGTACTGACCATATTTACAGTGAATTTTCTCACCCTAATTAAACCAGTGTAGAAACTCTCTATCCAGCCTTGTGATTCTAGATCTTGCCAATTGACAGGCTGAGCCATAATACACAACCAGGCAGGCAAGGAAACATCATGCCCCTCCATCGTTCTTATTTTAACAGAGGAAGCAGCTTAAGCATGGAGAGAGAGACACAGAGCCAGTTTGAACTTCGATGTGCTGAGTTTGCAACTGATCTGTTTTGTTTGGTCATCACAAGGACCTGTGTACAGTTTTCACGCCCATAAACTATGTGATGGATTTGCATCATTTTCTTGTTCACTCAGCATTTTTCAGACATTTGCTATTAGCCTGGCATTGTGCCTGATACCAGGGAAAATATATATTTCATATATACCTTGTGTTAATATAAATTGCAGTGGGGCAAAGACAAGTTTTGTTCGGTTGGTTGGTTGCTTGCTTGCTTGGCTGGTTGGTTGTTTTTTTGCACCATATTCTTCAAATAGATATGGAGTTCCACACATAGTCAGTGCCCAATAAATACTTGTCAGATGGATCGATAGAGGGACAGTAGGACAGCAAATGAGGATGTGATTGAATGAGCTGAATAGGGGAACTGAGGTGTGAAAATGCCTCTTGTGAGAGCAACATTTTGGCGGCATACAGAAGATGTGGCACTGAACAGATTTAATTGTAATATCAGGAAATAATTCTCCATGATGACATCTAAGTCAGATCTTAGAACATTAGTAGATGTTCAGTAATATATACCAGAACATGCATCCTAATAAGGTCCCACATAGACCAAAGAGTAGTGTAGGGGACTGTGCTGCCACATCTCCTTATGCGTGTCGTATGTCTTCTAGGTGTTAAGCATCCTGGTCCAGAAGAACCTCCTACAAGTATGTATCAATTGATTCTATCTGGGTCTTGGTCATTTTTTTCTCCAAATTTCCAAAGGGAGCTTGTCCCAAGCACAAGCCAGTTTCCTAAGAAGAGACAAAGTCTCAATAGAAGGTAGTATCAGAGCCATTGGCCTCTTCTCGTAATTGCAGCCTTAGTGTTACATATCTGAATTTTTTGTACTCCTTCCAGTGGGAGAAACATGTTTATACCGCTGTACCCCGTACTGGTATGGAACTGAGGTCAGATGGTGACTGCATAGTTTGTCTCCTAAAATAAATGAAATACCCAAAGCAGGGACTTCATTGCCAATTTTCAAATTATGATAGCTTCTTACATGCTTTGGCTCAAAGTGCCCGTTCCCTTAGTCCTTGGTCCAGTCATCTGTCTTGTCATTCTTCACATTTTCTAGTTATTCCTACAGCACATTTTCATCCATCCATCAATCCTACTACCCACTTTTCTATATTCTCTTTTTTCCTTCTGACTTTCCTCTGTTCATCCTTGGATTCATTCACTCCTACACCATCTATCTATCAGATAAATCATCCTTCCATTCATTTACTTACCTACAAACCTGCCTATCCATCCGTATATTCACCCAGCTATACAAACACTCAGCCCCGTCCTCCACCTATGCATCTGCCAGTTCATTCAACCATCTACCCACCTATTTATTTTGTCAACTTTTCTGCTTGGTATTTCATTCTTTCTAGCTTTCAGCTTGTGTATCCATGTACTATGAATTCATCTCTCCATCCATAAAACATATATTCCTTCCTCTTTCAACCTACCAGACTAGTCGACAGACATATCCCCATCTGCTAACCTGTCCATCGATTCATCCACCCATTCACACATCCATCCATCCACTCAGGTATATCTACACTTGTCCACCCATCATTCACTTAATTATCTTTTCTTCCTTCTCTCCTGCTCTCCAACTTCTCTTTACTTTTATTCTTCTTGAGTTTATGTGTTGACCTTCCTGTTAGCCCTGTCCCCTTCCATCCAAGCACTTATTCTATTTTCTGCCTTTCAATTCATCTGTCCTCTTTGCTCATTCTCTCTCCTGGTCAATAACTAACATTCTTGAGTTAATTCCATTCCAAGACTTGCTCACCCCTCTAATTACAACGACTCTTTTCTTCATTCTTGTTTATGACATACCTGTTCTGGCTTTAATGACAGTTGGAAGGATTTCTCTCACTATAGAGAGTCCTTGTACATCCTTGATAGCAACACTTTTCTCAGCTCCTGAGCCAGCCATTCATACTTTGCCTTCTACTTCACATCTGTGTAGCCTGAACCAATCACATTTATAGAGGCCATTTCTTCCCCTTGATGGGGTCCCCTGTCCCACGCTTCCACCACTTGACTTCCTGATGAGAGCTAGGAAGCCAGGATGTGAGGATCCTGGTGTTGGAGTCATCATTACAAGCAAAAAGATTAGACTAGCAATTAAACCAGGTGCTTCCTCACATGACACCAACAGGCCTGTGAGAAAAACAGACCTTTACAATACAGTGAGTCATTTGGGGGTGGGTGAGTGTGTAAGAGGCACGTGGGTGGCATAATCTAGAGAGTGGAAGACTTTCTGAAGGAAGTTCCACCTAACTGAATCTCTTTAGATAAAAGTAGCAGTGATCCAAGTAAATGGGGCCTGCTGGAAGGGAGGATTCTATCAGCCAGGGCAGCAACACCCCTTCCCTGAGAGGAATGTGGTTTTCATGAAGCATAATGCTCAGCTCTCAGTACAGCCTTTGTATGTCCTCCCTAAGACCTACAGCCTCATAGTGAGAAGCCTAGAAGAGACGAGTACCTGAGACTGAGTCATCAAAAAGTGACTTGAGAGCCCAATCAAGAAGCTTTGGTAGACACTGGAAATCCTCAGTCGTGCACAGGGTGGCACTGGATCCAGGGTGATGTTAGTGAGATCTTCACTTCAGAAAGTTTATCTTTAAAAACATTTATTTATTTTTTAAAAACTTTTTATATTTTTATTTATATTAGAAATACTTTACTATGTATTTTTTACCATTTTAATCGAGCTTTGTGCATTTCATACAATAGTTCTTAATCAAATTTAGACCCTCTCCCTGATCCATGACCCAACACTACCCCTCACTGACCCCCACCCCCACCCACCAGACCTCATGCATTCCATCATACATGTTAAGTCCTATCCTGTCAAGCATTTGTTCCCAGATATCCTTCAGTGCAAGTTCATCCACTGGAGTCTAGTCAGTCTATCTAGAGATTGTAAGATCTACAGTCCCTCACCCAGTAGTAATCCACCTCCAAGAGTTCCTAGGCTAAGTCTGGCCTGCTGCCCATTTCCCTGGCTCCACTCTGGACCCTTGCCTGGTTGACTTAGCGTGAGTCTTGTGCTTGACACCACCACTGCTGCAGGTTCACATGTACGGCTTCCCGGGGCCTGAGAGCCTGTCTCCCTGTGTCCCTGACCAACCCTGGCTCTAAAAACCTTTCTGCCCCATCTCCTGCAGTGTTCCTTGAGCCATGGGTGGATGAAGTTTAATACAGGACACACACTCTACAGTCTTGTATTCTCTAACCCTAGCCAGTTGTGGCCTTCTGTGCATCATGCTCTGTTGCGTAAGGATGGTTCACTGGCGAGAGTTGAGGGACACACTAGTATTCTCTCTACGTCCTGTTCCCTGTGCTCCATGAGCCTTCTTTTACTGTTTAGCATCCAGAACATACCTTAGACAGGGCCTCAAATGAGCTTGCAGGCTGATACTTTGAACATGGGACGATAAGACCTCAGCTGGGATGGGAGAGGAGAAAGAACACATGTGAGGAATAGTCAGAGAAACGAATTGGCCTGACATGAAGATTAGAAGATGTGCAAGTTCTGACTCAGGTAGGCACATTCGTCAGTGGTGGGACACTGGAGAGGAAGATGCGCTGCTGAGCGCAGGACTGTACTCTACTCCCGTGAAACAGTTGTAGATACTTCTCCTCTTCCTTTCTGCAGCTGTTGGGCACCACCTGAAAACCTTCACAATCAACTTCACCATCTCCAACCTCCCGTATTCAGCAGACCTGAGAAATGGCTCAGCTGTGTTCAACTCCACTGAGAGTGCCCTGCAGCACCTGGTGAGACCCCATCCCGGCAGACCCTGGTAGGATACATCCGATCCACTTTATCCAACTCTGCTTTCCTTCCTTCCTTCTTCCTCTCCAGCTAACACCCTTGTTCCAGAATGCTTCCTTGGACTCAGGTTGCAGACTGCATGCCCTCAGGTGAGTCCACTTTCTGTCCATTTTTCCAGGAATGACTGTCCTTTATTGTCACCATTTTGTTTTCTCCTCCTCCTTTGGTTCTTATCTGCATTAAGATTGCTCTCGCGTCTCAGCACCCCTCTCTTTCCAGGCCTGAGAAGAATGGAACAGCCACTGGTGTGGATGTCATCTGCACCTACCATCATGGCCCTGAGATAGATACATCAGGGCTGTACTCGGACTTCAGCCAACTGACCCTTGGCGTCACCCAGCTGGGCAACTACACACTGGACAAGGACAGTTTATATGTCAGTGGTGAGTGTGGTCTGTAGTTTTCAATGAGATGTCCCCTGGCATCCTTTATTTCTCAATATTTATGGCATTATCTGTCTGTACCAGTTGCTTCTACAATTTTAGCATTTTATTCAAAGAACTGAAGAAGGTCACACAAATAGCATGGCAGGAAAGGGAAGGTAGCTTGTTGCATTGCAAGGAATGAATGCTCCTGTTCTGCTCCCTGACTCCTTATTAGGTTCAGGAGCCAGCACATGATGGTGCTGTCCATGCATACAGTTAGTCTTCCCGCCTCAATTAATCAATTCTAAAACTCTCTGACAGATATACCCAGAGAGTTATCTGGTTGGTGGCTCCATGTTCTGTCAATTGAAAATCTCTATTAATCATTACAGCCCAGGAGGTAGGTAAGGAGACATCTTGTACCTCCATCACTTCAATTTTCACAAAGAAACTGAAGTGCAGAGAAGGAAAGGGACCTGCCTACTCATACAATAAGTTTGTTGTTAATCTAGATTTTTATGTGTGTTGACTTTACAACTGGTCCATATCATTTGGCCATTATAGGCACATATTTATGGATTTCACCCTCATACACTGCATAAATTATAGGAGTCATTTGCTG
The DNA here is from genome assembly GCA_035773235.1 of Eospalax fontanierii. NCBI lineage: Eukaryota > Metazoa > Chordata > Mammalia > Rodentia > Spalacidae > Eospalax > Eospalax fontanierii. The sequence goes on along the minus strand of CM069551.1, from coordinate 45,188,617 downwards.
TCCATATTGTGTTTGTCAGGTATTTATTGTAATCCAGACATTATATTGATACCTTGTCCCAATGTAAAGTGCAGTGGGACATAGACTGTTTTTTGTCACTATATTCTTCAGCTAGAAATGGAGTATTACACACACTAAGTGCCCAATAGATACCTACCAGATACATAGATAGATAGATAGATAGATAGATGATAGATAGATGATAGAAATGGAGTGTTATATACAGTAAATGCCCAATAAATATCTACCAGATAGATGATAGATAGATAGATAGATGATAGATAGATGATAGATAGATGGAGTATTATACACAGTAAATGCCCAATAAATATCTACCAGATAGATGATAGATAGATAGATAGATAGATAGATAGATAGATACATAGGGAAAGATGATAGTGTGCTTGGATATAAATAATTGGGGAAGTAATCAGTGAAAATAAGCCTCATGAAAACTTCATGTTGGGAGCATATTGGAGATGTGGTATGAATGAGCTGGATCTTAGTGTTTTATCTGGAAATTTTCCATGAGGACATTTAAGTCAGCTCTAATAACATGAATAGATATTCAATAATATGTACAAAGATATGTAGCTAAATGGGGTCTTATATGGACCAAACATGGTGTATGGGACTGTGATGCCCATCTCTTTATGTGTGTCCTTTGTTTTCTAGGTTATAAAAAACCTGGTCCAGAAGAACCTCTTACAAGTATGTATCAATTCAGCCCATCTAGGTCTTGGCGCATGCTTTTATCCTCATTTACAAGGGAAGCTTGTCCCAAATACAAGCCAGTCTCCTGAGGAGGGCTGTGGTCTCAGTGGGTGCAAGATGCAGAGCCATTGACATCCTCATGGAACTTTAGCTCTAGTCTTGGATTCTTGAATTTAACACTCCTTATGGCTGAAGAAAGATGACTAAAAAATGTTCTCTGCAGAATGATCAGATAGAATAAACCCCAAACTTCTAGATCCACTTATCTATTCATTTATTCTTTCATCTGTCCTTACACCCGTCATCCATCTATCCATTTATCCACCCATTATGCGTGCATACACTTATTTGTCTTGTCTTCCTTCTGTCCTTTCTTCTTTCAAACTTCTCTTTTTTTCTTGAATCTGCTTTGACACCCCATGTTTATTCTCCCTTCTGTTCATCTATTTATCCCTTCTGTTTCTGCCTTTGAAGTTGTATCCTTTGCTCATCCTCTTTTTTTGTTCATAAGTCTCACTGCCCTGAGCTAATTTTGTGCACAGTCTTACTCATCTGACCTTTCACACGGCCGCCCTTTCCCTCACTCTCATTTACCATCCACCTCTTCTGACTGTTCTGGCTTGAACCACTGCAGTATGAGTTTCTCTCACTATGTGGGGGCTCTGTCCATTTTCACAGCTCCTGAACCAACCACCCCCATCTTGACTTCTCTGTCAACATCTGTGAATCCAGAGCTTACTACAGGTATGGGGAAAGCCCGTCTCTGATTTTTAATGAGATCTCATACCCATACCTGATTTTCACATGAGAGTGAAGATTGTCAGTCCATGGACATCTTAGTATCAGAGTCATCATTACTAGCATAACAATTAGCCTAGAAACTCAATCAGGTGCTTGCCTTCATGAAGCTGCCAGACTTGTACGATAGGCAGGTAGAGTACAGCAAGCATTTGTGAAGGGGAAAGGCAACTACAGTTGTAATATAGAGAGAGTAGATGTGTTGAAGAAAGTTCCACATGAACTGAATCGTTTAGAATGTCTGGGAGTGACCCAGATAAATGGTGAATGAAATGTTATTGGAAGGGAATATACCATCATCAAAGGTCAATGGCCAGTAACTACAGGGTGTGGTGGAAAATGGAGAGGAATTTGGTTTCCATGTAGCATAAATTTCAGTTCCTAGTAAGTACAGCCTCTGTAGTTCCAGTTCAGGACCCATAGGGCATAAGTTATAGACCTAGAATGAATCACTGAGGATGAAGAGTCACCATAAACCAGACTAGAAAAGTCCTTGAATTCCAAATCACTTGACATTGAAAGTCCCCAAGGAGCCATGGGTGGTACTATAGCTGTGATGATCCTACTTAGATTTTCATTTCAGTAAGATTCTTCTAGGGTTCATGGTAGAAAATATCTACTAGTGAGGACATGCAGTGAGTCTGCTGCAATTATTCTGAACATTCTTATCTCTATGATAAGACCAGAACTAGGGGAAGGAAAGAGAATATAAGTGAAGAATATTCAGAAAATAGAATTGATTTGTTGTAGAACAGGGAAGTCCAGGGTCTAGTCTTGACCCACATTAGCAGGTGGTGAAACACTGAACAAATGACTTGGTCCTAGGCCAACTCTCACATGTAAACATCTGTTTTTCTGCAGCTGTGGGGAACCAGCTGAAGACCTTCACAATCAACTTCACCATTTCCAACCTCCCTTATTCAGAAGACATGAAGCACTCAGCCATGTTCAATTCCACTGAGAGGATCCTGCAGTACCTGGTGAGAGCCTCACCCTGACAGCTCCTACTAGGATAAATCACATCCTCACATCCCCGTGTCGTCCATACATTTCCTTTGTCTCTTCTCTCTCTCTTTTCTCCCCAGCTTGGACCCTTGTTCCAGAATGTCTCCTTGGACTCAGGTTGCAGACTGATCTCCCTCAGGTGAGTTCACTTTCTGGTCATTTTCTAGAACTGACTGAACTTCCTTTATTGTGACCCTTTGGCTTGCCTCTTCTTCCTTAGGGCTCCTGCCCACATTAGGACCATTCTAGATTCCTTATATCCTTCTCTCTCTCAAGGCCTAAGAAGAATGGAACAGTAACTGGGGTGTATGTTGTTTGCACTTACCAACATGATGCTGCACATCCTCTGCTGGACACACAGGGGCTGTACTCAGCACTGAGCCACCTGACCCATGGACTTACCCAGCTGGGCAAATATAAGCTGGACCAGGGCAGTCTCTATGTCAATGGTGAGTGTGGTCTGTGGTTTGCTGTAGGGAGTCCCCAGCTAGTCTTACTTTTTCTATAATTCCAGTATTATTGGTGGACTCCATCTGAACTGGGTAGTTATAGTTTCATGATATCTTGTTCAAAGAATTGAAGAAACACACAGAAATAGCATGGCAGGGAAAGTATAGTGGCTGTTCATAGTCTGTCCAAAGTCAGGAGGAAGAAAGCTATCAGTGCTGATGCTCAGCTCATTTCCTTCTTATTCAGTCTAGGTCCCTAGCTCATAGGATAGTTCTGTTCACATTATCCCAGTTCAGACTTCTGTGAGGCATCGACTTTTTCAGCACCATATTCTTTGACTGGAAGTGGATTATCACACAAAGCAGGTACTCAGACATCTACTGGATAGGCAGAGGGAGAGTAGAAGAGAAGATAATGGTGTATGTGGGGACATATTCATGGGAAGTGAAGTGTGAAGATAAGTCTCGCGAGAGCCTGTGCAGCGTGCGTGCTGGAGAGGTCGCAGGGAAGAGCTGATCTATTTGAAATGTTAGGACTTTCTTCCTCATCATGATATTTATGTCAGATCTTAGAGCATGAATAGATACTCAATATGCATATGCAAGGATGCGCATCCAAGTTATTCCCGCAGTGACCAGGCATGTTGTAAGGGACTCTGCTGCCCCTTCTCCTTATGAGTGCCTTTTGTTTTCTAGGTTATACTGAACCTGCTCCAGAAAAACCTTCTGTCAGTATGTATCATTTCAGCCAGTCAAGACTTGGTCCATTCTTTTCTCTTCATTTACAAAGGAGGCTTGTCCCAAACCTGAACCAGTCTCCTGAGAGGGGCCAAGTGTCAGTGGAATCGAGACACACTGACATTGGCCTCTTTTTGGAACTGCACCTCCAGTGTTAGATTTTTGAATTTCCAACACTGGAGTTGGAATGAAGAAATCTGATCAAGTGTTCCCCACAGAGTGATGAGGCCAAGTTCAAATGGTGACTGTCTCTTAAAACAAACAAAGTGCCCCTCATGAGGAACTTCATTGTCACGTTACAAATTCTGATGACTAATTAAGTAGTCTTGTCTAAATTGCCCAGTGGTCCACTCCTCTTTCCTTCCAGCCATTCATTCTTCTATTTTTCTAATTATTCCCGCCTCGACATCACATCTCCATCCATCCACCTCCCGCCCGTTTCCTCCATTCCCTCTGTCGTTTCTTCCTCTATTCATCTTCGATCATTTACCTACTCCCCCACCCAAGCACCTCTACTTCTGCTCATTTGCCTCTTGTCCTTCATTTAACTATCCTTGCTCTGTCTACCAACACATCCATATGTTTTTCCAACCAACTCTCCAGATAGCCCGCCACGCACACACCCATGTATCCAGCCATCCATCTGTATATCCACCCTCTTCTATGCTGTGAACCATTCACCCGTGGATAAACCACCTCCTTCTGCCCATTCGCCTGTTTAGAATGAATTCTTCTGTCTTCTGTTAACTGTCCACTCACCCACCCATCTGTTTATCTACCTTTCTACCCATTCTTCTCTACATCTACTCATGTATACATGTGCACACCTATCTGTCTAACCATCCACCTATAAATCCGACAGCTGGGCTTCCTATCTTTTAACCTGCATTCTTCTCTATCCAGTTGTCTGCTCAGCATGCATAGCTCCTGCTTTCCTTCCTCTATCCATCCATCCATGCATCCATATATCCATCCACATAACTTTCTTTTTCCCCATCACCCATGTATCCATCCATCCATATATCCATCTATCCATCTACTCATCCATCTTTCTAGCCACCCATTAATTCATCCATCAATACACCTGCCCATCCATTTATCTATCAGCCTGATCATCCACCAACCAGCTCACTTCTAGCCCTCTCTGCCTTCTCTGTTTTCATTCTGGAATTTGTTTTGTTCATCTATTTGTGTTTTTTCCTTCCACATACGGATTTATCACCTCTATTCTCTGTCATCCAATTCATCTGGCCTCTTTATTCACCTTCTCCTATCCACTTTCACTTGAATTTCATTCGGAGACCTGGGCACTCCTCTACTCACAGAAACACCCATTCCTTTACTCTTGCTTAAAATTCACCATTTCTGGAAGGGTTTCTGTCACTATGTGGAGTCTCTGTCCATCCTAATGACAGTCCTTTCCACAGCTCCTGAGTCAGCCACAATGTCTACATCATCATCTGTGCAGCCAAAACCTTCAACAGGTATGTCTTAGGCTCCTTTTCCTATCCAAGGTGAGAATTCCTGTCCCATACTTCCATGAGACCTCCATTTAACAGCTAGGAAGCTAGAGTATGAAGATCTGAATCTCAAGGTCATCATTACAGACACATAGATCAGACTAGCAGATCAAGCAGATGCCTACCCTCATGCAACCACCAGGGTTCTCACATAACAGGCATTTATAATATAGTGAGAGATTTTGGTATCCATCGGGGAGAGTCACATGGCATAAAGTATAGAGAGAAGAAGACTTTCTAAAGTTCCCACAGTACTGAATTGCTCAGGATGTGTAAGAGTAACCCAGATAAAGAGAGCATGAAGTGTTGCTGAGACGATTTAAATTATCAAGGCCTCAGTGGACAGCAAAAGTCCAGTGTATTGGAAGGATAGAGAAGAATGTGGTTTACCTGAAGCATAAAGCTCAACTCCCAGTATAGTCTCTGTAAGTAGAGTTTATGACCAGTGGTAGATCCAAAATGGAAATGTAACATAAGCTGAAATGTTATCAGAAACCAGATTTGAAAGGGCCAGGAAGGCCAAAGCAAGAAGCTTCAGTTTAGAGTTAGGGATTACTGGCTCAAAGGATAATGACAGCTTACTTGTAATTCCAGCACTTGGCAGACTAGGGCAGAGGATCCCCAGAGAAAACTGGCCAGCTTGGCTAGCCAATACTGTGAGCTCTAGTTTCAATGAGAAATCATGCTTCCGTACATAAGGCAGCAAGAGATCAAGGAAGACACCTAGCTTCAGCCCCTGTCTTCACATGTGTATACATACACACACACACACACACATGCCCACATGCACACTGCATATATACACATGAGAAAAAAATCATAATAAAAGAAGTTTGAGCTTGACAGTGAAAGTCCACAGAAAGCCACAGGTGATCCTAAAGTTGGGACAGTCTTAGTGAGACGACATCTACTAGGGTGGTAGTCTGGATAAGAGAATATGATACCTGAGCGATGATGGGGAACCAGAGAGAATCAATGTTGAAGAACACTCAGAAAAAGGAGTCAGTGTGACATGATGTGAGGAGATGCTTAGGATGGGGACACTGTAGGTGGTTGTACACTTAGAAGATGACCCAGTGAGTGCAGGATTTCAGTCTGGTCCCAGGCAAACTATAAGTTCTAGTTCTTTCTCATCTCTTCCTGCAGCCATGGGACACCTGAAGACCTTCACACTCAACTTCACCATCTCCAACCTCCCATACTCAACAAGCATGAGCAGTGGCTCAGCCATGTTCTCCTCCATTGAGAGGGTCCTGCAGCACCTGGTGAGATCCTTATCCCGCCCTCCCCAATAGTATGCATCCCGTTTCTCCACTTTGTCTAACTCTAGTTCCCATTCCCTCCTTCTTCCTCTCCAGCTTGCACCCTTGTTCCAGAATGTTTCCGTGGACTCAGGTTGCAGACTGAATTCTCTCCAGTAAGTCTGCTTTCTGCCCATTTTCCAAGACTAACCATCCCTTAGTTACCTTCTGCTTGTTTCTTCTTCCTTGGGGATCCTGCCCACACTAAAACCTCCTAGGAATCTGTATATCCCTCTCTCTCCAGGCCTAAGAAGAATGGAACAGCCACTGGTGTTGATGTGGTCTGCGGCTACCACCCTGCCCCTGCAGGTCCTGTGCTGGACACCCAGGGGCTGTACAGAGAGCTGAGCCACCTTACCTATGGAGTCACCCAGCTGGGCAACTACACACTGGATCAGAACAGTTTTTATGTCAGTGGTGAGTGTGATCTGTCCTTTGTTGTGAGTTATCTTCGGTATCCTTTAGGAGTTTTCAGGTCTCCCAGAGTTGCTAGTGATCTCTCTCTGAACTGAGTATTTCCACATTCTTGGCATCTCTTCAAAAAATTGAGAAGCACACACAAATAGTTAAACAGCCAGGGCTTTTATTCAAAAGCAAAGCAAAATTATAGAAGAGATAAACTACAACAGAGAAGCGAACTGGAGCGAACTTTGCTCAAGAGCCCTGTGGTAGTTCTCTGGGTCCCGGAGGAGAGGCGGAGTCAGTTGCTAGGGGTGGATTCCATGTGGCTTTCTTTTGGGTTGGTATGTGGGCATTATGTAATGTCACCACTGCCTTACTGTTTATGTCCTCTCCCATGATGCATCTTACTGTAGCCATTTGTGTCGCCATTCATGCACAGGCATGAGATGGTAAATTGGAGATTTTCCCTAGAAGTACAGAGGACACAATTTGCCTCACTGTGCTTGCATGTAAACCCAGTTCAGAACGGATTGGTTTACTTCCTCAAGTTCCAGGATGCTGATCTTGCATGTAAACCAGTTCAGAACGGATTGGTTTACTTCCTCAAGTTCTAGGATGTGTTTGACCAGGAAAGGATGAAGTAACTTGTTACTTGGGAGAGGGAAAACATTTGTAGTACAATGCAGGTGGGGTCCCAGATAGCTAAATTATCTATGCAAATGATCTGCTTCACTAACACACACTCTCTCTGTGTGTATGTCTCCATTTCCCTTCTTCCTCCTCCTTCTCTCCCTTCTCCTCTGCAGGTTACACTCTCCAGACTTCAGGAACCATCCCGAGTGGTGAGTTGGCTACCCCCAACCTTCCTTCTGTACATTCCAGAGAAAGACGAAAAAGAGTCCCTGCCCATATCTCTAAATGGCAGGGAGGGAAGGAGCTGGAAACATAAGCTGAGGTGTCACTGCAGTCAAAGAAGCCAGTGCTATGGCAGAACACAAAGAAATGATCACTAGATGTTAGTTGGGTGGCCAGAGATGGTGTTGCACACTTTCAGTCCTGGCTACTTAGGGAGATTATTTGAGCTCACCTCAAAAGGAATAAGAAATAGTTTATTCTGTTGCCACAGATGAGTGACCATGTTGCAAGAACACAGATCAGATTTTCCATTTTCCCAGGTGGAAGCAGTTTAATTCAGAACAAAGAAAACCCATAGATCAAGACCTGTTTCAAATACATTGGTGATAACATTTAGTAGGTGGTTACAGCAAAAGAGAAATCTCAGCTCTAGGCTTCAGATGCTGTCTGATAAACTCAGCCTTTTGGTTGGTGGGAGCTAAGGCTAGGTTAATACATTCCAAAAGGTTTTTAAAAAATCTGTTTGTCATAGGAATTTAAATCAGACACAGGGTGGCAAGGGGTGCTGTTTAGGGGGCTGCTAAACTTGGCTCAGAAAATATTAGGCTCTGGACCTACAACAGTCCCAAACTCTTCACACTCGTTGCAGTGCTAATCCGTTGATCAGCCTTGCAGGAAGGGCAGCTGAAGATGCAAATTTTGGGGAGCTTCATTCACAAGACAATCTTTAAAAACAAAGACCTGATCTTATAAAATAGGTTGGGGGAGCTGGAAAGATGGCCCAATGGTTAAGAACACTGGCTACTCTGGTAGAGGACCTGGGTTTAATTTTCAGCACCCACATGACAGGTAACAACTGTCTGTAACTCCAGTTCCAAGGGACCTCACACTCTCTCTGACCTCCTCAGGTATTATACAACACAGGTACACTCACATACATGTAGGTAGTACACTCATACAGATAAAATAAAAATAATAAATAAAATAGGTTAGTTTGGTAGATTTGTAGAAAGTAAGTGAACAATTCAAGTACTGTATAAGATTGTCAGACCTCTATGCTACACACTGGGACTGCCTCTTCCTCAACAGTGATTGGTTGTGTTGAACTTAGATTTACAATGAGTATTGTAGAACCATATTCTAAATCCTTTCTCGTATAAAACAAAGTATGCCCATAGCCTGTTATAGAATAATACAAGGGAGAAACAGGATCCTCTAGAGGTTCTTTGGTCTTATTCACCAAAGTGTTTGAGAGTGAACTCAACAGAAGCTTTATGACAATTTTCTTAGAATTTAAGGAAAATTGCTTAGGACACGCAAGTTGCCTAGCAGAGGAGAATAGAAAGGAGAAGGTGGGTTTAGAACCAGCCTGGAGATCAGACACGTGGCAACTAGTCTGCCACGTGAGGAGGAGAAGGGAGCTTTAGAGAGAAAACAAGGAGATCCAAGATGCTGGCATAGTCCAGAACACTAGGAAAGATGCTTAGAAAAGAGATGTGAAGAAGAAAAGGAGAGGTTACATGTTTTTGAAGAATTCAGAAAACCAGCCAGGCTTACAGAGGAACCAACTCTGTGATTGACGGGCTCCACAAGAACTGCATTAAGGCAAGGATTCTGGGCATCTCATTAACACACTAGGTCTTCCTCTCATCTCTTTAGCATTACTTAAGGTGAACCCATCCTTCTAGGGGATCTGGCAAAGCTAGGAAGTTGAGTCTTGATCCAGACAAGAGATTCTTAAACTCTTGACCAGTTTTAAGGGTTTTTTTGCCACTATAACAAGGAGGGCAAATAAACAGCATGAAACAACATGGAATTCTTTGACCAAATGAATGTCATCAATTGTAGATTATTAAGTTGAATTTTTCTTTACTTTTACCCTCCTGATTTACTTGCGATATAATTGACAAGTAAAATTCTATTCTGTATTTAAAATGATCAAAATCATGATCTGAGTGCATAGCTTATGAAATGATTTACCACAATCAAGTTAATAAACATGTACATAACTGCATATAACTACAGATAAACACAGAGAGACACACATGTACACACACAGAGAGAAAGACAGAGAGAGAGAGAGAGCACAAAAGACAAGACATTTAAAATCCCCTCTCAGAGCTGGGCATGGTGGCTGATGCTTATAATTCGAGCACTCAGGAGGCTGAGGCAGGAGGATTGTCACTAGTTCATGACCAGCTTGGACTGCATAGTTGGTTCCAGGCCAACCTAGGCTACAGTGTGACAAAACAGAACATCCTGTCTTAGGAAGTGTTAATCACACATATAAATGGGGAAGGCGGAAAGGAGGGAGATAAGAAAAAGCAATTAGGTGAATATGATCAAATACACTCCATTCATGTATGAAGTGACGGTCACTAACGGTAACACTGATGTATGCTATGAACAGCAGGCACGTCCTGTGAATAACTACAGCCACTATGCTTCACAATGAATCTCCAGAACGTCTTCAGCTTATAACAAAACCCTTGTATCTTTAAATTTTCCATTTCATTACATTACTTTTTAAATGGCACATGAGTACATAAAAATTGTGCCACATGTTTAACAAATTTTCTATGCATTGTGCCTTGGGTAATACTTAAATTACATAAAACACTTCTATCTTCTTGCAGTAAAAATCCTTTCATCTGTCTTTTTGAAGTGTGTAGTACAATATCATGGTCTGTAGTCACCCTACTGGGTGCCACCAGAGTTCCCTGGTCTTCTATAACTGTAGCTTAACCCTGGTTGATGAACCTTCTCCTACCTTCCCTCTCCCCCCCGTCTCCATAGTCTTTGGTCACCCCTACTGTACCCTCAACTTCTATGAGATCAACTCTTACTTTTCCATTAGTTTTAATTTTATTTTTCAGCATTTTCTATAATATATACAATTTTCTGTAGACTGTAGATTGAGCACTTTTTCCCCTGCTTTCTAACCCTCTATTGTTTCTACCTAATCCTGTTAATCCTATTTGTTCTCCTAGACATTTTCTATAATATATACAATTTTCTGTAGATTGTAGATTGAGTACTTTTTCCATAATATATACAATTTTCTGTATGTTGTAGATTGAACACTATTCCCTGTGCTTTCTAACCCTCTGTTGCTTCTACCTGATCCTGTTAATCCCATTTGCTCTCCTAGACAGTTACACTTCTACTTTTATTTAATATGAACACATGATTTTACGTGACTATAAAATCTAGGATCCACATATAAAAGAAAACATGATATTTGTCTTTTTGAGATGGGCTTAATTTGCCTATATGACTATGAGATCATCTCTTGTTAGATTTCAATACAAATAAGATATGGTCTGTGTCATTAAGTGTCTGGCTTATCTAACTTATATAATGCTTTGCAGTTTTGTCCATATTGTGAAAAATTAGAGGAGTTTATCCTCATTCTATGAGAAAACAGCTTTTCCTTGTGTATACAAACCATAGTTCCTTTATCTACTCATTGACTGATGGACACTTGAGTTGACAAACTTTGTGGTTTTGATTAACAACTCCCCATTTTCTATACACACACATACACACACACACACACACACACACACAAGTCTCTGATAATCACTCTTCTATCTGTAAGTTTGATTTTTTTCTATTCACTTGGAATTTTAAAAAATAGTATATATAACTTATATAAAATAATGATTCCACATGTAAGTGAGATCATTTGATAAATGTATTTTTCTACTTTATGTGCACTTGGTATAATAGCTCCAAACTGGTCCATGATAACTTTTTAATTCAAAATCCAATTGTCTGGGGCTGAGGAGATGGCTCAGTGTTTAAAAGCACCAGCTGCTTTTGCACAGGAACCAGATTCAGTTCCCAACATCCAAATGGTGACTAACAACTGTCCATAACTCCAGTTCCAGGGGATTGGATTCCCTCTTCTGGTCTTTACAGACATTGCACGCATGAGTGCACTTACATACATGCAGGCAAAGCACTCATAACGCATTTAAAAGTATCTAAGTGTCTGCCCCATGGGTTACTGGCGTACAGGATCCAAGATTCTTCTATACAAGGTTCCTTTATGTCAGTGCATCACACCTGGGCAGAAAGGTGTGGGGGATCAAAGGAAGGGTGAGACAGGAGGATTTGATGTGACCAGAGTGTACTCAGCATTGGGACAACTGATGAACAATACAGACATGTGTGTGTTTGCCTTGAGCTCCATTTGGTTGGGCTCCTAAAGTGTAAATGGGATTTTTGTGATTAAAAAATAAAGTGAAAGAGCCTTCCAGGAGGTCAGAACTGAAGAAACAAAGAGAGAAAATATCAGAGATAATGAAGGAAAAACGTTCAGTCTTCCCCATTCTTTGGAATAACTTTGCATTTATGAGCCCTCTCTATCCCCAGCATACAGGTGTACTTTTTGTTGAATCTGGTAGTAGGCAGGGATGTTTTAAGCAGCTTCAGGCCTATGTAAAGAGCTAAGGATCTTTTCTTCCTCTGTGACTGTAGGCTACATACCCCAGAATGTAACCATCCATGGCGAGTACCAGCTAAAGTTCCGTATCATCAATTGGAACCTCAGGAATCCAGACCCAATATCTCCGGAGTATATCACCCTAGTGAGGGACATCGAAGACAAGGTAAAAGCACTTTCCCCTCTCGCATCTCTCCCTTCTTTGAGTACCTCTCTCAGTACTCCATCTGTCTTATATCATCTAAGTGATGATTTCATCTTTTTGCTCTGCCTATGTGTTCTGACTTCTCCAATGTTACAAAGGTAGCTGGCTTAGATAGTTACCAGGAGGACAAACTGAGGCTCATAACAGAGCATTATGGAGACTGAAGAAATGGCTCAGAGGGAAGTGCATGTGCTAGGCAAAACCGACCTACAGGGGTTTGATTCCTGGAATGAACTTACTAGTAGAAGGAAAGAAGTGATCCCGAACATTTCGTATGACTCCTGTCCCTCACCCCCCAGTAATGAATAAAATGTTTTTAAAATTGTTATTCTATTTATATGTATGAGTGTATTGCTTGCATACCTGTAAGTGCACCTGTGTCGTGCAGTGCTTGCAGAGGTCAGAAGAAGGAACTCCTGGAACTGGAGTTATGAACAGTAGTTATTAGCTGCCATGTATGTGCTGGGAATCAAACCCTGATCCCCTACGAAAACAACCAATGCTCTTATCTAACTGCTTAGCCATCTCTCCAGCTCCCTAAAATATTTTTTTAAAGGGAGCATTATGTTAGCTTTCTATCACTGTGATAAACTGCCTGAAAGAAACATTACAGAAAGAATAATGTATTGACTCATGGTTCCAAAGGTCCATGGTCAGCTCCTCCTCGCTCCATGCTGGATTTTTTTAAACTCTTGATCTTGTGGAGATTTTGTGCAGGAAACCACAGCTGCTGTTATTCAGTTTAGTGTACACCAGGCCTGGCATGTCCAGAGGCCAGTCTTTCACAGCACTCTGCCCCATCCTTCAGTTCTTCCACCCTTTCCATTTCCTCCTCCATGATGTTCCTTGAGCCTTGGGGTTGTGTGGGGGTGTGGAATAGATGTTCCGTCTCCAGCTGAGCATTCACGATAACTTAACACTCAACATTTTGAACAGTTGTTAAGTCTCTGCATTAGCCACTCTCCACTATAACAAGATGGTTCTCAAAGTCACAGCTTTTATTATCCCATCTTTGAACAAGGCTGTTCCAGGGACAAAGTCTTCAACATGCAAGCCCCTGGGGGAGCATCTTGGATTCATGTCCTAGCAGGAGTAGTGTACTTAGCTAAGAATCGTACAATGAGTTAGAACGGAGCTATGATTTGAACTAAGGTCTCATTTGTCCCCAAGTCCATGTTCTTTCAACCATTTCCAGTATCCCCGCCTCCCCCCAGAAAGACTTCCACCTCACCAAACTTCTCTACTCTTCCTTCTAGGTCACCACACTCTATACAGGGAGCCAGTTTCAAAAAGTATTCCAGTCTTGCCAGGTCACCAACTTGACGTAAGTTCTAAGGGCTGGAAATATTGCCTGAGTTGGACTAACATGTCTTGTGTGACACTACTCCTGGAGAGTCATGAATTAAATCTACTCACCCCAGTTAGGAACCACTGACAGACCAATCCACTGAGATCCAACACAGTGGAACAATGCATTTTACTGGGGTTACCAGTGGGAGTATTGGTGAAGGGTGTGACTTACAGAGGCAGAAATAACTCACAGACAGCTGCATCACCGAAACCTCACCCTAGCATGGACACAGCTCAGGAAAGCAGACATCCTGGAGGGAGCATCCTGCACAATGTGTAGGCAGCTCAACAGTTTGGAAAGTGTCTTTCCAGGTAACCCTACTGGTCTGAACCTCTTCCAGGCAGCTCAGCAGGTTTGTTTCTTCCAGGCAACTTAGCTGGTCTCGACTTCTTTCAAGTGTCTTGACTGATCTGAGAGTGTCTTTAGCAGACTCTGGAGGAGAGAGCTAGTGAACCTGGTCAATCTCAGGGACTTCCTGAAGCTACTGAATTGTTTTCTTGCTTTTCAAACATCTTGTTGTACACCTCCCCCTACAATATCCTGGTGTTTACCTCCCTTTAGAACATCTTGTCTTCCCTCCTACATGGGAAAAATTGATCTCAGATTAACATCGCTTCTACTGTGCGTCCCTCAACTAGGATGTACAGTTTGTCCATTCTCCCCCACATTCTGGCCAGCTACACCTGTGATTCTATGTGACTTCCGTAGATTTTGGAATAAATGGCTGGATAATTGGAGAAGGCAACTTTTTGACATAGAATTGAAAGTATAAACATACTAACCATACTTCCCACAGACCAGCCTCCCTGTTGAACACTTCCATGCACGATCCTCCTATGAGTTCGTTCTCCCTTCTGGCCCTGCGAGGTGAGGTGGGCACAACAATCCGATGGGGAACCTGAACCTCAAAGAAATGAAGGACTCTCAGTGTGAGATCTGGACCCAAGTCTCTAAAGGCTTAGAGAAGAAACAAAGACATCTATGCTAGAGAAACAGAGGGTCATCAAACATTAAGATGACAGTATTTCCAAAGTTCAGTACTTTGGGTATTTCTTATTTTTATCTGTTTATTTACATATTTATTTTGTGTGTGCATACATGTATATTGTGTGTACATGTGTGTGTATGTGGTAAATGTGAATAGTACCTTCACATGTTTGCAAAGGCCAGGGAAAGACATCAGATATCCTGCCATTTCACTCTCCACCTTATTGTCTTGATGAGACAGGGTCTCTCTGAGCCTGGAATTAGGCTGGCAGAGAGCACACCCCAGTGATTCTCCTGTCTCCACCCTCACAGTTCTGGGATTACAGAAATGTGCACAGCAGTGCCCAGGCTTTTCATGTGTGTGCTGAGGTCAAAACCCAGGTCCTGATGCTTGTGTAGCAAGTGCTTTTATCCACTGAGCCCTCTCTCTAGCCTCATGGTATTTAACATGGAAATAATAAATAATACCTTCCATCAGAATGATAGAAGTCAATTTTAAGGATCTTGATACCCATCAAATACTTAATATGTTATTGCTACTGAAATTGTTTTCAGCTGAATTCCCGCAAAACTTACCAATTTGTTAGGGTCTCTTCTCAATATTGGGGAGCCCGAGAATACTAGATAACCCCTAGTTCTTGTTCCTAAGTCTTTGGGCCTTTAAAGGTGGCAACTTGAACCACTTTTAGCATTTATTACTATATGAATTCTTGTGTTCTCTGTTCCTAGGTCTGGTTCCATGGTGGTCACTATCAAGGCATTGTTCTCTTCTCATCTGGACCCCAACCTTGTGAAGCAAGTCTTCCTAAATAAGACTTTGAATGTCTCCTCCCACTGGCTGGGTGGCACCTACCAGTTGATGGATCTGCAAGTGATAGGTATAAGGTGGCAGTGGCAAGTTTCATAAGTGGAAGAGATAAGGTAAAGCGGAAAGATAGGGCTTCTGAGTAGTTGACAGTACTTAAAGGTTCTGGAAAGAAAGGGGGCTTTCTGGAGCCCATGTTAGTGGTTCCTGGCCATGATTCATCCAAAGGAAGCAAGAAGAGTATATGAAGTAAATAGGCCTGAGACAATTTTATTTTGCATGTAAATGTTCTGTGTGTGGTGTGCCCGTGAGTGGAGGAAGAGGCTGACATCAGCTACCTTCCTGTATTGCTCTCCGTCCTTTTTTTGGACACAAGGTCTCTCACTGGACCTGAAGCTCACCAGTCCAGCCATACTAGCTAGCCAACAAGACCATAACCTAAAAACTGACGCTCCCACCAGAAGCCGTGAGCTGTCAGTAGTTCCTCAGCTCGTGGTGGAGGCTCGTGAGTGCCTCTTCCTTCCATGCTGGAATGCTGACTGGCTTGATCGTGTGCAGGTAACCGCAGTTGCTGTGAGTGAAAGAGCGCAGTGGTCTTGTCCAGAAGACACTGCTTTGCGTCAGTCCTCCTAACTCTGGCCCTTAGAGTCTTTCAGCCTCCTCTTCCACAACCGTCCCTAAGCCATGACAAGAGAGTTGCTTGAGATAGGTGTCCCATCTGTGGCTGAGCATGCCTCAGACACCAATTCTGTGCACTTGGACCAGCTGTGAGTTTCTGTGTCAACTACTCTCCACTGCACAAAGAAATTTCTCTGATGAGGTCTGAAATCTGCATTGATCTATGAGTATAAAGATACTAATTTGTAAGACAATTTGATACTATAAGTATTTAGCAACATACTAATAGCAAATTCATCCCTCCCAGCTTTATACATGCATGCTGGTTATTCGACTCAGGACCTTATGCTTGTGCTGTGAGCTTTTCTACTAACTGAACCATCTCCTCAGCTTCCTACATGTAACTTGGACAGCTCAAGATGTGGAACGTCTTGAGTTGCTTCCTTGAGTTCCTATTGTAGTAGTGTACGGGTTGATTGGTGACAAATAATTAATGAAAGCCACTTTCCCTTGATACAGAAGTTTTGCATGCTTCTTTCTTTCCAGACATGAAGTTGTTCATTCTTCCATCAACAGAAGTACCAACAATCAGCTCCAGCTCCCAGAATTTCCACCTGAACTTCACCATCACCAACCTACCCTATTCCCAGGCCTTAGCCCAACCAGACACCACCAAACACCAGCAAAACAAAAGAAACATCGAATATGCGGTGAGAACAGTGTTACATGTCTACCCTGCTCCCAGAGATTTACTTGTGGACACTGGGTAGTCAGAAGATGCTTTCTTTTATTAAGAATTCCTGAAGACAGATTCTTATACCCATTTATGAATTAAGAAAAGCACAGAGACACCAACGGTGCCACAGCTGTTACCCTAGAACAAGACATTCTGTGGCACATGTGCTTGGGCAACTGTTTGTCAATGAAAAACTATATCCAGAAGTCTACTAGATGACTGTAAAGTTTCTTGCATAATGGCGTCTAGGGCTCTGATGGAGGAATGTTGCCCTGTCTTTCAGCTCAATCAACTTTTCCGAAACAGCAGCATCAAGAGTTACTTTTCTGACTGTCAAGTTTTAGCATTCAGGTGAGTACCAACTTAGGACAAATGACCCTGGGAACTTCTTGGTCTGGAACTTGGCTCTTCCTACTTCCATTTCCAAATGGAGTGCTAGAATTACAGGCATGTACCACCACCATGGTGCCTGGTTGACATGGTACAGGGGATGGAATCCAGGGCTTCCTGTATTTTCTGACAGATGTGTGACATCTCTTTATAATGTACTCACTCTTCTCCAGGAACAAAGCTGCCCAAGGAAGCTAAGGTGCAGCATTGTCCTCTGGTGTCCACATCAGGGAAAGCAGCTAGAGTGAGCATATCAAGGTGTTAGGCAGATGGCACAGTGCGTAAAGTCTGGCATTCAAAGAGACACAAAGGAGAAGAGTAATGTCTTGAGTTAGAACTCAGAAAAGTGAGTGGTGAAGATCCGTAAGCAACTGCAGGAAAGGAGGGTCGTCGGAGTATGTGAGCACACTGTGCCATTTGGGGGGTAATCACTCCTCCATTCCTTAGCCTCAGATCCTCGTCAGGTGACTGACGGGCCCAGCTAGAGTAACTGTTAAGGAGGGGACAAGAGTGTGTATGTGATATTCTAATCTCTGAGGCAGATCAGAACGCCATGTCTCCACACATGGTCAGACGTAGAACTCAGAGATCATTTTTCTGATCAGAAGGAAGTACTTTCCCCTTAGCAGGGGACAGTACAGCCCTGACAAACTCTGACTCCTCCACCTTCCATACAGCATTTTAAACCTTGAGGAGGTGACTGTGACACTTCCCTTTTTAGACTTTCAAAACACACCGACGATTTCTCAACTCCCCTTATGAACTATTTCCCAAAATTTTCATGTCAAGTTTTGTTTTCGACTCTGGTGACAGCTGAAACATTAAACAGGACGATTGATTGTTTTTGATAAGTACAATGGTATAAGCTCACCCTATCGAGCAAGCTCTGAGTCAGATCACAGAAAGACAAATCCCAAGAACAGGATTTTTTCAAGGAGTTCCCAGACGGATCCAATGGCCACAGCTCTTCTCTGGGATGTGTGTTTGAGGAGCTCCACGTGGGCTGTAGCTGCTGGGCTGGAGGTTTCCATGCTATGCGGTTCTGAGGCTGGATCTTGTCCAAAGCATATTGACCCAATGGAAAGTGAAATGCAACCAAACTAATTCTCTTGACCAGGATTCAGCCAGTTTTCTTTTCACATTAATGGCTGGAGAATTCATAAATGAGTGCACTGTGTTTATACCATCTCGAGCCATCCCTCCCTCCACCCTCTCATGTTCAGCCTACTCCCTCTCAAATTCATAACCTCTTTTTCTGTAATATTGTTTCACACTCACACACACACAACCCCTGCACCTAATACTCAGAGATTGTAGAAGAGAGGCAGAAAGATTCTAAGAGCCAGAGGACCAGGACGAAAGCCGTGACATACTGATTTCTGGATAGGACAGGGATTTCGCACCCATGAAATCACAACATAGTTGCATGCACGGGACCACCCAGTTTTTTTACATCCCTTAGATTTTTTTCAAGCCTTTGATTAAGTCCTAGACTTCTGAAAATACTGAGGTTGATAACTTTTGTTAGTTTTTTCATTGTGCTTTAGGGATTTTTTTTTTTTTCAGAAGTCCTTTGTCTAGCATTCCAGAAGTACTCTCTTGGTAGCTGTTGGTTTTCCCAGTAACTGAATGAAAGAATTATACACCACTTCTTACTCACTCTAGAAACACTTTCATATGTTTTTACTCTCTCTTTGAGAATGTAATCAGTATACAATTCATTTTGACCACATTCGCCCCTGCTCTGCCTTCCATTTTTTCCCATGCCCACCTCGCCACTTCTCCCTCCCAGCTTAACAGACTCCTTTTCTTACGCCCTCAGTGCTTCTCAGAGGTGCGCAAGTGTAGGGCAGTCCCCTGGAGCATGGGCAACCTATAATGGGCCACAACCCTGAAGACGTCTGACTCTCCATCCCCAGCAGCCCTTAGCTCCCAGTAGCTACTCTAGTAGGGCTGTGGGCTTCCTGAGAACTCCCTCGTTAATGCTAGAATGTTGACTAGCTTCATCTGCTTTCTGTTTGTTTGTTTGTTTGTTTGTTTGTTTGTTTGTTGAGATAATCTCTGTAGTCCTAGCTGGCCTAGAACTCCCCTGTAGATCAGGCTGGCCTCCGTCTCACAAATCCATCTGCCTCTGCTTCCCAAGTACTGGAACTAAAGGTGTAAACCACCATGCCCAGTTTTCATCTGTTTGTTAATTTAGTTTTTTATTTTGGGGAATTTCATTCAGGAATTGATAATGCATTCTGATTATATTCACCTCCGGTTCCCCTAACTCCACCCTCCACAACCCCTCCCCTCCCAATTTCATATCCTCTTATTATTGCTATTATTTTTATAATCCATGGAGTCCATATATACTCTTGTGGGGGACTAATCATTAAAGTACTGTCAACCTGCCAGGAGCCACACCCCTAAAGAAAACTGACTCCTCATCACCTGGAAGCAATTTGCTGCTAATAGCTTCGCAGTTTGCGGTGGGGGCTTGTCAACCACTCCATCCTGCAAGGTAGACTATCGACTGACTTGATCCCATACCAGCCTTGTGCAGGCAACCACAGCCACTGTGAGTTCATGAGTGCCACAGCCCTGTCATGATAGAAGACACTGATTCATCCCAGCCTTCCCCAACCTCTAGCTTATATAATCTTTCTGCCCTTCTCTTTCAAGATGATCCCTGGGCCTGAAGGGAGAGTGTTTGATATAGATGTCCCCTGAGCACTCCACATGCACTCATTTTCTGTACTCTGTTCATACTCTGTATATTTCTGTGTTAACTACCTACTGCATAAAGAATCTTCTCTTATGAGATCTGAGAGCTGCACTAATCTATGGGTACAGAGATGGGAAATTAGAGAGCAGTTTGATACTATGACCATTTAGTAAAATAATAGTAGTATGCTCACCTCTGGGGCCTATCAGCTCCCCAACCATGGATTCTTGGTCAGATTTACAGTAACAGGCATACATTTCTCCTATGAAGTGGGCCTTAAATTCATTCAGAAAGTAGTTGGCTACCCTCATAACATTTGTGCCACAACTATACCCATGGGCATATCTCGCCATGCTGGTCATCACTGTAGCTCACAGGGTTCCTAGTCAGGTATGATTGTTAATGACTCCCCTCTGCCCCCCAGCAGCCTGCACAGTACCTCCAGTACCAAGAAAGCTAGCCAGTAGAGCAGAAGCTTCCTGGTTAGGACCAACTTGATTTCTCCATATCCTGTGACCAATATGTGTCATGTTTTCAGCAGTAGACTGGCTTGATCTTGTGTAAGTCATGTGCAGGCAACCACAGCTACTCTGAGTTCATGGATGTAGTGGCCCTTTGTAATGCCTGGAAATTGTTGTTTTGCAGCATTTCTCCCAAAGCTCTGATTCTTACAGTCTTTCTGACCCACTTTGTGATAATCCCCGGACACTGGGAGGAGGGGATGTGATATAGATGTTGCATGTATGGCTAGCCAAACTTCTAATATGCAGTAGCAACATGGGACAAGGAATGACTCTGGGAAAGTACAGCTGCAGAGTGTTTACATTTTTGGACAGAGCTCTCCTATACAGAGCACAGCAGCAGAGCGTCTATACTGGAGTTATTGTAACAGGCACCCTTGTTCCTCCTCTGTGTCCTCTCAGGGCGCTCTCAGAGAGCAACCACACTGGGGTGGACTCCCTCTGCAACTTTTCACCCTTGGCTCGGCGAGTGGACAGAATCACTATCTATGAGGAATTCCTCCGGATGACCCAAAATGGTACCCAGCTGATGAACTTCACTCTGGATAGGAAGAGTGTCCTTGTAGATGGTAAGGCTCTATGGTCATTGGAGCCAGAATGGAAGCTCCAACCTCCGTGCCAAGCGGCTTTCCAGAGGAAGGGTGGCACTGAGCTTTATCTGATATATAGGCAGGAACAGTTTTTCCAGACTTTGCTCATCATTAAAGGAGAGAAACAGACATCCAGGGGAGCACTGAAGGCCACTGTCCTCTGGTAGAAAGCTCTACCACCTCAGGCGGTGCATGTCTCCTCTAAACTTCTTATCTCCCCTGGTGAGATGGCCAGTAAAAGCTTACAGCTCCTAGCTGTATGTCATCCAACCTCAACAAACATTAAGCGACCTCAAGGTCGCTGTCTTAGTTTCTTTCCCAGCTGCTGTGACAAAACACCCTAATAAAAGAAGCTTAAGGGAGAAAGGATTTATTCTGTCTTAAAGTTCAGAGGTTTAGTCTATCATGGTGAAGAAATGAGTTGGAAATATATTCATGTATCCACATCCACAGTTAGTATCAGAAAACAGTGAATTAAAGCTTGCATACTAATGCTCAGCTTACTTCCTCCTTTGTATTCAGTCCAGGAATTCAATCCCAGGGAATGGTGCTAACCACAGTAGGTTTGTCCTCACACATCAGTTGTCATATATAAGATGCCTCACAGACATTCTCAGAGGCCTGCCTCCTATGTGATTCTAGATTGTGTCAAGATGACCATTAAAACTAATCATCACAATGGCTAGGCCTTGTATTTCCAAATTAGCAATCAAACAAATGTTGTGTCTAGTGCCGTATGTACTGCAAAGGCTGGAGAGTAACTTTGTCTGCATGCTCACTGATGTATTCCAGGATCCTCCTCTTCTGCTTGAACCCCCACATATTTATCCCTTTCAAAGAATTACATTAATTCCCTAAAAACCTCTCTTTAAAACATTTTCAGTCTTACCCAGCTTTCTCTGTAAGATGTAATGTATCAGCTCATAAAACTGGGACACAACACTATATTTTAAAGAGAAGTTATTTAGCTCACAGCTTTGGAGGCTGAAGCTTAGGCAACCTCATGTGTTTGGCCTCTGAGAGATCATTATGGGAGATGGTCTCACAACTGTGTAAACCACATGCAAGGGAATCACATGGCAAGAGAGGAAGCAAGATGGAGTTAGAGCCAGCTGTCTTATATACATGTATGTATAGGCATGTGATGCATGCAGAGGCTAGAGGACAACTTTGGGTGTCATTCCTCAGGGATTATTCACTTTTTCGTGAGGCAAGATATCTTGCTGACCTACAGCTCACCAAGTATATAGGATGGCTGACCTTTAAGCCCCAGGGATCCATTTGTCTCTGTATATTCAGTGCCAGGATTAAAAGCACATACTGCCATACCTGGCTTTTGAAATGGTGGGTTCTGGAGATTGAACTCAGGTCCTCATGTTTGAAAGGCAAGCACTTGGAAAATGGAGCTCTTCAGTACAACCTGCTTTTAAAAATGAGCTGAATATTTATGTTCATATCCATAGATTAGTGTACTCTCTGCCCTCATTATAGAAGCTTCTTTTTGCAGTAGACAGAGTTTAATACAGAAACTCATGGCTGGTCAGAGAGCAGAGAATAAGTGGCTTTGGCGTATTCAGCACTAAATGGCACAACTACATCACACTCCCTTGACCCAAGACCTCTTTGATATGGTAGGTTTCCCATATCAATCAATGGCTCCACACTCATGTGCATAGAGTAGATTATTTTTTAATATTTTATATTTTATTTTATGTGTATGAGTGTGTGTGCAAGTGCATCCATGTCCTATAATATCCATGGAGGTCAGTAAAGGGTGTCATCTCCCCTGAAACTGGAGTTACAGATGGTTGTTAGTCTCATGTGGGTGCTAGGATTTGAACCTGGGTCCTCTGCAGAAGCAGCCAGTGCTCTTAACCTTGGAACCATCTCTCAGTCCCTAGACTTAGTAATTATTACAATAAAATAAAAAAGAAGAGAACATGAAGTTGAAAGAGAGAGAGAGAGATGTGTTGGGAGAGGTCTTGGGTCAAGGGGAGTGTGATGTAGTTGTGCCATTTAGAGCTGAATACACCAAAGCCACTTATTCTCTGCTCTGTGACCAGCTGTGAGTTTCTGTATTAACCTCTGTCCACTGCAAAAAGAAGCTTCTCTAATGAGGGCCGAGAGCGCACTAATCTATGGATATAAACATAAATATTTAGAAGGCAGCATGTTACCATACATTTAGCAAAATAGTAGTAGTAGGTCTCCCCTCAAGCCCATGACCTCCCTAGCTGTGGGCTCTTGGTCAGGTTTCCTTTTCTCCACCAGTTTAAAAACTTTAATATTTAATTGATTTTAAAATTTCAACAAAATACTAGGTGAATCAAGGGTAGCAAATGTCAATCATGTATGAGTATTAGTATTTTTTAATATTTTATTATTTTTATTTTATGCATATGAGTGTATTGTCTGCATATATTTAAGTGCACCTGTGTCATGCAATGCCAATGGAAGTCAGAAGAAGGCATCCAATCCCTTCTAACTGGAGTTTGGATGGTTGTTAACTGCCACGTGGGTGCTGGTAACCAAACCTAGCTGAGCCATGTCTCAAGCCCATATAATTATTATTTTAACCATAAGAATCTAAATGGTTAAATCTAAGTAGTGGACATTTACTACACTATTCTATTTTTCTATACATCTGAAATATTTTTAATTTTCAATTTTTTTATTTTCTGAATTTCATACAATATATTTTGATCATATTTAGATACTCTCCCTGTATCTACACCCCCTTTCCAGCCCCGAACCAAATTTCTGTACTCATATGTGTATGTGTGTATTTGTATGTGTGTGTCTGTGTATGTGTGTGTCTATTATGTATATGTGTGTGTATGTGTATGCGTGCATGTGTGTATGTGTGTGTTTCTGTGTGTCTGTGTATGTGTCTGTGTATGTATATGTGTATGTGTGTCTGTGTATGTGTGTCTGTGTGTATGTGTATGTGTGCATGTGTGTGTACGATGTGTGTATGTGTGTGTGTATGTGTGTGTCTGTGTGTATGTGGGTATATGTGTGTGTATGTGTATATGTGTGTGTGTATGTGTGTGTAGAGTCAGGTTTGTGGCCCCAAATGCCCTTCAATGTGGGTTCATCCACTGAAGTCTGGGAAACTTTTATTAAAAAGACTTAACCATGGCTGGGAGCACAGCTCAGTGGTATAGCTCTCTCCTCATATACTCAAGATCCTGGACTTTATGCTTAATGCTACGAAAAATTTTTTAAAAAAAGAAAGAGGAAGGAAGGAAGGAAGGAAGGAAGGAAGGAAGGAAGGAAGGAAGGAAGGAAGGAAGGAAGGAAGGAAAAAGAAAGAAGACATACTTACTTGATATTTCTATTTCATTTATTCCTAGGATATTCTCTCAACAGAGATGATATTGTGACAAGGAATTCTGGTAAGTTTCAGAAGAGGGTATGCCTACAGTGCGTAGGAACCACCTTCTCCTAAGCATTGCCATAGCATGCTGTATGCAGAGGGTCTTGGGCCAGCATGAAAGATGACTAACCCATGGTAAAGACTGATAAGGTCAACAGGCAGCAGGGGTTTTGTCCTGCTGTGGAGCCCATATGTGGAGAAAGGGAATTCAGAGCCATGTTGCACCTAGCTGTCACACTCTCCTCACATGTCATGCCCATTCTCAGGTGACATAGAACCCAAGGAGGCTCCTTGGGAGGTAGTGTTACCATCTAGGGAGTTTGACTGGGTTTGTTTTCTCTACCAATTAAAGAATTAAAATCCAGGAAAACTCTCAGGAGCATCAGGCAATAAATTTTATTAAAAGGGAAGGAACACATACTCATAAATAGAGAAATACTCTCCACAAGTGGAGTCCATTTGGAAACCAGCATCCAGTGCACCAGGAATGGCTGGATCTTTTAGGTGTTCCTGGTAATATAGATATAGTTTGGGATAGGTCATCTTAACCCCACAGCTCCAAGGTGAGATATGCCCAGGACTGGCTTTAGACATATCCAGACTGGTCTGGAGTGGTCAGCCAGAAGAGAGTCTTTCCAGTGGAAGAAAAGGCCTACCAGGTCTTTATCTCAAATGAGGATGAAGCCAGAGTGTCCCATCTGTGTTATCAGTGGCCCTTCCCTTACCTGTCTGCCTGGTGGAGAAATGGCTGACTTAGCTCCTCTGTAGCTTACTCCAGTACTTGTTTCTCCAGAACTTCCCTTCTGGGCCATCATCCTCATCTGCTTGTCGGCACTCCTGGTCCTCATCACATGCCTGATCTGCTGTTTTCTGGTGAGCAGGAATTGGGACGGAGTATAACCTGTCTTCTTAATATTGGATTGCTAAGAACTGTGAATACTGGAAAGCTCTATACAACACTATTTAGGTCTATGATGGTCTGAATATACAAACAACACTGATTTCAAAAAGTGCTGTTGTCTGGTGACATTATTGCCATCTTAGTTTGTGTAAGTCCTGTCTATGATGTTTTTACAATGACAAAATAGCCTAACATTGCATTTATCAGATATGGCTCCATAGTTCGGCAATACATGTCTGTTATACATAGGAGTCCTTTGCTGGTTGTAAGTTTTGTGAACATTTTCTTCTTGATTGTGTGTGGTTGGCCTTTTAAAATTTCCTTTTCTAAGTTTGGTGCTTTTATGTTTGGTTTATTTGTTTTTGTTTATTTGATTTGGGTTTTTGGGGGGGGTTTGCTTTTTGGCTTTGTGAGACAGTGTCTAATGTAGCCTAAGCTGGCTTCAAACTCATTATGTAGCTAAGAGTATCTTGAACTCGTGAATGTCTGGCTTCTACTACCCAAGTGCTGGGTTTATAGGGTACTTCCACCATGTCCAGCTTCTATTTTTATTTTTAACTGGCAAATAATGTGTATATGTATGAAGTGCTATGTAGTATGTATGTGTATATATGTATACATACACATATATTATGGAATGACTAAATCAAGTTAATGCATCTATCACATCATATTTTGTGGTATGAACATTTGAAAACTACCCTCAGAAATGCTAAAATATATATTACATCAACTGTAGTCACTGTGTTCTCCCAATGGTCTTAAGATGTTAACAGCATTAGTCCTTAAGGAAATGTACACAATGATATAACACAAATGCATAAAACTATTAAAAATGAAAAGGTCTGAGTATAGTAAGTACAGGGAAGGTGTGAAACCACAGGAACTCTTTTTAAATATTTTATTTATTATTTCATTCTGTGTATATGAGTGTATTGTCTGCACATGTGTTAGTGTACCCATGTTGTGCAGTGCCCCAGGAGGTTAGAAGAAGGTGTCGCATCCCCTGGAACTGAAGTTACAGATGGTTGTTAGCTCCCATATATGTGCTGGGAATTGAACCTGGGGAACAGTCAGTGCTCTTAACCACTGATGTAACTCTCCAGCCCCAGCCACAGGAACTCTTACAAAGCTAGTGGAATGTAGGTTGGTCGTTTCTTTGAAACTTTTATTTAGCACCCATAGGACACAACCATCCCAGCCCTGTGAATTTAGGCAGGAGAAATGAAAATACATATCTAAAGCTTGTACACAAATGTGCATATCTATCTTCTTAGGAATGTCCCCCGCCCCCCCCCCAAAAAAAAACTCAGCCTCAATCTGAAAACAAAAGTGGAGTTTCCATCAAGAGGTATATTTCAACAATAGACTGCTAGTCAGTGAAAAAATATGAACTATTAATCTGTAGAGACAGAAATCAGACCAGCGACATTCTGAAAATAATGTTTGCAAATGACAGGAAGGAAGAATTATAGAAAAGAAGGACACATGTAGGAGTGATGAATGCTAGGGTAGTGATGGTTTACTTACGTTATAACAAAAACTTATCAAATCACTCTTTCTTTTTGAAACAGAATATCACTGTATAGCTCAGGCTAGCCTTGAATTAAAAACCTGCTGCTCCATCTTCATGATTGCTGGGATTAGAGGCATGCTCCATCATGCCTGAATAAATCATTCACTTTCAATGTGTGCAGTTTATTGTATGTCAGTTATGTCTTGGTTAAAATAGAGGAATGGCAGAGAGGAGAGGGAAATGAGGGTTCCACATGGCAGGCCAAGCAGGAACAGGATCAAAACCTGAGAGAGAAATTATGATTAGATAAGTGCTAGATAATTGTCTAGATGATGATGGGTAGATGATTAATGTAGATGATTAACAGATGCTAGGTAGTTGATGATTGATAGAAAATAGATGGATTGATAATAGACTGACAGACAATGGAGAGACAATTACTACATGATAGATAAAAATGACAGAATCGCGGGGCTGGAGAGATGACTCAGCAGCTAAGAGCACTGGTTGCTCTTGCGGAGGACCCAGGTTCAATTCCCAGCACCCACGTGGTAGCTAACAACTGTCTGTAACTCCGGTTCCCAGGGGAATCTGACACCTTCTTCTGAGTCTTTGGCCACTACATGACAAAGGTATACTTACACTCATGCGGACAATATGTTCATTCACATAAAATAAAAATAATAAACTATTAAAAAATCATAAGCAACTTCGAGATGATAGATAATTCAGATGCAGTTGATAAATGATACAGAGGCAGATTACAGATTACTGAAAGTTCTCCAGATGGATGATAGATGGTTGATAGATAAATTAATTCAGAAGAAGGGGATGAAAAGGATATGAGGTTTACAACTGAAACTGAAAAGAGACAGAGTCTGGTCAACCTACCAAGAGCCACACTCTTAAGAGACAGACTCCCTTTCCTATCAGTCGTCAGTTTCTAACGGCTCCTCAGGTAGGGTTGGGGTCTTACCCACTTCCCCACATTTGTGCTGGGACTTTGACTCTTGGTAGATTAACAAAACTCTACACTGAGGAAATTTGTGGATACAAATTTGACTCTATTGGATATATATACACACACACGTATTTGAATAAATGAAATGGGGAGTTGCAGATGGTAGAGGGGATCTAAATACAATCAAAATATATTGTACAAAATTCACAGAAATTCAATTAAAAAGTTGGAAAAAATAAAAAAGAGAGCGAAAAAGGGAGAAAGACAGAGGAAGAAATCCAAACCAAGAGGATGAAGAGGGACACAGGGAACGTCAGACATTGGCCATGTTCTCATCCTTGAGGTCTCCTCTGCCTGAGTGGCTGGTCAGTTCATTCTCATGCCTTCTCCTGATCCTCACAGGTGACTGTCTGCAGGAGGAAGAAAGAGGGAGACTACCAGGTTCAGTGCCGCCGTCTGGGCGATTATCTGCCTCACCTGGACCTGAGGAAGCTACAGTAGCCCGTGTGCTGGGGGCCTCCTTCCCAGCAGCGTCAGAGAACAAACAAAACCGCACTGGTTGTACACAGCATCTGGGCCTCTTTTTCTTTTCTTTTCTTTTTTCTCTTTCTTTCTTTTCTTTCTTTCAGAATTTCATACATGAATACACTGTATTTACATCATCTAACTTTCCTTTCATTTTCAGATAGGATCTAACGCAGCCTAGGTTGACTTGTACCTAAGTCTAAACGGAAGCTTGAAGTCTAGATTCTTTAGCTTGCAGTTCTGCGGTGGCTGGGATTACAGACCGTTTCCACTGCCTCGTTTTAGGCAGATGGGGAGTGAAGCCAGGGACTCTGGTATGCTAGGCTGGCCCTCTACCTAATAAGCTACATTCCTAACACTGCCTCTGTGCCTTTCTTTAAAATTTCTATTTCTTTAATTTTATGTGTATGTGTTTTGTCTGTATGTAAGTGCATGGGTGCAATGCCCGATGAGGCCAGAAGAGAGCATTGGAGCCCCTGGAAGCGGAGAAATGGTCACTGTGTAAAAGGAGCACACCCTCAGTGTGGCACGCCCTTTCTTAGGCACTTACTACATGCCTGTCCCTTGACTCCATCATCAGCTGTAACGAACCGACCTGTAAATTCTCCATGGCCTGGAGCCCTCTCCATCTCAAGTTTCTATTACTTCATTTTCTGAGCTCATTTTCTCCAGAACTTCCATACCAATCCTCTTGTATTTTAATATTAACTTAGATATATGTTTTCTATTACTTCTATTTTTGTTTTTTCCAGTGTTTTCCCTGTTCCTATTTTTTAACCTCGTACGCATTCTTTGGATGGAGACCTGAGATGGCTCACTTAGAGGAGGTCCGTGATCTGGACATCTCTTTGAATCGCCCCCTTTTCCTCTTCCTTTCTCCTCACCCATCTCCTCTCTTCCCCCTTCCCTTCCCTCTCTTCTCTCTTCCTCCTCCCCTTCCCTCCTCCTCTCTCACTCTCTTGCCTTCTCCACAGTCTTACTGCGTAGCCCAGATGGCGCTCAAAGCTGCGCTCCTTTTGCCCTCAGCCTGCTGAGTATTGAGATTGCCAGGGTGCGCGGCTGCCCCAGGCCGTCTTTTTTCAGTGTCTTCCCCGATGCCTTGTTCATCTATCAGAAATAGAAGTTGCCTTTAGAAAGTCTTGGCATTGTTAGGAACTTAGGCTTCGAAGATGCCTGGTCCCTTCGGGTCCAAGTTCTGGGTCGGGTTGTGGAGTTATTTCGGACCCACTCTTTTTTTTTCTTGGTCTACTTTTTCTCTCAGTTGACCCAACATGGGGTCCTTCTCTGTTCTGACTTGAAGTAGACTATTGTAGACTGGCATCAGAGCTGCCTGTTCGGATTTTCTGGACTACATTGCATGACCTCTTAAACATTGAAAAACAAATGTTTAGGGGCTGGAGAAAGAGCTCGGTGGTGCGGAGCACTTGCTTTCCCGCAAAGGTCTTGGGTCCGGTTCCACACCTACGTGGCAGCTGCCAGTTTCAGAGGCCAAGGCCCTTTTCTGCTTCCATAGGCACTACATGCACATGGCGTATTAAAATGCATGCATGCACGTGGCGTACTGAAATGCATGCAGGCAGAGCATCCATACACATAACATACAAGTAAAAATGTAATTAAAAATAATGTGATTTATGTATATTTGTGTGTGTCTGTGTCTGTGCTACAAGTGTACACGTTCCCTTGCAGCCCAGAGGAGGGCAATGAATCCCTTGGAACTAGAGTTACAGTAGGCTGTCAGTTAGTAGATGTAGGTGCCGGGGACTGAACTTGGATCCTCCTGAAGAACATTATGCCCTATTTGTGTGCTCTTAATCTGACCCCCATACATTTCAAAGACCACCATACGTGATGACACCTAAGGACTAAGAATTCAAATGTCCTCAATACCAGAACTTTCTGATATGACTCTTGCATTCTCAGGCTTAAGCTGTCTTTGAGATTGCACTCTGTGAAGATTATAGTTATACCGATTATAATTATCATTGATAAGAGTCATTGTGAATTTATTACAGTTGTAGATGTGTTTTTTTTTCATTCTGGAAACGGCATCACATGGTGCATGACTGTATTTAACGTCTGCTAAGCAGTACTGAAGGTAAATTCTGAACTCATTCCCTCTGCTATACTCTTTCTGTTATGGTTGAGTGTCCTCTCCAAAATGTATTTGCTGGAAATTTAATATCCAAGTGTTTTGTAGCTATTTTCTCTATCTGAATCATTACCTAGGTTGAGGAAGACTCCTAAATCCTAGGCAGTTAGGGCTGGAGAGATGGCTCGGGGGTTAAGAGCACATTGCTTTTCCATAGGTCCCAAGTTTGGTTCCCAGCACCCACACTGAATGGCTCATAATAGTCTGTAACTCCTTAGGGGGATCCAAAAACCCTCTTCTGGCCTCCTTGTGCGTCTCCAAACATGTGGCATACATTCTTACAAACACACACACACACACACACACACACACACACACACACACACACACGAATGCACAAATAAAAATAAATCCTAAAAAAAAAAAAGAGAGAGACTTAGAAAGTGCATGAAACTTGCCAGGTTCAGGAAGCTCACAAAATCACCAGGCCCCTCTCTGAGGTTGTAACACAGTAACCGATTGCTGGGGACAGGAGACTGAGGTGCAGCTGCCTGGGAGCTGCGTGGGGGTCCATGAAGACACAGCTTCTCTGAATCATCCCCCATGCCGGAGTGGGCTTTTCTGTGATGCAGCTGCCTCTATTCTTTAAAGCAACCTAAAATAAATACACTGGGTCACCAAGCTAAATTGCAGTTGTTTCTTGGGTCTTTCATTGGTACCCCGTCTGGGATAAATAGATGTTTGTTGAGGATTTTCCAGGCAAACTCAAGAGTATAAAAGCAACAATGTTGGGGGTTTGAGCATAATAAGAAACGTTTTTGGTCACATGGACTCTCTCCACCCCCACTAATGGAGTAAAACTGCTTCTGAAAAGGGTTTTATGACTGAGATTGACTTAGAAGCTTTGTCTCTACTGGCTAGCTTTCCTCATGTTGGAAGGAGCCATGGCACACTAATGAGGGAGAAAAATAGTCAACAGTCTTACCTAGATGTCAGCTTTTCAAGTCTGGCCTGACAAGATATGCTCACTGATGCAATAGTGGCGTGGAGGTTATGGGTGTAACAAGCACTTTCTGATTGGATGTGATAGGGTCATTGCACACATAAATTCCCACTGGCTGTGACTGCTTGCACAACACCTACACTTATCAAACCACCTGAACCCTAATGGGATGGAGCAGGAGCTACTGGCATTTGATGGTTGCTGGGGGAGGAAGAGTCAGTTTTTACTAGGGATGCAAGCTCTACACCCATGGACATACAGACAGTACAGAGTGGACTTAACTGAAAAAAAAAGTACATTAAGTTGAGAGGGAACAGTGGTGGCGGAGAGGGGAGAATCTGGAGGGGGATGAGGTGGGTTTGATCAAAAAGTATTATGTACATGTATGAAATTCTCAAACAATAAAAAAATCTTAAAAATTCATAAGGCAATGAAAAGAGGGGGGCACAGGCCCCTCGCCTCCTCTCCTTCCGTGTGAGCGCTCGGCACATGTGTGCTCTTTCATCCTTCCTCATTCCACCACATGAGGATGAAGCAAGAAAGCATGCCTCAGATACCACCCCCTCATCTTGGATTTCCCAGTCTTCAAAATATGAGTGGGATCACAGAGATGGTTCAGCAGTGAAGAGAATGGGTAGCTATTGCAGAGGACCCAGGTTCTGTTCCCAGCACCCATATGGTGGCTGAAAACCACCTGTAACTCCAGGATCTGAAGCACTCTTCTGGCTTTCATAGGTATGGCTTACATGTAGTGCTCTTATACACAGAATAAATAAATAAACAAAATTGTGAGAGAATAAATTGCTAGTTATATAGAGTCTGTAGGGGTCTGTTATAGTAACACAGAATGAATACACCATCCATGCAGGTGACTCAAAAACACAAGATAGTGGGACAAGGGAGGAAAATACTTAAACTCAAGTTATTTATCTAGACAGACTCTTTCAAAAACAGAGACAGCATAGGGTAGAAACACACACCTGTAATCTCAGAACTCAGGAAGCTGTGGAGGAGAAGAGAGGTAAAGGAGCAGGAAAAAGAGAGGGGAGAGAAGAAAGGACAGAGGGAGAGATCCAGAGACACATTCAGAAACACAGAGCAATTCTAAGTGAACCTAGCAAAAGCTTTAACCAAAAGAATGTACACCAAGAAGAAAAAAATTAGGAATGTGGGAAAACACTGGAATAAAAAACACCTGAGAAATTGAAAAATGTGTATCTAAATTAATATTGAAACACATGCTAACTACAATTCCATATCATTACCAAATACAAGCACAGAGGATAGAAAATCAATTTTAAAACAATTCATTTTTAAGGAATATATACTCCTTTTAAAAACATATCACTCCAAAAACAGACAAGACCATCAAACAGAAGTGAATAGATTTTAGAAAATATAGCAAGCTTGATGAAGCAACTTGATAGGTTTAAATGCCTGAGTTTCAACAAGCGGGTGTTTATGATGAGACCAATATTGCTGCAGTGTCTCTATATGGGACATATCTCCAAAAGGTAAATTTTAAACACATATATTTTGGGAAACTGATGAAAAAGTTTGGTGCTTGTTTATATGAATTCTAACTTAACAGATGATCAAGAACAGGAAAATAATAGTGTAGCTGAGGTTGGTGAGATGGCTCAGTGGGTAAAAGGTTCTGCTGTCAAGCCTGAGGACCTGAATTCAATCCCTGGGACCCACATAAGAGAAGAGAACTGACTCCCAGAAGTTGTCCTCTGCCTTCCACATGTGTGAGGCAGCACACATACATGTATAAAAGTAAATGTAATAAGGATAACTGCATATATGGACATCAACTCTTGAATCTTGAGATGTTGTTTAGGGAGCAGGAAAGACAACTAAGTGGTTAGGTGCCACTTTCTGCTTTTGCAGAGGACCTAGGTTTGGTTTCCAGAATGCACGTGGTGGCTAATAATTGCCTGTAACTCCTGTAACTTCAGGTCCAGGGTATCCAACACCCACTTCTGACCACCTCAGGCACCTGTACTCATGTGTACATACCTCCCCACAGACATACAGACACATACATACACATGCACACAATTTTAAATAGATGTGTTGTTCTTAAAGAAATGACTACCTGGGGGGTATAGCTCTATAGAAGAGCACTTGGCTGGCATGAATGGGACATTAAATTCAATCCTCCGCACAGAGAAGGAAAGACATAGAGGGGGAGATGAAGGAGGCAACGAAGAAAAATAAAGGACATTACCATTTCTATTCCATCGCATTTTCCAAAAGAATTTTAAGTATTTATTTAAGGTTTCAACAGCTCAAAGGAAAAACTGGACAC
Organism: Eospalax fontanierii; assembly: GCA_035773235.1. Taxonomy (NCBI): domain Eukaryota; kingdom Metazoa; phylum Chordata; class Mammalia; order Rodentia; family Spalacidae; genus Eospalax; species Eospalax fontanierii. The sequence continues at coordinate 45,154,781 of CM069551.1, read as the reverse complement.
TGTAAGGAGGCCTTAAAACAGGACCATGCCCATTCCACTGGCAGTATTTGTACATTTATTAGTGTGTCCTCGACCCCCTCACCTTCTCGGCCTCACTTGCTAGCCTGTCTGCAACCAACGCTATTGCAAGCTTCTCTCTTGCTACCTTCACTTTGCTCTCCTGACTTCTAATATCTTCTTCAGTGACCAGTGACTGTTTGCAGAGGAGCTGTGGGAAACCCACACCCGTGTCTGGAATCATCTCAGCCAAATGTGAGGATGGAGTGAGGATGCACGTGGGGCTGGAGTGTATGCTGGCAGGTTGAACTTCTGAGACAGAGGCATCTATGCCTCCAGGTTCAAGGTTTTGCAAAGCTTTGGAGAGATCTAGAGTCCTTAATAGCTCTCCTACACTGCTGTGGGCCTGGAGTCCTTGCAGCCTCTTCTGCCAGCAGGTCGGCTGGGGCTTGTCCAGGGCCTCCTCCCACTGATGGTATCTAACCTCATTGCCAGGATGGGATGTGAGTCTAGTGACCGGCCTCTTAAATGTGTAACTGGACATCCTCAACGGGATCGAGGTGCGTAATCCAGGCTTTGGTTTGCACTGGTTTTCACAGTCATGCAGCTTCCTCTGTGAGGTCTTGGCCATCTGACTCCTTTTACTCTTAACCCTATAAGTATAAATTGTCAAATTGGAACAATGTGATATCTTCTATCTATCTCCTGGAACAATCTGATATCTTTTACTATACATGTGACATGTATCAGACAGTTATCTCTGGGGTTCTAACTTCCATCCTTCCCCTCTACCTCTCTAGATACAGCTCACCCGCATCAGGCAACATCATCAAATAGATCTAAGTCGAGTACAGAAACCTCAAAGTGACAACTCTCCCCTACCACCTTGCAAAATCTGCTCCCTGGTTTATTCATTTTTTTATTCATGTCATTGCCATTTGCAAATATCTTTACATTCCCAACATAACACAGTCCCCAGTCTTCCTTTAAACCTTTAATTCTGTCATTATTGTGTTATTTGACTATGAATTTCTTATGGACCAATTGATTTTCACAGCTCTTTTAGCATGTAAGTCAATGGTGAAATTAGATTAAGACCAGAGGCTGGGGAGGACTGCTGCAACAGTATCTTCTGGACATAGTAGGGCGACTGCACAGATAACCTCATAGCTTCTGGGGTAACTTGCACAGGACCTGCATAAGATCAAGCCAGTTAGCACTGTAGGGAAGGACTAATGAGGCCACACCCCTAAGTGAAGCACTCTTGACAGCTTAGGAGGAAGAGCTAGATTTCCTCCCAGATGTGGTAGGTTGACCATGCCCCAGTGGATGGCTCTACAGCCATGCACATACTGGCAGCACTGTTTGGCCTTAGAGAGGTTTTTGTTTTTCTAACGAGAACATGAAGTTGAGAGGGAAGTGGTATAGGACCTTAAGAGGTTGGAGGTAGAGTGGGAAGGGTGGATCTGATCAGAGTACATTGTCTACACACATGAAACTCTCAATGAATAAAAGAGAAATCGATAGTGAATTACCAGCACCTACCAGCTGGTTATCACTGCAAGATCTAAGACACATTCCTCAACCTAAATCGTCATGTTTAAAGTAAGTAGGTTACAAAATGTATTTCCCCATTTAAAGCATCTGATTTCTGATTTTTTTGCTAGATTTTATGCAACACATACACTAGCCACTTCTCAAGCACAGAATCTGACTTCTGACTACTTACTTTTACATGATTCTCCCATTTATTTAATAATATACAAATTACACAACATAAGGGGCTTGTGACAGTGCACGTCACGTATAATCACTTTGACTGTAGTCGTCCCCCGCTGTCCTTCTTCCACCCTCCTTTTCCTACTCCCAGTCTACATTTTGGGAGGGGCAGGAAGAATAGAAGTGTAAGTCTAGCCTCAGCTATATGAGACCCTGCTTAAAAAAGAAAATTCCACTGTTTTCATCTTTGAAGCTTTCTTTGTCCGTTCATCAGTTGAAGGATACCTGGGCTGATTCCATAATTGGACTCTTGTGAACAGTGGTCTGGCTTTTTTAAATCGGCATAGTAATTTCACATATTTACAGAGTACAGTATGACAATGTGATACATGTTTATGATGTGTAATTATCAAATCAAGGTCATTAGTATTTTCTCCTCCTTAAACAATGATCATTTCCCTGTGTCAGATCGCTTCTAAGGCCTCCTCCCTAGTTCTTTACAAAATATGCAGCAAAGTATTGCACATGAATCACCTGCTGTGCTACAGAACATTTAAGAACTGCTTCTTCCTGGGTAACCCTATCTTCATACCCATTATTCAAACTCCTTCTCCCTTATATCTGTCAATCTTAGATTCCATGGTCTGTGACCTCAGCAATTCACTGGAATTATTGAAAAATTCTTTTCCCTTCAATCTTGCCTGGCCTGTCAAACCTAAAATCTGGAAGACTTCTGCTGAAGAAAAATATACACTGTAATATTTCGGCACCACCAATAGATATAAAATATTTACTACCACCTTGGAAGAAGTCATAAAACCTGGACATTTTCTTTTCTTTGTATGTGTCAGCATACTGAATTTCCTTTAAGGTGGTTTCACATTTTCTCCACTTTTATTTTTGTTTTAAATTTCCTGTTGATGTGATAAAATATCCAAACCCTGATATAAACAACATAGGAGAGAGTGGGTTTATAATTCCATGTTACTTTACAGTCCATCTTTGCAAAACAGGGATTTAAAACACCTAGTCACATCCACAGTAGAGCACAGGAAGAGTGAATACATACATGCCTAGTACTCAGTTCGCTTTTTTTCACAGTTCAGCACCACGCCATGGGGAGTGGTACTGCCCACTTTAGCTGGGTGTTCCCACACCAGTTAACATAAGACAATCCCACAGACATGCCCACATGCCAACCTGACCTAGACAATCCCTCACTGAGACTCACTTCTGATGTGATTCTAGGTTGGGTCGAGTTGACAAATCAACCATCACACTCCCATAAACTCAAGTGCCCTCAAAACATTCCTGGTAGTTCATGTGAAACTGTAAACAACCAGACTGCAGTTGTTGGGTCTCGTTGACAGACCTAAAAATCTTTCATTATTTCTAAATTTCTTCAATTACTGTTAAATCTCATTCCTTTATCGTCCAATCTGAAGCTATCCCCAACTCCCTTAGTTATCACAGGCTCCTGAAATTCCAATAAAGCCCCTTTATCTTGTCTTTTTCTACTGAATCCTTCCTTCAGCATGGAAACTCCTTGCCTAACCTTCTTTATCCATTCCCCTTAGTACAAACTGCTCAGAAAGGACATCTGTATTATATTTCTCTAACATTTTACCTCCAGCCAGCTCCTCAGACAACTCCAAACTTCCATCTGTTGTCATCATTCTATAGCTTCTTCCCCCATCAAAGTCACAATGACCCTTTGTTATTAGACCCAAAAGGAACTTTTCAGTATTCACCTCACATAATGTTTAAGTAGAAAGCATTTAAAACAACACGGGCATGTAAATCCTATTTTAAAACTGTGCTTTTGTTTTTGTTTTACTGTTTTGTTTTGGTGTTATTTTGACACAGGGTCTCTCTATGTAGTTTATGCTGGCCTTCACTTCCTGTGTGGCCCAGGCTGGCCTCAAATTAACAATCCTCCTGCCTCAGCCTCTAAGGTGCTAGAATGACAGATATGCACCATCACTCCTAGCACAACTATGAGTGATGAAATATGAATATATTGAATTAGTATTAAATTTATATTAGTTCTAAATTATAGAATTAAATGTAGTGAATAAATATGAATATCGAGCCTGTATATCTGGTAAGATTCAATTCATACATTAAGATGTACTATAAACAGAAAATACAAACTCAATTTCCAGAATGAAGTAGAAAAACAAAAACATAAATGGTGATAACAATAATGGATGTGCATTTTAAGAAGCCTGAAGAAAGGAGTTTCAATGTTTTCAACATATACAAACGGTAAATGTTTAAAGAACTCAATACATTTAATCAGATTTCAGCATTTACAACATGTCTCAAAACATCACACATCTGTGCTATGACTTGAATCTGAAATGGTTCCCATAGGCTCATTAATTTTAAAACTTATTTTTAATTATGTGTATGTGGGTGGGGTCTGTGGCGGAGGTTATGTGCACCTGTACAGGAGCCTGCACAGTCCAGAGGTGTCAGATTCCCCTGAGCTGAACTCATAGACAACTGCTGCAGTTGCACATGGGTTCTAGGAATAGAAATCCAGTCCTCTGTGAGAGCAGTACTTGCTTTTTACCCCTGAGCTAGCTCTGCAGTCCTCAGGCTCATATTGTTTTAAACAGGGTGGCCGTGCAGCCCCAGCTTGCCTGGAACTTACTATATAAACAAGGCTGGCAGGCATGAAGGCATGCATCACAATGTCCGGCAGGCTCGTGTTATGAATCCTGGGTCACCAGCAATGGGTTCAAGGTTGTGGAGCCTTTACCAGGTAGGGCCTGGCAGAAAGAAGTACATCGGTAGAGACAGACCATTTGAAGATTCTAATTACCTCTGGTTCCTGGTTAGCTTTCTCTGCTTCTTAGCCTTCCCCATGTGGACAACTGCTGGCTCACACTCCCAAAGTCAAGAGCAGAGCTGTTTCACCTTGCCTTCCCCACCACGACGGACTGTAATCTTCTGAAATTATGTGGCAAAATAAACTTTCCCTTCCTTAAGTAATGCCTGTAAGGTATTCTGGTTACACTAATGCAAAAAGAAATAATAGAGAATCTCATAAATACATT